>OX459096.1:6084773-6481488 GCA_949775045.1 Metridium senile | reverse complement strand
ATTAAATGAATTCTGTTTTTCTAGTCAAGTCAATACTAGAAGCAAATTAGATCTGCCCCGTTTACCGTTAGCAAGAACTGCTAAGTACCAATCTTCGTTTCGCTACACTTACACTGGCACTTACTGAGTGCTTTTTTCGTAACTAAACACAGTTCTTATGTATATATTTATCTATACATATTGATAATAATGTATTGTTTTAGTTACATATTTATGTATGTAAACGCAATGTGATGTATGTTTTGTGTAGAGCCCCATTTAAACCAGCTATGCTGAACTGGGCATCTTTGCTTAAGTATTGTTCATAAATAAATAAATATATACAACATCGGATGTAAATGTTAAATAATTTTAGTTTGTAAACGTTTTGAATGAGAAAAGCTGTTTTTATAAGAAAAAAAGAAAAAGAAAAATATATATATATATAAAAAAAAAAAAAAACTCACGCGCTCTCCCTTCCCCCGCTCAGCTTGTCCGGAGGGAGGAGAGAACCAGCCCCTAAGCTATAAATGGTAATTCCTATACGTAGACTAACTAAGCAACACTCAATTTATATAATTGAAAACTTCTAGTCTTTAAGGGCAGGTTTATTGTTATGCTAATATTATTGTTCTTATTCCCAGTGGGGATTAGGTCCAACTCGCGCATTCAATTTGATCGATATCGCATTGCAACCGAGTTTCATCCAAGACAACCCACACGTTCTAGTGGGTGCTTGTCTTATATCGGGAACTTCTTGACTAATCGTTCTTCCACTTTATATAACTCAATGGTACTTCCACTTTTTGATTATTGCTCTTGCGTTTTTGATTGACGCAGTGATACTAGGAAAGAGTACCTAGACAGGTTACAGGGGCGCGCTCCTGCAACTATTGAGGGCAGAAAAATCAGACAAAATGAATGAAATCTTACTTTCTCCTGGCCCAGTCTTGAGTCTAGCAGAAGTTTTCAGAATTGTATGCTGGTATACAATAATCTAGCCCAGTCATACCTATTAAATGAATTCTGTTTTTCTAGTCAAGTCAATACTAGAAGCAAATTAGATCTGCCCCGTTTACCGTTAGCAAGAACTGCTAAGTACCAATCTTCGTTTCGCTACACTTACACTGGCACTTACTGAGTGCTTTTTTCGTAACTAAACACAGTTCTTATGTATATATTTATCTATACATATTGATAATAATGTATTGTTTTAGTTACATATTTATGTATGTAAACGCAATGTGATGTATGTTTTGTGTAGAGCCCCATTTAAACCAGCTATGCTGAACTGGGCATCTTTGCTTAAGTATTGTTCATAAATAAATAAATATATACAACATCGGATGTAAATGTTAAATAATTTTAGTTTGTAAACGTTTTGAATGAGAAAAGCTGTTTTTATAAGAAAAAAAGAAAAAGAAAAATATATATATATATAAAAAAAAAAAAAAAACTCACGCGCTCTCCCTTCCCCCGCTCAGCTTGTCCGGAGGGAGGAGAGAACCAGCCCCTAAGCTATAAATGGTAATTCCTATACGTAGACTAACTAAGCAACACTCAATTTATATAATTGAAAACTTCTAGTCTTTAAGGGCAGGTTTATTGTTATGCTAATATTATTGTTCTTATTCCCAGTGGGGATTAGGTCCAACTCGCGCATTCAATTTGATCGATATCGCATTGCAACCGAGTTTCATCCAAGACAACCCACACGTTCTAGTGGGTGCTTGTCTTATATCGGGAACTTCTTGACTAATCGTTCTTCCACTTTATATAACTCAATGGTACTTCCACTTTTTGATTATTGCTCTTGCGTTTTTGATTGACGCAGTGATACTAGGAAAGAGTACCTAGACAGGTTACAGGGGCGCGCTCCTGCAACTATTGAGGGCAGAAAAATCAGACAAAATGAATGAAATCTTACTTTCTCCTGGCCCAGTCTTGAGTCTAGCAGAAGTTTTCAGAATTGTATGCTGGTATACAATAATCTAGCCCAGTCATACCTATTAAATGAATTCTGTTTTTCTAGTCAAGTCAATACTAGAAGCAAATTAGATCTGCCCCGTTTACCGTTAGCAAGAACTGCTAAGTACCAATCTTCGTTTCGCTACACTTACACTGGCACTTACTGAGTGCTTTTTTCGTAACTAAACACAGTTCTTATGTATATATTTATCTATACATATTGATAATAATGTATTGTTTTAGTTACATATTTATGTATGTAAACGCAATGTGATGTATGTTTTGTGTAGAGCCCCATTTAAACCAGCTATGCTGAACTGGGCATCTTTGCTTAAGTATTGTTCATAAATAAATAAATATATACAACATCGGATGTAAATGTTAAATAATTTTAGTTTGTAAACGTTTTGAATGAGAAAAGCTGTTTTTATAAGAAAAAAAGAAAAAGAAAAATATATATATATAAAAAAAAAAAAAAAACTCACGCGCTCTCCCTTCCCCCGCTCAGCTTGTCCGGAGGGAGGAGAGAACCAGCCCCTAAGCTATAAATGGTAATTCCTATACGTAGACTAACTAAGCAACACTCAATTTATATAATTGAAAACTTCTAGTCTTTAAGGGCAGGTTTATTGTTATGCTAATATTATTGTTCTTATTCCCAGTGGGGATTAGGTCCAACTCGCGCATTCAATTTGATCGATATCGCATTGCAACCGAGTTTCATCCAAGACAACCCACACGTTCTAGTGGGTGCTTGTCTTATATCGGGAACTTCTTGACTAATCGTTCTTCCACTTTATATAACTCAATGGTACTTCCACTTTTTGATTATTGCTCTTGCGTTTTTGATTGACGCAGTGATACTAGGAAAGAGTACCTAGACAGGTTACAGGGGCGCGCTCCTGCAACTATTGAGGGCAGAAAAATCAGACAAAATGAATGAAATCTTACTTTCTCCTGGCCCAGTCTTGAGTCTAGCAGAAGTTTTCAGAATTGTATGCTGGTATACAATAATCTAGCCCAGTCATACCTATTAAATGAATTCTGTTTTTCTAGTCAAGTCAATACTAGAAGCAAATTAGATCTGCCCCGTTTACCGTTAGCAAGAACTGCTAAGTACCAATCTTCGTTTCGCTACACTTACACTGGCACTTACTGAGTGCTTTTTTCGTAACTAAACACAGTTCTTATGTATATATTTATCTATACATATTGATAATAATGTATTGTTTTAGTTACATATTTATGTATGTAAACGCAATGTGATGTATGTTTTGTGTAGAGCCCCATTTAAACCAGCTATGCTGAACTGGGCATCTTTGCTTAAGTATTGTTCATAAATAAATAAATATATACAACATCGGATGTAAATGTTAAATAATTTTAGTTTGTAAACGTTTTGAATGAGAAAAGCTGTTTTTATAAGAAAAAAAGAAAAAGAAAAATATATATATATAAAAAAAAAAAAAAAACTCACGCGCTCTCCCTTCCCCCGCTCAGCTTGTCCGGAGGGAGGAGAGAACCAGCCCCTAAGCTATAAATGGTAATTCCTATACGTAGACTAACTAAGCAACACTCAATTTATATAATTGAAAACTTCTAGTCTTTAAGGGCAGGTTTATTGTTATGCTAATATTATTGTTCTTATTCCCAGTGGGGATTAGGTCCAACTCGCGCATTCAATTTGATCGATATCGCATTGCAACCGAGTTTCATCCAAGACAACCCACACGTTCTAGTGGGTGCTTGTCTTATATCGGGAACTTCTTGACTAATCGTTCTTCCACTTTATATAACTCAATGGTACTTCCACTTTTTGATTATTGCTCTTGCGTTTTTGATTGACGCAGTGATACTAGGAAAGAGTACCTAGACAGGTTACAGGGGCGCGCTCCTGCAACTATTGAGGGCAGAAAAATCAGACAAAATGAATGAAATCTTACTTTCTCCTGGCCCAGTCTTGAGTCTAGCAGAAGTTTTCAGAATTGTATGCTGGTATACAATAATCTAGCCCAGTCATACCTATTAAATGAATTCTGTTTTTCTAGTCAAGTCAATACTAGAAGCAAATTAGATCTGCCCCGTTTACCGTTAGCAAGAACTGCTAAGTACCAATCTTCGTTTCGCTACACTTACACTGGCACTTACTGAGTGCTTTTTTCGTAACTAAACACAGTTCTTATGTATATATTTATCTATACATATTGATAATAATGTATTGTTTTAGTTACATATTTATGTATGTAAACGCAATGTGATGTATGTTTTGTGTAGAGCCCCATTTAAACCAGCTATGCTGAACTGGGCATCTTTGCTTAAGTATTGTTCATAAATAAATAAATATATACAACATCGGATGTAAATGTTAAATAATTTTAGTTTGTAAACGTTTTGAATGAGAAAAGCTGTTTTTATAAGAAAAAAAGAAAAAGAAAAATATATATATATAAAAAAAAAAAAAAAACTCACGCGCTCTCCCTTCCCCCGCTCAGCTTGTCCGGAGGGAGGAGAGAACCAGCCCCTAAGCTATAAATGGTAATTCCTATACGTAGACTAACTAAGCAACACTCAATTTATATAATTGAAAACTTCTAGTCTTTAAGGGCAGGTTTATTGTTATGCTAATATTATTGTTCTTATTCCCAGTGGGGATTAGGTCCAACTCGCGCATTCAATTTGATCGATATCGCATTGCAACCGAGTTTCATCCAAGACAACCCACACGTTCTAGTGGGTGCTTGTCTTATATCGGGAACTTCTTGACTAATCGTTCTTCCACTTTATATAACTCAATGGTACTTCCACTTTTTGATTATTGCTCTTGCGTTTTTGATTGACGCAGTGATACTAGGAAAGAGTACCTAGACAGGTTACAGGGGCGCGCTCCTGCAACTATTGAGGGCAGAAAAATCAGACAAAATGAATGAAATCTTACTTTCTCCTGGCCCAGTCTTGAGTCTAGCAGAAGTTTTCAGAATTGTATGCTGGTATACAATAATCTAGCCCAGTCATACCTATTAAATGAATTCTGTTTTTCTAGTCAAGTCAATACTAGAAGCAAATTAGATCTGCCCCGTTTACCGTTAGCAAGAACTGCTAAGTACCAATCTTCGTTTCGCTACACTTACACTGGCACTTACTGAGTGCTTTTTTCGTAACTAAACACAGTTCTTATGTATATATTTATCTATACATATTGATAATAATGTATTGTTTTAGTTACATATTTATGTATGTAAACGCAATGTGATGTATGTTTTGTGTAGAGCCCCATTTAAACCAGCTATGCTGAACTGGGCATCTTTGCTTAAGTATTGTTCATAAATAAATAAATATATACAACATCGGATGTAAATGTTAAATAATTTTAGTTTGTAAACGTTTTGAATGAGAAAAGCTGTTTTTATAAGAAAAAAAGAAAAAGAAAAATATATATATATAAAAAAAAAAAAAAAACTCACGCGCTCTCCCTTCCCCCGCTCAGCTTGTCCGGAGGGAGGAGAGAACCAGCCCCTAAGCTATAAATGGTAATTCCTATACGTAGACTAACTAAGCAACACTCAATTTATATAATTGAAAACTTCTAGTCTTTAAGGGCAGGTTTATTGTTATGCTAATATTATTGTTCTTATTCCCAGTGGGGATTAGGTCCAACTCGCGCATTCAATTTGATCGATATCGCATTGCAACCGAGTTTCATCCAAGACAACCCACACGTTCTAGTGGGTGCTTGTCTTATATCGGGAACTTCTTGACTAATCGTTCTTCCACTTTATATAACTCAATGGTACTTCCACTTTTTGATTATTGCTCTTGCGTTTTTGATTGACGCAGTGATACTAGGAAAGAGTACCTAGACAGGTTACAGGGGCGCGCTCCTGCAACTATTGAGGGCAGAAAAATCAGACAAAATGAATGAAATCTTACTTTCTCCTGGCCCAGTCTTGAGTCTAGCAGAAGTTTTCAGAATTGTATGCTGGTATACAATAATCTAGCCCAGTCATACCTATTAAATGAATTCTGTTTTTCTAGTCAAGTCAATACTAGAAGCAAATTAGATCTGCCCCGTTTACCGTTAGCAAGAACTGCTAAGTACCAATCTTCGTTTCGCTACACTTACACTGGCACTTACTGAGTGCTTTTTTCGTAACTAAACACAGTTCTTATGTATATATTTATCTATACATATTGATAATAATGTATTGTTTTAGTTACATATTTATGTATGTAAACGCAATGTGATGTATGTTTTGTGTAGAGCCCCATTTAAACCAGCTATGCTGAACTGGGCATCTTTGCTTAAGTATTGTTCATAAATAAATAAATATATACAACATCGGATGTAAATGTTAAATAATTTTAGTTTGTAAACGTTTTGAATGAGAAAAGCTGTTTTTATAAGAAAAAAAGAAAAAGAAAAATATATATATATAAAAAAAAAAAAAAAACTCACGCGCTCTCCCTTCCCCCGCTCAGCTTGTCCGGAGGGAGGAGAGAACCAGCCCCTAAGCTATAAATGGTAATTCCTATACGTAGACTAACTAAGCAACACTCAATTTATATAATTGAAAACTTCTAGTCTTTAAGGGCAGGTTTATTGTTATGCTAATATTATTGTTCTTATTCCCAGTGGGGATTAGGTCCAACTCGCGCATTCAATTTGATCGATATCGCATTGCAACCGAGTTTCATCCAAGACAACCCACACGTTCTAGTGGGTGCTTGTCTTATATCGGGAACTTCTTGACTAATCGTTCTTCCACTTTATATAACTCAATGGTACTTCCACTTTTTGATTATTGCTCTTGCGTTTTTGATTGACGCAGTGATACTAGGAAAGAGTACCTAGACAGGTTACAGGGGCGCGCTCCTGCAACTATTGAGGGCAGAAAAATCAGACAAAATGAATGAAATCTTACTTTCTCCTGGCCCAGTCTTGAGTCTAGCAGAAGTTTTCAGAATTGTATGCTGGTATACAATAATCTAGCCCAGTCATACCTATTAAATGAATTCTGTTTTTCTAGTCAAGTCAATACTAGAAGCAAATTAGATCTGCCCCGTTTACCGTTAGCAAGAACTGCTAAGTACCAATCTTCGTTTCGCTACACTTACACTGGCACTTACTGAGTGCTTTTTTCGTAACTAAACACAGTTCTTATGTATATATTTATCTATACATATTGATAATAATGTATTGTTTTAGTTACATATTTATGTATGTAAACGCAATGTGATGTATGTTTTGTGTAGAGCCCCATTTAAACCAGCTATGCTGAACTGGGCATCTTTGCTTAAGTATTGTTCATAAATAAATAAATATATACAACATCGGATGTAAATGTTAAATAATTTTAGTTTGTAAACGTTTTGAATGAGAAAAGCTGTTTTTATAAGAAAAAAAGAAAAAGAAAAATATATATATATAAAAAAAAAAAAAAACTCACGCGCTCTCCCTTCTCCCGCTCAGCTTGTCCGGAGGGAGGAGAGAACCAGCCCCTAAGCTATAAATGGTAATTCCTATACGTAGACTAACTAAGCAACACTCAATTTATATAATTGAAAACTTCTAGTCTTTAAGGGCAGGTTTATTGTTATGCTAATATTATTGTTCTTATTCCCAGTGGGGATTAGGTCCAACTCGCGCATTCAATTTGATCGATATCGCATTGCAACCGAGTTTCATCCAAGACAACCCACACGTTCTAGTGGGTGCTTGTCTTATATCGGGAACTTCTTGACTAATCGTTCTTCCACTTTATATAACTCAATGGTACTTCCACTTTTTGATTATTGCTCTTGCGTTTTTGATTGACGCAGTGATACTAGGAAAGAGTACCTAGACAGGTTACAGGGGCGCGCTCCTGCAACTATTGAGGGCAGAAAAATCAGACAAAATGAATGAAATCTTACTTTCTCCTGGCCCAGTCTTGAGTCTAGCAGAAGTTTTCAGAATTGTATGCTGGTATACAATAATCTAGCCCAGTCATACCTATTAAATGAATTCTGTTTTTCTAGTCAAGTCAATACTAGAAGCAAATTAGATCTGCCCCGTTTACCGTTAGCAAGAACTGCTAAGTACCAATCTTCGTTTCGCTACACTTACACTGGCACTTACTGAGTGCTTTTTTCGTAACTAAACACAGTTCTTATGTATATATTTATCTATACATATTGATAATAATGTATTGTTTTAGTTACATATTTATGTATGTAAACGCAATGTGATGTATGTTTTGTGTAGAGCCCCATTTAAACCAGCTATGCTGAACTGGGCATCTTTGCTTAAGTATTGTTCATAAATAAATAAATATATACAACATCGGATGTAAATGTTAAATAATTTTAGTTTGTAAACGTTTTGAATGAGAAAAGCTGTTTTTATAAGAAAAAAAGAAAAAGAAAAATATATATATATAAAAAAAAAAAAAAAACTCACGCGCTCTCCCTTCCCCCGCTCAGCTTGTCCGGAGGGAGGAGAGAACCAGCCCCTAAGCTATAAATGGTAATTCCTATACGTAGACTAACTAAGCAACACTCAATTTATATAATTGAAAACTTCTAGTCTTTAAGGGCAGGTTTATTGTTATGCTAATATTATTGTTCTTATTCCCAGTGGGGATTAGGTCCAACTCGCGCATTCAATTTGATCGATATCGCATTGCAACCGAGTTTCATCCAAGACAACCCACACGTTCTAGTGGGTGCTTGTCTTATATCGGGAACTTCTTGACTAATCGTTCTTCCACTTTATATAACTCAATGGTACTTCCACTTTTTGATTATTGCTCTTGCGTTTTTGATTGACGCAGTGATACTAGGAAAGAGTACCTAGACAGGTTACAGGGGCGCGCTCCTGCAACTATTGAGGGCAGAAAAATCAGACAAAATGAATGAAATCTTACTTTCTCCTGGCCCAGTCTTGAGTCTAGCAGAAGTTTTCAGAATTGTATGCTGGTATACAATAATCTAGCCCAGTCATACCTATTAAATGAATTCTGTTTTTCTAGTCAAGTCAATACTAGAAGCAAATTAGATCTGCCCCGTTTACCGTTAGCAAGAACTGCTAAGTACCAATCTTCGTTTCGCTACACTTACACTGGCACTTACTGAGTGCTTTTTTCGTAACTAAACACAGTTCTTATGTATATATTTATCTATACATATTGATAATAATGTATTGTTTTAGTTACATATTTATGTATGTAAACGCAATGTGATGTATGTTTTGTGTAGAGCCCCATTTAAACCAGCTATGCTGAACTGGGCATCTTTGCTTAAGTATTGTTCATAAATAAATAAATATATACAACATCGGATGTAAATGTTAAATAATTTTAGTTTGTAAACGTTTTGAATGAGAAAAGCTGTTTTTATAAGAAAAAAAGAAAAAGAAAAATATATATATATATATAAAAAAAAAAAAAAAACTCACGCGCTCTCCCTTCCCCCGCTCAGCTTGTCCGGAGGGAGGAGAGAACCAGCCCCTAAGCTATAAATGGTAATTCCTATACGTAGACTAACTAAGCAACACTCAATTTATATAATTGAAAACTTCTAGTCTTTAAGGGCAGGTTTATTGTTATGCTAATATTATTGTTCTTATTCCCAGTGGGGATTAGGTCCAACTCGCGCATTCAATTTGATCGATATCGCATTGCAACCGAGTTTCATCCAAGACAACCCACACGTTCTAGTGGGTGCTTGTCTTATATCGGGAACTTCTTGACTAATCGTTCTTCCACTTTATATAACTCAATGGTACTTCCACTTTTTGATTATTGCTCTTGCGTTTTTGATTGACGCAGTGATACTAGGAAAGAGTACCTAGACAGGTTACAGGGGCGCGCTCCTGCAACTATTGAGGGCAGAAAAATCAGACAAAATGAATGAAATCTTACTTTCTCCTGGCCCAGTCTTGAGTCTAGCAGAAGTTTTCAGAATTGTATGCTGGTATACAATAATCTAGCCCAGTCATACCTATTAAATGAATTCTGTTTTTCTAGTCAAGTCAATACTAGAAGCAAATTAGATCTGCCCCGTTTACCGTTAGCAAGAACTGCTAAGTACCAATCTTCGTTTCGCTACACTTACACTGGCACTTACTGAGTGCTTTTTTCGTAACTAAATACAGTTCTTATGTATATATTTATCTATACATATTGATAAGAATGTATTGTTTTAGTTACATATTTATGTATGTAAACGCAATGTGATGTATGTTTTGTGTAGAGCCCCATTTAAACCAGCTATGCTGAACTGGGCATCTTTGCTTAAGTATTGTTCATAAATAAATAAATATATACAACATCGGATGTAAATGTTAAATAATTTTAGTTTGTAAACGTTTTGAATGAGAAAAGCTGTTTTTATAAGAAAAAAAGAAAAAGAAAAATATATATATATATAAAAAAAAAAAAAAAAACTCACGCGCTCTCCCTTCCCCCGCTCAGCTTGTCCGGAGGGAGGAGAGAACCAGCCCCTAAGCTATAAATGGTAATTCCTATACGTAGACTAACTAAGCAACACTCAATTTATATAATTGAAAACTTCTAGTCTTTAAGGGCAGGTTTATTGTTATGCTAATATTATTGTTCTTATTCCCAGTGGGGATTAGGTCCAACTCGCGCATTCAATTTGATCGATATCGCATTGCAACCGAGTTTCATCCAAGACAACCCACACGTTCTAGTGGGTGCTTGTCTTATATCGGGAACTTCTTGACTAATCGTTCTTCCACTTTATATAACTCAATGGTACTTCCACTTTTTGATTATTGCTCTTGCGTTTTTGATTGACGCAGTGATACTAGGAAAGAGTACCTAGACAGGTTACAGGGGCGCGCTCCTGCAACTATTGAGGGCAGAAAAATCAGACAAAATGAATGAAATCTTACTTTCTCCTGGCCCAGTCTTGAGTCTAGCAGAAGTTTTCAGAATTGTATGCTGGTATACAATAATCTAGCCCAGTCATACCTATTAAATGAATTCTGTTTTTCTAGTCAAGTCAATACTAGAAGCAAATTAGATCTGCCCCGTTTACCGTTAGCAAGAACTGCTAAGTACCAATCTTCGTTTCGCTACACTTACACTGGCACTTACTGAGTGCTTTTTTCGTAACTAAACACAGTTCTTATGTATATATTTATCTATACATATTGATAAGAATGTATTGTTTTAGTTACATATTTATGTATGTAAACGCAATGTGATGTATGTTTTGTGTAGAGCCCCATTTAAACCAGCTATGCTGAACTGGGCATCTTTGCTTAAGTATTGTTCATAAATAAATAAATATATACAACATCGGATGTAAATGTTAAATAATTTTAGTTTGTAAACGTTTTGAATGAGAAAAGCTGTTTTTATAAGAAAAAAAGAAAAAGAAAAATATATATATATAAAAAAAAAAAAAAAACTCACGCGCTCTCCCTTCCCCCGCTCAGCTTGTCCGGAGGGAGGAGAGAACCAGCCCCTAAGCTATAAATGGTAATTCCTATACGTAGACTAACTAAGCAACACTCAATTTATATAATTGAAAACTTCTAGTCTTTAAGGGCAGGTTTATTGTTATGCTAATATTATTGTTCTTATTCCCAGTGGGGATTAGGTCCAACTCGCGCATTCAATTTGATCGATATCGCATTGCAACCGAGTTTCATCCAAGACAACCCACACGTTCTAGTGGGTGCTTGTCTTATATCGGGAACTTCTTGACTAATCGTTCTTCCACTTTATATAACTCAATGGTACTTCCACTTTTTGATTATTGCTCTTGCGTTTTTGATTGACGCAGTGATACTAGGAAAGAGTACCTAGACAGGTTACAGGGGCGCGCTCCTGCAACTATTGAGGGCAGAAAAATCAGACAAAATGAATGAAATCTTACTTTCTCCTGGCCCAGTCTTGAGTCTAGCAGAAGTTTTCAGAATTGTATGCTGGTATACAATAATCTAGCCCAGTCATACCTATTAAATGAATTCTGTTTTTCTAGTCAAGTCAATACTAGAAGCAAATTAGATCTGCCCCGTTTACCGTTAGCAAGAACTGCTAAGTACCAATCTTCGTTTCGCTACACTTACACTGGCACTTACTGAGTGCTTTTTTCGTAACTAAACACAGTTCTTATGTATATATTTATCTATACATATTGATAATAATGTATTGTTTTAGTTACATATTTATGTATGTAAACGCAATGTGATGTATGTTTTGTGTAGAGCCCCATTTAAACCAGCTATGCTGAACTGGGCATCTTTGCTTAAGTATTGTTCATAAATAAATAAATATATACAACATCGGATGTAAATGTTAAATAATTTTAGTTTGTAAACGTTTTGAATGAGAAAAGCTGTTTTTATAAGAAAAAAAGAAAAAGAAAAATATATATATATAAAAAAAAAAAAAAAACTCACGCGCTCTCCCTTCCCCCGCTCAGCTTGTCCGGAGGGAGGACCTAAGCTATAAATGGTAATTCCTATACGTAGACTAACTAAGCAACACTCAATTTATATAATTGAAAACTTCTAGTCTTTAAGGGCAGGTTTATTGTTATGCTAATATTATTGTTCTTATTCCCAGTGGGGATTAGGTCCAACTCGCGCATTCAATTTGATCGATATCGCATTGCAACCGAGTTTCATCCAAGACAACCCACACGTTCTAGTGGGTGCTTGTCTTATATCGGGAACTTCTTGACTAATCGTTCTTCCACTTTATATAACTCAATGGTACTTCCACTTTTTGATTATTGCTCTTGCGTTTTTGATTGACGCAGTGATACTAGGAAAGAGTACCTAGACAGGGGTTACAGGGGCGCGCTCCTGCAACTATTGAGGGCAGAAAAATCAGACAAAATGAATGAAATCTTACTTTCTCCTGGCCCAGTCTTGAGTCTAGCAGAAGTTTTCAGAATTGTATGCTGGTATACAATAATCTAGCCCAGTCATACCTATTAAATGAATTCTGTTTTTCTAGTCAAGTCAATACTAGAAGCAAATTAGATCTGCCCCGTTTACCGTTAGCAAGAACTGCTAAGTACCAATCTTCGTTTCGCTACACTTACACTGGCACTTACTGAGTGCTTTTTTCGTAACTAAACACAGTTCTTATGTATATATTTATCTATACATATTGATAATAATGTATTGTTTTAGTTACATATTTATGTATGTAAACGCAATGTGATGTATGTTTTGTGTAGAGCCCCATTTAAACCAGCTATGCTGAACTGGGCATCTTTGCTTAAGTATTGTTCATAAATAAATAAATATATACAACATCGGATGTAAATGTTAAATAATTTTAGTTTGTAAACGTTTTGAATGAGAAAAGCTGTTTTTATAAGAAAAAAAGAAAAAGAAAAATATATATATATATATAAAAAAAAAAAAAAAACTCACGCGCTCTCCCTTCCCCCGCTCAGCTTGTCCGGAGGGAGGAGAGAACCAGCCCCTAAGCTATAAATGGTAATTCCTATACGTAGACTAACTAAGCAACACTCAATTTATATAATTGAAAACTTCTAGTCTTTAAGGGCAGGTTTATTGTTATGCTAATATTATTGTTCTTATTCCCAGTGGGGATTAGGTCCAACTCGCGCATTCAATTTGATCGATATCGCATTGCAACCGAGTTTCATCCAAGACAACCCACACGTTCTAGTGGGTGCTTGTCTTATATCGGGAACTTCTTGACTAATCGTTCTTCCACTTTATATAACTCAATGGTACTTCCACTTTTTGATTATTGCTCTTGCGTTTTTGATTGACGCAGTGATACTAGGAAAGAGTACCTAGACAGGTTACAGGGGCGCGCTCCTGCAACTATTGAGGGCAGAAAAATCAGACAAAATGAATGAAATCTTACTTTCTCCTGGCCCAGTCTTGAGTCTAGCAGAAGTTTTCAGAATTGTATGCTGGTATACAATAATCTAGCCCAGTCATACCTATTAAATGAATTCTGTTTTTCTAGTCAAGTCAATACTAGAAGCAAATTAGATCTGCCCCGTTTACCGTTAGCAAGAACTGCTAAGTACCAATCTTCGTTTCGCTACACTTACACTGGCACTTACTGAGTGCTTTTTTCGTAACTAAACACAGTTCTTATGTATATATTTATCTATACATATTGATAATAATGTATTGTTTTAGTTACATATTTATGTATGTAAACGCAATGTGATGTATGTTTTGTGTAGAGCCCCATTTAAACCAGCTATGCTGAACTGGGCATCTTTGCTTAAGTATTGTTCATAAATAAATAAATATATACAACATCGGATGTAAATGTTAAATAATTTTAGTTTGTAAACGTTTTGAATGAGAAAAGCTGTTTTTATAAGAAAAAAAGAAAAAGAAAAATATATATATATATATAAAAAAAAAAAAAAAACTCACGCGCTCTCCCTTCCCCCGCTCAGCTTGTCCGGAGGGAGGAGAGAACCAGCCCCTAAGCTATAAATGGTAATTCCTATACGTAGACTAACTAAGCAACACTCAATTTATATAATTGAAAACTTCTAGTCTTTAAGGGCAGGTTTATTGTTATGCTAATATTATTGTTCTTATTCCCAGTGGGGATTAGGTCCAACTCGCGCATTCAATTTGATCGATATCGCATTGCAACCGAGTTTCATCCAAGACAACCCACACGTTCTAGTGGGTGCTTGTCTTATATCGGGAACTTCTTGACTAATCGTTCTTCCACTTTATATAACTCAATGGTACTTCCACTTTTTGATTATTGCTCTTGCGTTTTTGATTGACGCAGTGATACTAGGAAAGAGTACCTAGACAGGTTACAGGGGCGCGCTCCTGCAACTATTGAGGGCAGAAAAATCAGACAAAATGAATGAAATCTTACTTTCTCCTGGCCCAGTCTTGAGTCTAGCAGAAGTTTTCAGAATTGTATGCTGGTATACAATAATCTAGCCCAGTCATACCTATTAAATGAATTCTGTTTTTCTAGTCAAGTCAATACTAGAAGCAAATTAGATCTGCCCCGTTTACCGTTAGCAAGAACTGCTAAGTACCAATCTTCGTTTCGCTACACTTACACTGGCACTTACTGAGTGCTTTTTTCGTAACTAAACACAGTTCTTATGTATATATTTATCTATACATATTGATAATAATGTATTGTTTTAGTTACATATTTATGTATGTAAACGCAATGTGATGTATGTTTTGTGTAGAGCCCCATTTAAACCAGCTATGCTGAACTGGGCATCTTTGCTTAAGTATTGTTCATAAATAAATAAATATATACAACATCGGATGTAAATGTTAAATAATTTTAGTTTGTAAACGTTTTGAATGAGAAAAGCTGTTTTTATAAGAAAAAAAGAAAAAGAAAAATATATATATATATATAAAAAAAAAAAAAAAACTCACGCGCTCTCCCTTCCCCCGCTCAGCTTGTCCGGAGGGAGGAGAGAACCAGCCCCTAAGCTATAAATGGTAATTCCTATACGTAGACTAACTAAGCAACACTCAATTTATATAATTGAAAACTTCTAGTCTTTAAGGGCAGGTTTATTGTTATGCTAATATTATTGTTCTTATTCCCAGTGGGGATTAGGTCCAACTCGCGCATTCAATTTGATCGATATCGCATTGCAACCGAGTTTCATCCAAGACAACCCACACGTTCTAGTGGGTGCTTGTCTTATATCGGGAACTTCTTGACTAATCGTTCTTCCACTTTATATAACTCAATGGTACTTCCACTTTTTGATTATTGCTCTTGCGTTTTTGATTGACGCAGTGATACTAGGAAAGAGTACCTAGACAGGTTACAGGGGCGCGCTCCTGCAACTATTGAGGGCAGAAAAATCAGACAAAATGAATGAAATCTTACTTTCTCCTGGCCCAGTCTTGAGTCTAGCAGAAGTTTTCAGAATTGTATGCTGGTATACAATAATCTAGCCCAGTCATACCTATTAAATGAATTCTGTTTTTCTAGTCAAGTCAATACTAGAAGCAAATTAGATCTGCCCCGTTTACCGTTAGCAAGAACTGCTAAGTACCAATCTTCGTTTCGCTACACTTACACTGGCACTTACTGAGTGCTTTTTTCGTAACTAAACACAGTTCTTATGTATATATTTATCTATACATATTGATAATAATGTATTGTTTTAGTTACATATTTATGTATGTAAACGCAATGTGATGTATGTTTTGTGTAGAGCCCCATTTAAACCAGCTATGCTGAACTGGGCATCTTTGCTTAAGTATTGTTCATAAATAAATAAATATATACAACATCGGATGTAAATGTTAAATAATTTTAGTTTGTAAACGTTTTGAATGAGAAAAGCTGTTTTTATAAGAAAAAAAGAAAAAGAAAAATATATATATATATATAAAAAAAAAAAAAAAACTCACGCGCTCTCCCTTCCCCCGCTCAGCTTGTCCGGAGGGAGGAGAGAACCAGCCCCTAAGCTATAAATGGTAATTCCTATACGTAGACTAACTAAGCAACACTCAATTTATATAATTGAAAACTTCTAGTCTTTAAGGGCAGGTTTATTGTTATGCTAATATTATTGTTCTTATTCCCAGTGGGGATTAGGTCCAACTCGCGCATTCAATTTGATCGATATCGCATTGCAACCGAGTTTTCATCCAAGACAACCCACACGTTCTAGTGGGTGCTTGTCTTATATCGGGAACTTCTTGACTAATCGTTCTTCCACTTTATATAACTCAATGGTACTTCCACTTTTTGATTATTGCTCTTGCGTTTTTGATTGACGCAGTGATACTAGGAAAGAGTACCTAGACAGGTTACAGGGGCGCGCTCCTGCAACTATTGAGGGCAGAAAAATCAGACAAAATGAATGAAATCTTACTTTCTCCTGGCCCAGTCTTGAGTCTAGCAGAAGTTTTCAGAATTGTATGCTGGTATACAATAATCTAGCCCAGTCATACCTATTAAATGAATTCTGTTTTTCTAGTCAAGTCAATACTAGAAGCAAATTAGATCTGCCCCGTTTACCGTTAGCAAGAACTGCTAAGTACCAATCTTCGTTTCGCTACACTTACACTGGCACTTACTGAGTGCTTTTTTCGTAACTAAACACAGTTCTTATGTATATATTTATCTATACATATTGATAATAATGTATTGTTTTAGTTACATATTTATGTATGTAAACGCAATGTGATGTATGTTTTGTGTAGAGCCCCATTTAAACCAGCTATGCTGAACTGGGCATCTTTGCTTAAGTATTGTTCATAAATAAATAAATATATACAACATCGGATGTAAATGTTAAATAATTTTAGTTTGTAAACGTTTTGAATGAGAAAAGCTGTTTTTATAAGAAAAAAAGAAAAAGAAAAATATATATATATATAAAAAAAAAAAAAAACTCACGCGCTCTCCCTTCCCCCGCTCAGCTTGTCCGGAGGGAGGAGAGAACCAGCCCCTAAGCTATAAATGGTAATTCCTATACGTAGACTAACTAAGCAACACTCAATTTATATAATTGAAAACTTCTAGTCTTTAAGGGCAGGTTTATTGTTATGCTAATATTATTGTTCTTATTCCCAGTGGGGATTAGGTCCAACTCGCGCATTCAATTTGATCGATATCGCATTGCAACCGAGTTTCATCCAAGACAACCCACACGTTCTAGTGGGTGCTTGTCTTATATCGGGAACTTCTTGACTAATCGTTCTTCCACTTTATATAACTCAATGGTACTTCCACTTTTTGATTATTGCTCTTGCGTTTTTGATTGACGCAGTGATACTAGGAAAGAGTACCTAGACAGGTTACAGGGGCGCGCTCCTGCAACTATTGAGGGCAGAAAAATCAGACAAAATGAATGAAATCTTACTTTCTCCTGGCCCAGTCTTGAGTCTAGCAGAAGTTTTCAGAATTGTATGCTGGTATACAATAATCTAGCCCAGTCATACCTATTAAATGAATTCTGTTTTTCTAGTCAAGTCAATACTAGAAGCAAATTAGATCTGCCCCGTTTACCGTTAGCAAGAACTGCTAAGTACCAATCTTCGTTTCGCTACACTTACACTGGCACTTACTGAGTGCTTTTTTCGTAACTAAACACAGTTCTTATGTATATATTTATCTATACATATTGATAATAATGTATTGTTTTAGTTACATATTTATGTATGTAAACGCAATGTGATGTATGTTTTGTGTAGAGCCCCATTTCATTTAAACCAGCTATGCTGAACTGGGCATCTTTGCTTAAGTATTGTTCATAAATAAATAAATATATACAACATCGGATGTAAATGTTAAATAATTTTAGTTTGTAAACGTTTTGAATGAGAAAAGCTGTTTTTATAAGAAAAAAAGAAAAAGAAAAATATATATATATATAAAAAAAAAAAAAAACTCACGCGCTCTCCCTTCCCCCGCTCAGCTTGTCCGGAGGGAGGAGAGAACCAGCCCCTAAGCTATAAATGGTAATTCCTATACGTAGACTAACTAAGCAACACTCAATTTATATAATTGAAAACTTCTAGTCTTTAAGGGCAGGTTTATTGTTATGCTAATATTATTGTTCTTATTCCCAGTGGGGATTAGGTCCAACTCGCGCATTCAATTTGATCGATATCGCATTGCAACCGAGTTTCATCCAAGACAACCCACACGTTCTAGTGGGTGCTTGTCTTATATCGGGAACTTCTTGACTAATCGTTCTTCCACTTTATATAACTCAATGGTACTTCCACTTTTTGATTATTGCTCTTGCGTTTTTGATTGACGCAGTGATACTAGGAAAGAGTACCTAGACAGGTTACAGGGGCGCGCTCCTGCAACTATTGAGGGCAGAAAAATCAGACAAAATGAATGAAATCTTACTTTCTCCTGGCCCAGTCTTGAGTCTAGCAGAAGTTTTCAGAATTGTATGCTGGTATACAATAATCTAGCCCAGTCATACCTATTAAATGAATTCTGTTTTTCTAGTCAAGTCAATACTAGAAGCAAATTAGATCTGCCCCGTTTACCGTTAGCAAGAACTGCTAAGTACCAATCTTCGTTTCGCTACACTTACACTGGCACTTACTGAGTGCTTTTTTCGTAACTAAACACAGTTCTTATGTATATATTTATCTATACATATTGATAATAATGTATTGTTTTAGTTACATATTTATGTATGTAAACGCAATGTGATGTATGTTTTGTGTAGAGCCCCATTTAAACCAGCTATGCTGAACTGGGCATCTTTGCTTAAGTATTGTTCATAAATAAATAAATATATACAACATCGGATGTAAATGTTAAATAATTTTAGTTTGTAAACGTTTTGAATGAGAAAAGCTGTTTTTATAAGAAAAAAAGAAAAAGAAAAATATATATATATAAAAAAAAAAAAAAAACTCACGCGCTCTCCCTTCCCCCGCTCAGCTTGTCCGGAGGGAGGAGAGAACCAGCCCCTAAGCTATAAATGGTAATTCCTATACGTAGACTAACTAAGCAACACTCAATTTATATAATTGAAAACTTCTAGTCTTTAAGGGCAGGTTTATTGTTATGCTAATATTATTGTTCTTATTCCCAGTGGGGATTAGGTCCAACTCGCGCATTCAATTTGATCGATATCGCATTGCAACCGAGTTTCATCCAAGACAACCCACACGTTCTAGTGGGTGCTTGTCTTATATCGGGAACTTCTTGACTAATCGTTCTTCCACTTTATATAACTCAATGGTACTTCCACTTTTTGATTATTGCTCTTGCGTTTTTGATTGACGCAGTGATACTAGGAAAGAGTACCTAGACAGGTTACAGGGGCGCGCTCCTGCAACTATTGAGGGCAGAAAAATCAGACAAAATGAATGAAATCTTACTTTCTCCTGGCCCAGTCTTGAGTCTAGCAGAAGTTTTCAGAATTGTATGCTGGTATACAATAATCTAGCCCAGTCATACCTATTAAATGAATTCTGTTTTTCTAGTCAAGTCAATACTAGAAGCAAATTAGATCTGCCCCGTTTACCGTTAGCAAGAACTGCTAAGTACCAATCTTCGTTTCGCTACACTTACACTGGCACTTACTGAGTGCTTTTTTCGTAACTAAACACAGTTCTTATGTATATATTTATCTATACATATTGATAATAATGTATTGTTTTAGTTACATATTTATGTATGTAAACGCAATGTGATGTATGTTTTGTGTAGAGCCCCATTTAAACCAGCTATGCTGAACTGGGCATCTTTGCTTAAGTATTGTTCATAAATAAATAAATATATACAACATCGGATGTAAATGTTAAATAATTTTAGTTTGTAAACGTTTTGAATGAGAAAAGCTGTTTTTATAAGAAAAAAAGAAAAAGAAAAATATATATATATAAAAAAAAAAAAAAAACTCACGCGCTCTCCCTTCCCCCGCTCAGCTTGTCCGGAGGGAGGAGAGAACCAGCCCCTAAGCTATAAATGGTAATTCCTATACGTAGACTAACTAAGCAACACTCAATTTATATAATTGAAAACTTCTAGTCTTTAAGGGCAGGTTTATTGTTATGCTAATATTATTGTTCTTATTCCCAGTGGGGATTAGGTCCAACTCGCGCATTCAATTTGATCGATATCGCATTGCAACCGAGTTTCATCCAAGACAACCCACACGTTCTAGTGGGTGCTTGTCTTATATCGGGAACTTCTTGACTAATCGTTCTTCCACTTTATATAACTCAATGGTACTTCCACTTTTTGATTATTGCTCTTGCGTTTTTGATTGACGCAGTGATACTAGGAAAGAGTACCTAGACAGGTTACAGGGGCGCGCTCCTGCAACTATTGAGGGCAGAAAAATCAGACAAAATGAATGAAATCTTACTTTCTCCTGGCCCAGTCTTGAGTCTAGCAGAAGTTTTCAGAATTGTATGCTGGTATACAATAATCTAGCCCAGTCATACCTATTAAATGAATTCTGTTTTTCTAGTCAAGTCAATACTAGAAGCAAATTAGATCTGCCCCGTTTACCGTTAGCAAGAACTGCTAAGTACCAATCTTCGTTTCGCTACACTTACACTGGCACTTACTGAGTGCTTTTTTCGTAACTAAACACAGTTCTTATGTATATATTTATCTATACATATTGATAATAATGTATTGTTTTAGTTACATATTTATGTATGTAAACGCAATGTGATGTATGTTTTGTGTAGAGCCCCATTTAAACCAGCTATGCTGAACTGGGCATCTTTGCTTAAGTATTGTTCATAAATAAATAAATATATACAACATCGGATGTAAATGTTAAATAATTTTAGTTTGTAAACGTTTTGAATGAGAAAAGCTGTTTTTATAAGAAAAAAAGAAAAAGAAAAATATATATATATAAAAAAAAAAAAAAAACTCACGCGCTCTCCCTTCCCCCGCTCAGCTTGTCCGGAGGGAGGAGAGAACCAGCCCCTAAGCTATAAATGGTAATTCCTATACGTAGACTAACTAAGCAACACTCAATTTATATAATTGAAAACTTCTAGTCTTTAAGGGCAGGTTTATTGTTATGCTAATATTATTGTTCTTATTCCCAGTGGGGATTAGGTCCAACTCGCGCATTCAATTTGATCGATATCGCATTGCAACCGAGTTTCATCCAAGACAACCCACACGTTCTAGTGGGTGCTTGTCTTATATCGGGAACTTCTTGACTAATCGTTCTTCCACTTTATATAACTCAATGGTACTTCCACTTTTTGATTATTGCTCTTGCGTTTTTGATTGACGCAGTGATACTAGGAAAGAGTACCTAGACAGGTTACAGGGGCGCGCTCCTGCAACTATTGAGGGCAGAAAAATCAGACAAAATGAATGAAATCTTACTTTCTCCTGGCCCAGTCTTGAGTCTAGCAGAAGTTTTCAGAATTGTATGCTGGTATACAATAATCTAGCCCAGTCATACCTATTAAATGAATTCTGTTTTTCTAGTCAAGTCAATACTAGAAGCAAATTAGATCTGCCCCGTTTACCGTTAGCAAGAACTGCTAAGTACCAATCTTCGTTTCGCTACACTTACACTGGCACTTACTGAGTGCTTTTTTCGTAACTAAACACAGTTCTTATGTATATATTTATCTATACATATTGATAATAATGTATTGTTTTAGTTACATATTTATGTATGTAAACGCAATGTGATGTATGTTTTGTGTAGAGCCCCATTTAAACCAGCTATGCTGAACTGGGCATCTTTGCTTAAGTATTGTTCATAAATAAATAAATATATACAACATCGGATGTAAATGTTAAATAATTTTAGTTTGTAAACGTTTTGAATGAGAAAAGCTGTTTTTATAAGAAAAAAAGAAAAAGAAAAATATATATATATAAAAAAAAAAAAAAAACTCACGCGCTCTCCCTTCCCCCGCTCAGCTTGTCCGGAGGGAGGAGAGAACCAGCCCCTAAGCTATAAATGGTAATTCCTATACGTAGACTAACTAAGCAACACTCAATTTATATAATTGAAAACTTCTAGTCTTTAAGGGCAGGTTTATTGTTATGCTAATATTATTGTTCTTATTCCCAGTGGGGATTAGGTCCAACTCGCGCATTCAATTTGATCGATATCGCATTGCAACCGAGTTTCATCCAAGACAACCCACACGTTCTAGTGGGTGCTTGTCTTATATCGGGAACTTCTTGACTAATCGTTCTTCCACTTTATATAACTCAATGGTACTTCCACTTTTTGATTATTGCTCTTGCGTTTTTGATTGACGCAGTGATACTAGGAAAGAGTACCTAGACAGGTTACAGGGGCGCGCTCCTGCAACTATTGAGGGCAGAAAAATCAGACAAAATGAATGAAATCTTACTTTCTCCTGGCCCAGTCTTGAGTCTAGCAGAAGTTTTCAGAATTGTATGCTGGTATACAATAATCTAGCCCAGTCATACCTATTAAATGAATTCTGTTTTTCTAGTCAAGTCAATACTAGAAGCAAATTAGATCTGCCCCGTTTACCGTTAGCAAGAACTGCTAAGTACCAATCTTCGTTTCGCTACACTTACACTGGCACTTACTGAGTGCTTTTTTCGTAACTAAACACAGTTCTTATGTATATATTTATCTATACATATTGATAATAATGTATTGTTTTAGTTACATATTTATGTATGTAAACGCAATGTGATGTATGTTTTGTGTAGAGCCCCATTTAAACCAGCTATGCTGAACTGGGCATCTTTGCTTAAGTATTGTTCATAAATAAATAAATATATACAACATCGGATGTAAATGTTAAATAATTTTAGTTTGTAAACGTTTTGAATGAGAAAAGCTGTTTTTATAAGAAAAAAAGAAAAAGAAAAATATATATATATATATAAAAAAAAAAAAAAAACTCACGCGCTCTCCCTTCCCCCGCTCAGCTTGTCCGGAGGGAGGAGAGAACCAGCCCCTAAGCTATAAATGGTAATTCCTATACGTAGACTAACTAAGCAACACTCAATTTATATAATTGAAAACTTCTAGTCTTTAAGGGCAGGTTTATTGTTATGCTAATATTATTGTTCTTATTCCCAGTGGGGATTAGGTCCAACTCGCGCATTCAATTTGATCGATATCGCATTGCAACCGAGTTTCATCCAAGACAACCCACACGTTCTAGTGGGTGCTTGTCTTATATCGGGAACTTCTTGACTAATCGTTCTTCCACTTTATATAACTCAATGGTACTTCCACTTTTTGATTATTGCTCTTGCGTTTTTGATTGACGCAGTGATACTAGGAAAGAGTACCTAGACAGGTTACAGGGGCGCGCTCCTGCAACTATTGAGGGCAGAAAAATCAGACAAAATGAATGAAATCTTACTTTCTCCTGGCCCAGTCTTGAGTCTAGCAGAAGTTTTCAGAATTGTATGCTGGTATACAATAATCTAGCCCAGTCATACCTATTAAATGAATTCTGTTTTTCTAGTCAAGTCAATACTAGAAGCAAATTAGATCTGCCCCGTTTACCGTTAGCAAGAACTGCTAAGTACCAATCTTCGTTTCGCTACACTTACACTGGCACTTACTGAGTGCTTTTTTCGTAACTAAACACAGTTCTTATGTATATATTTATCTATACATATTGATAATAATGTATTGTTTTAGTTACATATTTATGTATGTAAACGCAATGTGATGTATGTTTTGTGTAGAGCCCCATTTAAACCAGCTATGCTGAACTGGGCATCTTTGCTTAAGTATTGTTCATAAATAAATAAATATATACAACATCGGATGTAAATGTTAAATAATTTTAGTTTGTAAACGTTTTGAATGAGAAAAGCTGTTTTTATAAGAAAAAAAGAAAAAGAAAAATATATATATATATATAAAAAAAAAAAAAAACTCACGCGCTCTCCCTTCCCCCGCTCAGCTTGTCCGGAGGGAGGAGAGAACCAGCCCCTAAGCTATAAATGGTAATTCCTATACGTAGACTAACTAAGCAACACTCAATTTATATAATTGAAAACTTCTAGTCTTTAAGGGCAGGTTTATTGTTATGCTAATATTATTGTTCTTATTCCCAGTGGGGATTAGGTCCAACTCGCGCATTCAATTTGATCGATATCGCATTGCAACCGAGTTTCATCCAAGACAACCCACACGTTCTAGTGGGTGCTTGTCTTATATCGGGAACTTCTTGACTAATCGTTCTTCCACTTTATATAACTCAATGGTACTTCCACTTTTTGATTATTGCTCTTGCGTTTTTGATTGACGCAGTGATACTAGGAAAGAGTACCTAGACAGGTTACAGGGGCGCGCTCCTGCAACTATTGAGGGCAGAAAAATCAGACAAAATGAATGAAATCTTACTTTCTCCTGGCCCAGTCTTGAGTCTAGCAGAAGTTTTCAGAATTGTATGCTGGTATACAATAATCTAGCCCAGTCATACCTATTAAATGAATTCTGTTTTTCTAGTCAAGTCAATACTAGAAGCAAATTAGATCTGCCCCGTTTACCGTTAGCAAGAACTGCTAAGTACCAATCTTCGTTTCGCTACACTTACACTGGCACTTACTGAGTGCTTTTTTCGTAACTAAACACAGTTCTTATGTATATATTTATCTATACATATTGATAATAATGTATTGTTTTAGTTACATATTTATGTATGTAAACGCAATGTGATGTATGTTTTGTGTAGAGCCCCATTTAAACCAGCTATGCTGAACTGGGCATCTTTGCTTAAGTATTGTTCATAAATAAATAAATATATACAACATCGGATGTAAATGTTAAATAATTTTAGTTTGTAAACGTTTTGAATGAGAAAAGCTGTTTTTATAAGAAAAAAAGAAAAAGAAAAATATATATATATATATAAAAAAAAAAAAAAAACTCACGCGCTCTCCCTTCCCCCGCTCAGCTTGTCCGGAGGGAGGAGAGAACCAGCCCCTAAGCTATAAATGGTAATTCCTATACGTAGACTAACTAAGCAACACTCAATTTATATAATTGAAAACTTCTAGTCTTTAAGGGCAGGTTTATTGTTATGCTAATATTATTGTTCTTATTCCCAGTGGGGATTAGGTCCAACTCGCGCATTCAATTTGATCGATATCGCATTGCAACCGAGTTTCATCCAAGACAACCCACACGTTCTAGTGGGTGCTTGTCTTATATCGGGAACTTCTTGACTAATCGTTCTTCCACTTTATATAACTCAATGGTACTTCCACTTTTTGATTATTGCTCTTGCGTTTTTGATTGACGCAGTGATACTAGGAAAGAGTACCTAGACAGGTTACAGGGGCGCGCTCCTGCAACTATTGAGGGCAGAAAAATCAGACAAAATGAATGAAATCTTACTTTCTCCTGGCCCAGTCTTGAGTCTAGCAGAAGTTTTCAGAATTGTATGCTGGTATACAATAATCTAGCCCAGTCATACCTATTAAATGAATTCTGTTTTTCTAGTCAAGTCAATACTAGAAGCAAATTAGATCTGCCCCGTTTACCGTTAGCAAGAACTGCTAAGTACCAATCTTCGTTTCGCTACACTTACACTGGCACTTACTGAGTGCTTTTTTCGTAACTAAACACAGTTCTTATGTATATATTTATCTATACATATTGATAATAATGTATTGTTTTAGTTACATATTTATGTATGTAAACGCAATGTGATGTATGTTTTGTGTAGAGCCCCATTTAAACCAGCTATGCTGAACTGGGCATCTTTGCTTAAGTATTGTTCATAAATAAATAAATATATACAACATCGGATGTAAATGTTAAATAATTTTAGTTTGTAAACGTTTTGAATGAGAAAAGCTGTTTTTATAAGAAAAAAAGAAAAAGAAAAATATATATATATATATAAAAAAAAAAAAAAAACTCACGCGCTCTCCCTTCCCCCGCTCAGCTTGTCCGGAGGGAGGAGAGAACCAGCCCCTAAGCTATAAATGGTAATTCCTATACGTAGACTAACTAAGCAACACTCAATTTATATAATTGAAAACTTCTAGTCTTTAAGGGCAGGTTTATTGTTATGCTAATATTATTGTTCTTATTCCCAGTGGGGATTAGGTCCAACTCGCGCATTCAATTTGATCGATATCGCATTGCAACCGAGTTTCATCCAAGACAACCCACACGTTCTAGTGGGTGCTTGTCTTATATCGGGAACTTCTTGACTAATCGTTCTTCCACTTTATATAACTCAATGGTACTTCCACTTTTTGATTATTGCTCTTGCGTTTTTGATTGACGCAGTGATACTAGGAAAGAGTACCTAGACAGGTTACAGGGGCGCGCTCCTGCAACTATTGAGGGCAGAAAAATCAGACAAAATGAATGAAATCTTACTTTCTCCTGGCCCAGTCTTGAGTCTAGCAGAAGTTTTCAGAATTGTATGCTGGTATACAATAATCTAGCCCAGTCATACCTATTAAATGAATTCTGTTTTTCTAGTCAAGTCAATACTAGAAGCAAATTAGATCTGCCCCGTTTACCGTTAGCAAGAACTGCTAAGTACCAATCTTCGTTTCGCTACACTTACACTGGCACTTACTGAGTGCTTTTTTCGTAACTAAACACAGTTCTTATGTATATATTTATCTATACATATTGATAATAATGTATTGTTTTAGTTACATATTTATGTATGTAAACGCAATGTGATGTATGTTTTGTGTAGAGCCCCATTTAAACCAGCTATGCTGAACTGGGCATCTTTGCTTAAGTATTGTTCATAAATAAATAAATATATACAACATCGGATGTAAATGTTAAATAATTTTAGTTTGTAAACGTTTTGAATGAGAAAAGCTGTTTTTATAAGAAAAAAAGAAAAAGAAAAATATATATATATATATAAAAAAAAAAAAAAAACTCACGCGCTCTCCCTTCCCCCGCTCAGCTTGTCCGGAGGGAGGAGAGAACCAGCCCCTAAGCTATAAATGGTAATTCCTATACGTAGACTAACTAAGCAACACTCAATTTATATAATTGAAAACTTCTAGTCTTTAAGGGCAGGTTTATTGTTATGCTAATATTATTGTTCTTATTCCCAGTGGGGATTAGGTCCAACTCGCGCATTCAATTTGATCGATATCGCATTGCAACCGAGTTTCATCCAAGACAACCCACACGTTCTAGTGGGTGCTTGTCTTATATCGGGAACTTCTTGACTAATCGTTCTTCCACTTTATATAACTCAATGGTACTTCCACTTTTTGATTATTGCTCTTGCGTTTTTGATTGACGCAGTGATACTAGGAAAGAGTACCTAGACAGGTTACAGGGGCGCGCTCCTGCAACTATTGAGGGCAGAAAAATCAGACAAAATGAATGAAATCTTACTTTCTCCTGGCCCAGTCTTGAGTCTAGCAGAAGTTTTCAGAATTGTATGCTGGTATACAATAATCTAGCCCAGTCATACCTATTAAATGAATTCTGTTTTTCTAGTCAAGTCAATACTAGAAGCAAATTAGATCTGCCCCGTTTACCGTTAGCAAGAACTGCTAAGTACCAATCTTCGTTTCGCTACACTTACACTGGCACTTACTGAGTGCTTTTTTCGTAACTAAACACAGTTCTTATGTATATATTTATCTATACATATTGATAATAATGTATTGTTTTAGTTACATATTTATGTATGTAAACGCAATGTGATGTATGTTTTGTGTAGAGCCCCATTTAAACCAGCTATGCTGAACTGGGCATCTTTGCTTAAGTATTGTTCATAAATAAATAAATATATACAACATCGGATGTAAATGTTAAATAATTTTAGTTTGTAAACGTTTTGAATGAGAAAAGCTGTTTTTATAAGAAAAAAAGAAAAAGAAAAATATATATATATATATAAAAAAAAAAAAAAAACTCACGCGCTCTCCCTTCCCCCGCTCAGCTTGTCCGGAGGGAGGAGAGAACCAGCCCCTAAGCTATAAATGGTAATTCCTATACGTAGACTAACTAAGCAACACTCAATTTATATAATTGAAAACTTCTAGTCTTTAAGGGCAGGTTTATTGTTATGCTAATATTATTGTTCTTATTCCCAGTGGGGATTAGGTCCAACTCGCGCATTCAATTTGATCGATATCGCAGCTTTGTTGCCTTTTAACTCCTCTCCGACTGTCCCTGCAAATTTAGGTCGAATTGGACCTATGACTTCGAAAATTCTAGCTTTCTTGTTTTAAGAGACAGGGCTTAATTATTTAATTGACTGTATTACGTGGGAAGTTCGGCAACATCTGACACTGAATTGATCATCTGAGATCCGAAAATGTGAAATAAATTGTCCTTTGTGTTAAGGTGAACGTTAAAGTGTGCGTTTTTGCACCATAGAACGACCACGGTAAACTTCATTTTTCATCTCTAAATTTAGTGCAAAAAATATTATTCGAAATACAAAAATCGCCATTCTCAGAACATTTCAGACCTAGTTCTTTTGATTTCTTAACTTTTTTTGATCTAACATCTTTTACGAGACGCACAACAGCCGTTTCTATTAGATTCCCTTCGCAAAAACTCGTTTCACCATTTAATAGCGAAAAGCATTATGGGTAATTATGGAAATTTTCGACAGCATATGGCCCAGACCACAACTCTTTATAGATTTTTTATAAGTGCACCGATTGCCATCTTTATAAGGCGAAAATCACCAAAATTGCTTTGGTTGGTTCTGGTATCTACTACAAGACGACCAGGAAAACGATTTTACTCCAACGACGCCATTGTCAATAGACATAGCTGCTGGCGCTATTTTCTTTGTAAAATCGTCTTCCACCTTCAAATTCGTCCAAAAGAGCGTCTCCACCACCTAGACAAACTTAATGATGCATGACCAGGGGCTCTTGTAGTAGCAAATAACTGAAAAAAGCACTTATAAACTGGATTTTAGCTCAATTCAGGGTCAAAGTGTTGACTCGGAATTGAGCGAGCTAAAATCATCAAGGCGTTCCTTGAAACCTTTCGAAACTGCAACAGTTTCCCTGACAACGCCTTATTTGGAATTAAAATTGATTTTTTTTACTTTTCGTATCAAAAACAGTCAAATTTCAATAATAGTCTCGGTCGGATAGGAGTTAAACATCAAATTTTAAGGGTCACGTTAGTTCTCATGCTTAGGATTAACCTATTGCCTAGGGCTAAGTTTAAAATATATTTTTCCCGATAAGAGAGCCAGTCCGAAAATATCAACCAGACTGTGCAATAGGCGAAAAATCCAAAATGCTCATACTTTGCCAGTTGATAGCATTAATTTGGGGAGCTAGTCACTGAAAAAAAATTAGAGATTCGAAAAATAATTATTTTTGGAGAATATCGACTTTTGGGGATTTTCGGCTTTTGGTCGTTTTTTTACGAGTTTTTACAACAATTCTTAACCGGGCTCTTTTAAAATTAAAAATCAATTTTTTTTTTCAAGCGTGTTGTCGTGTGACCGCTGTGTTTCAAGAAATGATTACTTGAGTTACACACTGTCCAGTTCCCGCGCGTCTCACTAGCTCTCAATCTCCCACTTTTTTCTGGAAAGGGGAATTATTGAGTTATTAATATACCGTATATATCCAGCAGGCATATTAAAAGACGAACCCCCCGTTTAGAATCCAGCGTACGGGCCTGATTACGATAAATAATAGTCTTTATTATCCCTTTTTATTGAAATGAGAATGATTCAAAGCTAGTTTCTAATTACTCAGAATATTATATCAACTAAAAGTCAAACTATATTTTCAATTAATTGCTTCATTGTATACAACACATTCAGTTTATTAGAGAGGAAGAGGACTGCCAAAGTAAAACTACAAGTTATTGTTGTCAGAGTGTGGCCTGCATCAACAAGAAAAACAATTTTTATGTTATGCGCCTAACTACATATGATATGATATATCATATCATCATAACTATGCTTTGATTGTACTACTTTGATTCTATATACACAAAATAGGATCATGTGACTGACATATAACGTTCTTTATGGACCGCCAATGGGTGATAAATTATAGATACGGGAATAGAAGGGCGTAGTCTCGCAGCAAAACATTTTTAACATTTTATTATCAAGAGAAGCAAACTGGTCCGACTTCAAGTCCAAATTCTTCACCATTATCTCCAATGTCATAGACAGCTACGTCATGGATAGGGAGGCGAAGGGTGTTGGCAGTATCAATCTCAAGTACAGTTTTACGCCAAGTACCATCTTTAACCTAAAGAAATACACGCATATCCATTACCGTAATCTGTAAAGTCAAATTAACATACTTGAGGTCACTGCATAGGAAAGTTGCTGTTTCGTAAGCAGAGTCATTGCGTAGGAAGGGTTGTAATACATATGTTGGCGTGGCGTAGTGGCATACTGTTTTTGCGTGAGACAGTCATTACGTAAGTAGTGATATTTTTTTTTTGCGTGAGACAGTCATTACGTAAGTAGTGATAATTTCTGCTATATGAGAGGTATTGCGTTAGAGAGTGTAAGGATTACTGCATCTACAACGTATAAGATAGTCATTGCGTAAAAGAGGTAGTCTACGTAGAGATGCGTTCTTTGTTGGGGTCTAAACAGGCTATTGCGTTACAGAGTGTATCAGGACTACTGCTTCAACGTATAAGACAGTCGTTGCGTAAGACAGTAGAATAGCTAGAGTCGTTTTCGCATGAGTGTGAAAAACTTACGGCATGGTCCGTGCACTGCCGTGAAAGTGGACGTGCGAGCATTCTCATTGGACGAGCAGTAATCGCGCGCGCTCTGATTAGTTTATAGGATGTCGCTATTTCCATGACGTGTCCGTATTAGGCGCCGTAACTTTTCAGTCATACGAAATCTGCTCTAGGGATATACTTACACGACAATCATCTTTTATGATAGTAGGTTTATACTTCTTACTGCTTAAGGCGTGCAGTTCGACACCATTGTCACCTTGTAGCTTAATCGATTTCTTGTAGTCACCAGTCTCCTCGTCGTACCACGCCGCTGAGTTACGGCAGTGATACGTTATATTCTGTTTGGCGCGGTCACTCAGCAGACGCAGGAACGTCATTTGAATGGGGTTTGAAAAATAGTGAAACTGAAAAACAAACAAACAAACAGACATCAAAGTAACGATTAAATGGCAATAGGATAATTGATACATTAAGATTAAAATGGACTGACGATCTGCCATAGGGGAGAGACGCTCCGAAATGTCCTCTGTATAAAAGAACGATATAATGGGTATTTTAAATCACAATTCTCAATAAACGATAATTTTATTTCCTTGTCCTAATGAGGGTTCAGCACTTACTTGTTGGATACCATTGAAGTATTCAGCAAACCATTTGTAGCCATCAGGGCCTGAAAACCATTTCTTTTTCTCTGTCTTAACACAAAACATACGCAAATATAAATATGGTGAATGAAGAGCAAAACTTATTTTTTTTAAATAAAGACACTAAAAACGGCTGCAGAGAAGACTACTAGTGTCCGCAATAGCAAAGCAAACAAACTGAATCATAAAAAAACTATTTTACAACTATCACTTCTTGTCGGGGCTCTTCCGTGAGGTTCACTCACACTCACTACCACTACATCCCATATTTACAACACACAACTATGCTCCCATGTTGATTTTGGCGGAGGGAGGAAAACCGGATAACCCGGAGAAAAACCCTCGTGGCATGAGAGAAAACAACACTCACTTGTCGCCCGAGCCGGGAATCGACCCCAGGTTACAGTGGTGAAAGGCCATCGCTCTCACCGCTAGGCCACTCATGCCATGCCATCATAAATCTATCTAGATATTCTAATACTATGATGTCATCACAGGCTCTTACATTCACAAAAGCAAGCAACGAGCTGAATAAGCATATTTCTATAATGTTACCGTTGTTTGATTTGGGAATATGCACGACGCGTTTAAGTTGAAATCACAGTAGACTAGGATGGCATCGTCTGTAGTTCCATCATTAGGATCAATCCAATATTCACCTTGGAATATATAAAGCAAGAGGTTAAAAAATTGTTCCAATAAATCAATATATATATATATTCACACAGGTAAGTTCTTGGAATATTCCATAGTGTTTCTTAAAATGGAATATATGTGCAACCAGATGATTTCACACTCGCACTTCCAGCATCGCCAACAGTTCAAAAATGGCGTTGTCCGAGAAAGTTGTTTCCCGTGTTTACCTTCTATAAATACGTCCTTGACATAACTTTACATTAAAAAATTATATATTGCTTGGACAATAAAAGCTCTCTGCTGCTCTATCAGCAATAAAAAAAGTATAAAACAAAACGGAAATGCCTAAAAGTACCCGAAGTCGTTGCTGTCTCGAGACGCCATTTTGGAACTGTTCGTTTTGACAAACCATTCTCTGAGCGCTTAGAAACGAGATCACCTGGAAGTTATGATAGACTATTTGGGAATGACGGAAAAAGTTCTTACCATTGTTCAGGTGCGGTCTACCCAATTTGAGATCATTACACGTTCTGGCTGGGTATAGCCTGGTACCAAGTGGTCTTTTAAATATTTTGACTTGAAGGCTTAAAGACAGGAAGGCATCCGCTGCATCGGTTTGCTGGGAACAAGAAAGCCTGATATCAATAAGAACTTCGTATTAAGGACGTTCGCAGGCAATTAAAGTTGTAATGAAATTTGTTTAAACTCAGCTTAAGAAAACGTGTTTTAAAACCCTTTGTGTTGTCTCGCTTGCACCCTCCACCTATATTTTTCCATTTTTCATTGTAAATGTTTCTTGTGTGTATGTGGTAAATAAAAACCTTTGAACCTTTGAACGTGATCATTTTAGAGTACTAGTTTGAGTCATATAACACAAGCAGGGGTCACTGTCCTTGATGGCTAGATAAATGTGGACCAATAACATTACCCGTGCTTTTTCGTAACCAATTATGTAAAATAATTAACTGAAGTCAACTTTTAATAAATGTACGTTGCTTGAATAATTTACACACAGATGTGTATAGCTCTGTTTGAGACCCTAAAGAAAATATCTCAAGGTGGTCGCCTTTAAGAGCACCTTCCTTCACCTAGAGCCGAAGCCCATAGCTATAACACTAGGAGCGCATTGTCGAACTGAACGTTTCCGATTTGTTCAATTCTGCACATGATTTTAAAAGAAGTTTTACGTATGATGCCTAACTATGTTCCTGCCCCATAATCAATGATGAGGTTTCCAGCCTGAAATGTTTGTGAATAGTCCCCTTCACAGTTCCCTGTGCCATCTTGAAAGGTAGCCGAGCCTTTGCATTAAAGCGACACGAACGTTGAGCTTGCAATGATATAGACACGTGATTTATTGTCCCTCAAGGTGTTAACAGGTCTCTGTCATTGCAAGCTCAAAGTTTGTCTCGCAAAGGCCCGGCTACCTTTTAAGATGGCGCAGGGAACTGTGGGAAGCTATTGTGAAAGCTGGTATTAAATTAATTTGGGCGAAAGCATTTTGACAAATAAGACGTTTTTTTAGTGAACTACGGGGTTGGTTTTGAAATATGATGGCTTCTAAATAATTGCACTAGCTTGTGCAGCACGTACGCCTAATAATACGGTAGGTAAGCATGTACAGTAAAAAGAGTTATTGCAGACTTACCCGGGTGATCTCCACAAAGTTTGGATCTTTAGCATGCGCACCCTGTAATTATAGAGAACAGTGATTAGCAAACACTAAGAAGACTTACATAATAAATATTAATAAAATGATAACACAGTGGTCCCTCTATTAAGCGGTCACCCTCGGGACTTTCCAAAGTGCCCACTTAATAGAGGTTGGCCGTTGAATTGAGGTATAGTATAGGAATAGATTTGGGACTTTTTATTGTGGACCCCTAATAGATGGTGACCACTTAATGGGTGACCACTTAATAGCGGTACCACTGTATTTGTTTGGTTATATATAATATAGAAATGAGCTCTTCTGAATACATAACAAATCTTTATGTTTAATTACCGCTACACTGCTATACAGTCTTCGTGTGTCTGCCTTTGTTGTTTGGAGGTCAGGACCTTGACTTAATTGTGCCTGAGATAAAACAGAATATCAAGTATCTTTTAAAACAAATCTCACAAAGTATAACAAATTCCAATGTACTGCAATTTACTCTACAACCAAATACGTAAAAACGCATTCCTTCATTCCTCATTCCTTCCCCCATTTATTCGTTCATTTAACTATTCTAAAATACCGCTTTATTTCCAAAAGTGGACAACAACTATGTAACAATACATGTAGGCCCTCATTGTTTCATTCATTCATACACTTATATTGATACAATGGGCCACTTTAGCAATGTTTGGAAGCGCTCGACTGGTATCGAATTTGGAACATCAGAACGAGGCATGGTTCCCAGCTGCTGGCGTGCATTCTGATGTTTCAAATTCGATACCAGTCGCGCGCTTCCAAACATTGCGAAAGTGGCCCAATAATATAGGAGAATCTATAGACACAAAAAGGAAGGGGGCAATATTGAAAAAGTAAAAGAAAATGAAAACGAGAGTACAAAATTTGAAAAGAAACAAAAATTGAGAAACATGCAAAACGTGCGAAAATGATGATCTTACCAATGAATATCGACTGTTATAAGTTGCCTGCAAAAAGAAGACGAACAACTTAAATGAATTCACTAAAGTCTATTCTGCTCTCTTGTATGTGAGAGATCAGTGAACAAATACTAACTTGAAAATGACATAATTTAATAGAATAAACTGAATATAAAATAATTCAAGAAGCAGACATTACCGGTGGTCCAGGTGGTCCAGGAACTCCGCTGTTTCCCTGTAAAACAAATTTTATCACAGATGTCAGCAAAAAAGATAAACACGCAGTACGTAAAAACGTTGACAGGCAGACGCAGAAAGACAGAGAGAAAAATGGACAAACAGACGGAGAGAAACATGCCACAGGAGTATTGGAAGAAAACAAATACACCTGTAGAGCTGTAGAGAAATGACTAAGACGTAATGAAATCAGACTAACAAACATGCAGCTAAATGACGAAAAGATAGACACAAATAAATAAATAAACAAACAAACTACAGGCAAACATAGAAATAACAAATAGAAAATAATACGTACAAAAAAAACGGGGGAAAAATGGACTTAAAACTATCAAATATTCATGGAAGTTACAGTGAGGACACTCGAACCGTGAACACTCTTAGGTTTTTATTACATTTTTTAACCCATATCCCAGGAGTTAATAAATTAGAAATAAGATTTATTACGAACAATTAGTAAAGTTGAACTCACTGCTTCATTTTTAGAGGTTTTGAAGCAGTAGAAGGTCCAGAATAAAGTAACATGAAAAAGTCAAGTGTTCACGGTTCGAGTATCCTCACTGTAACATGAAACTGACAAAGTGTTTTTGGTTGTTAGCTAGCTGAGGCTAGGAAAAAAGCTAACATCAACTTAGAGATCCCACAACATTTATAACAATTACATTTTTTCAAGAATTAATTCTAATTACCTCTCCTCCTTCTTCACCCTGTGTTTATAAATAACAAACAAAGAAATTAGAATTGTTACAGTTTTATCTCGACAAGAAGGAACAATATAAGGTAGTCGTACCTATTATCGCACACATCCTATTATCGTGCTTCTCGTAAAAAGTAATATATATCTTTTAAAAAGCTTCTTCAAAATTAATTAAAACAATCATGGCTACTTATTCTGTTGCAACCAACTTTTTTGGTCCACTTTTTTCTATACAATTTTACGCAAAATAGAGGATAATTATATTATATATATTTTACGAAAAGCACGATAATAGGTTGTGCGCGATAATAGGTACGACTACCTTATATACAAGAATATGAATGAGACAATACATACCTGAAGTCCACGATCACCCTACAAATACAAACAGAAAACGTCACCTCAACTTCATTTTACAACTATACATAAAGAAAAATATCATGCTTTATATAATATTTGATATAAATCGCGCGCTCTGATTGGCTGAGAAGCGTTCTCTATAAATCAACAGAGCACGGAACGTCAATTTGATTTTGATTTTAACACCTGGATATTTTATAACTCGATAGAGCGCGCTGCCTCGTTTTGTATTTCTTCAATATAAAATGCACAAACTTAAAAATGGCATGTTACACTTTAAAAAAATGGCATGATGAAATTTAAAAAAAATTAACGATGAAAAGCAGTATTAGCATATTGATATCGGGCCATTTTTAAAATTTCATACCTTAGTTCCCCGGCTTCCGATTGGTCCCGGTGGTCCCTAATAAATAAAATAAATATTTTTACTAAAGATCTAGTATTAATGAGAAGACCAACCTTTTCGAAAACAGCCGTTTATACAGCACGTTTTACACAGAATGACAATAAATTGTAGATGATTACCGGAGGTCCATTTATTCCTGGTGGTCCCATGACACCAAAGGAACCAACAGGGCCCTGTTGAAAAACAACATCATATTGTTATCTTTCATATCTGACATATTATTGTCATCTTTTAGTGATCATCGATCCTCTACCATTCTTCTTCATGAACAACATCAAGACCAACATCAACTATAGAAGGAAAGCCAATTGACTTATAAAAAAAACCTTATTCCTCAAAAATAAGCACAAACATCAGAAAGAGCAAGCAGAAATATGTATTCTTGGAAAGTTTTATTGCTATAAATATAATTCAAGTGAAGCTCAGCTCTTTAGAATCAAACTTAGAAAGATTTGTATGTGTTCACCCAACTTTTTCCTTGCTAGCCTCGTTTTGGTGTTTTTCACAAAATTCGCATATCTTCTCAAGAATTAAATATTTTTGTCTGAAACCTTTTTACTTTGGTTGATGTCATTCTAATCTATAATTTTGATGCAGTGGTCAATTAAAATATGAATTGAAAAAAAAAAAAGAAGATAAAGAAGATATAGATAATAATAGATAATAAGATAAAGAAGTGGCGGCCATACTGGCATTTGGAAAATAACATCACTATGACATCATCTCATCAGCATAATATTTTATCATCTATCCTACCGTGATCATTAACCCTTGGTCATCTACCACTATCCTTTTCCATAAACACCAACATTAATTATAGCTTGGCGCCATAACGATCATTATACAACGGATCACATCAGATCATAATCATCATCCATACTAGCTGTACAGTCACTGTAATATATTGAGGTGAGCGATCAATTAGACTTACTCTTCCACCAGGTTTTCCCAGGGGTCCTGGCAATCCAACATCTCCAAGAACGCCCTAAACATTGACACAATAATGTTAAAGGGTAAGACAACAAGTTCCAGAAATGGTTGTCCAGGTAGTACATACCTTACTGCCGGATGCTCCAAGTGCTCCATTACGGCCTTCAGCACCAGAATCACCCTAGTAATCAAATAGCAATAACATTGTTATACCAGCACTTGATCTAATAATCTTTAGGGTTGATTTGATTGTTTGTTGCTATTTTTGTTTATATAACAAGAGTGTCTGATCAGGGGCGGATCCAAAAATGTTTCAGGGGGTGCCCAATTGCAAATGAAGGGTTCTTAATGAAGGGTTCTTAAGGTATTAGGGGGTGTCCAGTCCCTAAATGTCTTAAATAAAAAAGGGGTAATTGCAGCGCTAGGGGGTGTCTGGTACAACTATGAGGATAATGAGAAATGAGGATTATATTAATTCAACACACAGAATGACTATGCTAAGGGTAATAATGGTGCTTATTGATGTTAACGATGATGATGACGATAAGGAAGGTAATAATACACCTATTTCAATTAACGTTGTCCATCTGGAATGGTTGATCTGAGACCGATAGGAATTGTGGGAGCTCGTTCAATTTCAAATACATTGTTTTAATCACATTTGAATGGTGCTGAATTACAGATAACAGTATTTCAGAAGTAAACATTAATATTCAAGCGTGATTATGATAGTGCATTTGCAGTTTAACGAGTTCCCACAATTCCTATCGGTCTCAGATCAACCTTTCCAGATGACAACGTTAATTGAAATAGGTGTATACACTCAATTGCAGAAGATTGTAATACTTATTTATACAAAATTATAAAATATTTGAGATACTGCGCGCGCTCTGATTGGCTGGCTACCGTGTTTATATCAGAGGATAGAGACATATAATATCTGTTAAAACTGACCTTCTGTCCCTGGTCCCCAGTATCTCCATCATCGCCTGCTATGCCTTGCACGCCCTGGAGACAAAAGTTACCGTCAGTTAAGCTACTTTTCTTTGGTTGCAATTATGATACAACTTGCTTACCCCAGCTCCAGCAGCTCCAAAAATTCCTTTTGGGCCCTTCAGTCCCTCCACACCCTACAAAGAACAAAGCACAATGAAAATTTACTTGACATAAAGTTGCTCAATCCCTCAGTCATATTTGAAGGATTATAAATATTGAGGATTCGAGGTATTAAAACATTTATTTGGCACATAGTAATTTGACATTCTCTACAATGCCTTTTGGATTGCTCGAAAAAAGTTAGAAATACGAAAGAATTAAACCCTGTACCCAAACGTACGTGACCTCAATTGTCAATCTATGAGCTTTTTTCGTGTGCTAAATAAAATGATGTGATTAATTGTAAGACTAACCATTAATCCATCAAGACCAGCACTACCACGACGACCAGAGTCTCCTTGGCTACCCTTGGCACCTTGTGCACCAGATTGACCGGCTGGACCTGTCGCTCCCTCCAAACCCTACAATGAAACGTGTTAGTCTAAATACTTGATGAAGATTATCATACACAAAATTAAAAACAATAAATATTAATATAACTACGAGTTCGCGTTTCGACGCATCAAGCGTCATTTTCAAGACAGAAAATGAAAATAGTATAACAGAGTGAGGATGAATATAAATAAAGACAGTCAACAATATCCCGGGGTAATAGTAAAAAAATTAAAAAACATTTATTTAAAACTAAAATTAAAAACATGCTAGTTGTACAATGGTTTTAAGTAGCATACCGTGGTATATCCCACGAAACACTTGTATTTTTTAGTATTGTTTTTTTTTTTTTTTTTTTTGTATTTACTAACATTACCTTACGTCCCTTCCCCCCGCTTTTACCAATAGTACCAGCAACGCCTGGCAGACCCTGCATGAAGAGAAATATAGTGGATTTAGTATATAAACAACAACATCAGAAAAAAAAATTACAAGATATATTATTCTCCAATCATTATTTAGTGTTAAGTTCCATACGTACTATAGCATAAGTAAGATTTTCTACGGGAGAGCTGTGTTAACTGGATAAATGGTTCATGGTAAAATAGCTTCAAATTAAACTCTACGCTTATTCTTGTGTATTCGTGCTAGCTGTTGTCTCTCTGTCCTTCCTGGAAAGACTTATCGCTCCTGATAATAGACCTAACCGACGATTGTACGTTTCCACCCAATTCAAACCTCTGGGAATAACAACTTCTGTTTCAAAAATTTCAACATGATATTAAAATATAGAAGACAAAGAATCTTATTCCCAAAATATTTTAATTCGGTGCAAACATACATAACAACGCGTAAGCTCAATAACTCTATGACCAAATATAATCATAAAATAACATATATGACAGCAAACATAACATGCAACTTTATTAACGAATCCATATTCTTACTAAAAACAAGTGTCCAGCATTTTTTAGAGACACATGCTCACTGATATAATTAACCACCGGATAAATCCCTATCCAACGGATAAATCCATATCCAACGGATAAAACCTATACAAATTCTATACACTGGATAACTCTTATCCAGGCCTCGTACAATTACTGGCCCCTGATATATACATGTATTTGCACATTACATTGCTCACTATTGGAGTCACTCTACAATACTTACATTTTCACCGTCTTCACCTTTTCTGCCACCACCTCCACGTTTTCCTCTTTTACCCTTAACAAAGAAGACATTATTGAGAGAATAATAAAAAAAACTTTATTTAGACACGCTAGCCTATTCAATAAACAAATACTGGTTTCCAATAGGGGCGTGACTAACATTCAATTAAATAAGAATGTACAATATATACAATGATGATAAAATGTACATAAAGATTGAACTAATTATATGTGTAATCTAAAAATTATGGCCATGGGACCTTTGTAAGGTTGGCGGCAACCACTTAAGTCACTCGGTAAGGAGTTCCATAGCCTGGCTCCACTGTAGCTGATACTTTTTTTTAAATAAAGTCTGTCTTTGGGAAAGGAAGAGCAACAGTAGTCACTTATAAAGATAAGTGTGATATTACATATAATTTATTAATAATGACAATAATAATTTATAAATTAATATTGCACAAATACCATGCATAAGTATCTAAATGTGCATAGTATAGGTCAGTCTGGTTTCATACCTCCGGTCCAGGTTTTCCAGGTTTGCCTTTTGAGGCGCCATCACCTCGTGGTCCCTGGAAAGAGTTTTAAGACGTTCATTGAGAAGATGTTTACATAACTGAAGCAAATACCGTATTACTCATGATTTCGAAAAGAAATTGGAATTGAAACAATAATATATTTCTGAACAGTAAGCTACTATCATGTCAATGGAAACTAGCGAGTAAACTAGTATAGGCTGCATCGGTGTTTGATATAAACGATAGGTAATACAATGAAATTTGTAACACCGTAAAAAATGTTGACTTAACTTTACTGACGTTTCGAGCTTTAGCCCTTCGTCGGAGTAAAAAAACATAAGTATTCAAATGTGCATAGGTTGGATAAGTTCAAAATTGTTGGTTCATTTTACAAACTAACACCAACTTTGCTTTTTAAATGCGCAGGTGTTTCAGACCGGTAACCTCAATTGCTGAGATGGTGAGATGAAAGACACACATTTTTCTTGATGTCAGTTCAAGATACTTTTGAACATGACTTCAAATTCTTTATTCTAATTCGAACGACTATCGAAATTGACAATTTTCCCCCCACTCCGTACCTATTAAAATGTCACAATTTTGAATGAGTGAAGTTGATGATTTTCTTATCAATTTTTATTGGTAATCATTTTAGGATTAATCAGATAACAAACAGACCTTCAGTCAGATAGTATCTGTGCAAATGAAATGGAATTTTAGCTTCATTTCTAGTAGTACATGTTTATCTAGTATACTACCGTATCTTACTTTGGTACCATCGAGGCCTCGTAAACCACGCTGTCCCTTGAGCCCACGCAAACCCTGCAGACAATAATAATATGGTTAAAATGCAGAATTGGGCCGCATATATAAGAATATAGTAGATTCTATTTGAAAGCATTTTTTGTTTAAAAAGATAAAAGAAAGTAAACTGAAAACTGTTGTGGCTAAAGAATTACCTGGCTTCCTCGTGGTCCTGAAGTACCAAGTTTTCCAATGGGTCCAGGAGCACCCTGAAATCAGTGGAACCAAACGGGTATCATTTATTGAAACACTGTTAAGCTATTACTTTCTTCAATTCTATAATATTCTATAATCCAATTCCCTTCCAAGTTTCATGGTTCCTTCCTATATATGCACATCTCACTGTCACTCCTACTTTATTTCTTGTTATTCATTTTATTATTTATTTTTCCATTTTTTGATTATTTCTTTGCGTTCATTTATTAAGATTTCTTTTCTTCACACTTCGTTTAGTTATTAAGATTTCTTTTCTTCACACTTCGTTTATTTATTTTGTTCAAATTCGCTAGTTGGTTGGTACCTGTAATCCACCATCGCCCACGCTTCCAGTTAACCCAGGTTGTCCAGGCTGGCCCTGTAATATAAAGTAGACTATACTTGTAAACATGTGCAGTCAATAAATATCTTGAATAGATCAACTCACTTGCTGCCCTGGATCTCCTCGTTCTCCTGGGGAACCAGCTAGTCCAACAACACCCTACAAAATAAAACCAAATGTATATCTAAAACTAAACTATTATTATTATAGTTATCTAAACTATTATTATAATTATCTAGAAGGCGGAAATGTCCAATTTTAAACATATGACGTCATTGAAAACCCAAGGCAAATACTGATATAAACCTACGTAGTTTTTAGGTTTTTAAATTATTTATACACAAATTATTATTATTTATGGATAACTTCTTGTAACAATGCAAGAAAAAGTGTTATGGTTTTAAAAGAAATGTAACTCCTCTTTCTGAGTTGTCTCTACATATTTAGAGGTAAACAATATTATGTTTAGTTTATTCCTCTTTTAGAAACTCTGAAGAGAGAAGAAAAGGAAGTTTGCTGTTGTCTTTCTTATATATCAATCAGCCAATACGATTAATAATAACAAACTTTGAACAAACCTTTCTACCATTGATACCGGATGGTCCAGCTTTGCCAGATGTTCCAGGCTCACCCTACAGCAAGTTACGTAGTTAATATAACAAAAGTAAGAAAAACAGGGGAAATCGATTCGTCGGTAGCGCTGGCATGGATTATATGTGAGTTGAGTTTGTTTGATGTGTTCTTCTCTCCTATGCCACGAGGGTTTTTCTCCGGGTTATCCGGTTTTCCTCCCTCCGCAAAAATGAACATGTGAGCTGAATTGTGTGCAAAATAATTAAACGTAGAGGTAGTGAGTGTGGGTCTGAGTCTCCCCCATTAGCTGGAAGAATTGAGACGTTACAAAAGTTATTTATTATTATTTTTTTAGCTGGTGTCTTACCTGAGCTCCTACAAGTCCTGTCCTGCCTTTCTCTCCAGGTGATCCTCCATCTCCCTAAAAGATATATCTACTAGTACTGAATGCGAGGTAGACATGTTGAAATCATTGTTAACTATCAACTCACCTCACCACCTTCATCACCAGAATCTCCCTTGGAGCCTTGTCCACCGGTATCACCCTAGATGGACATGAATCATTTAGAAATATATCAAAAGTAGTTGCATGTTAAGAAATGGAACAATGACATTTGGATTTACATTGTGAAAAGATGTAAACAAAATAAAGAAATAAAGAAATAGACATAGGAAAATTTATTATAAAAGATTCTGCAATGAACTCGAAGCAAGCAAATGACCAAAAAGGAACTATTACACAACCATAAATGTAAACGATAACTACAAAGTCGTTTCAAAACTAATGCCACAAGGATAAGCTAGAATAATGCGTGAAAGGGTTCAAAATTGAATGGATTGACAGTGGTGATAAACAAAGTGTATTTCTCTAAAAACAATATTGATCAAAACTATACTTTACGTACTGAGTGCCCTTGTAGTCCACGCAAACCAACCTCGCCCATGTCGCCTGGACCCCCCTATAACACAATCATAGTAAGAACACTACTAAAAATACATTTATCAAAACAAATAAATGCCACACAGTTACAACAAGTTACTTTAAGTCCTTGTAATCCAACAGCTCCTGATTGACCATTTGGACCTGATGGACCCTACCATAAGAAATATATCATCGTCAGTAATGGAAAATGATGACTGTTAGGTACAACTAAGAAAGCATTTGATAACTGACTGATAAACAGATTCACCGACCGACCAACTAGCTGGCTAGCTGGCTACTGACTGACAAACAGATTGACCGACAGCGATTGATTGACCGACTGGCTGGCTGACTGACTGTCTGACTGACTGACGCATTGACTGACTGAAAAACAGATTGACTGACTAAGTGACTGACTGAGTGCCTGGCTGACTGCCTGCCTGACGCATTGACTGATAAACTGACTAAGTGACTAAGTGACTAAGTGACTGACCGACTGGCTGACTAGCTGACTGACTAACTGTAAGACGGACTGCAGTACTAACTTTAACTGAATGACCTTGTGAACCATTAACAAACTACTGAATAACAACAGAATCCAACTTACTGGTGGTCCCATGAAACCCTGTTTTCCGGGACCTCCCATGTCACCTCGTTCTCCCTACAAATACGAATACCATTAGTAAAGAAATGGTTAGCTACAATGATTGCAGAATGTCAACGCACTTACAGGGTCTCCCAGGTTACCGTGCAGTCCACGCTTGCCTTCTTTGCCAGCCTCGCCCTACAAAACAATTATACTGATTAGTATTAGGTACATAGGTCAATTATATTCAAACATGCACGCTTCCCCCGTCATATCAATCAATCAATCTTTTTATTTAGTGCCATGATAACTAATTACAAAATTTAAGATTTTTTTTTTTTTACCTTACTTAACGACAACAAGCTAATTGCGACTGATTAACTGATAGGAGCAATTAGCAGCTAATTTGAAAATTTGCAATTTGAAAGTCAGGCACAAAAAGGAAGTAATATAGTCTCCCTCGAAGTAGCCCAAGAGCAGCCACGCAGGTAAACCTCGAAGCCATTTTTAGTGCAGGGTTCCGTATGTCCCTCCCCACACAGGGAACCCGGCACTTAAAACGGCGTATTAGTGGTGATAACACCATTCAGTGGGTAATTCATTATAGTTAAATTTTTGATTCGTGTAATTGATTAAAATTGAACGTGATACCTGAATAGGAGAAATAGTGAAGCTTGATGAAGTCTCCACCTAACACTGTTCAGTTACCTTATTTCCCTGAGTGCCAGGAACTCCCCGTTTTCCATCAGGACCAGCAAGACCCTAAAAAAGAAAACAATGTTTGATATTACCAGTTAAATGTTGGTACTTTAGCTTTACGTATGCTCATTTTAAAAGAAGTATAACCCATATACCCAACGCTTACAAAATGGATATATGCCTACCGTTAAGCCTATTTCTCCATCTTTTCCTACACCTCCGCTCTTCCCGGGGTCACCCTAAAATACAAAGAATAACGCATTAATCAGATGTTTTTAAACTTTAAGTATTGTTCTGTATAGTACTCCCATATGTCGTTGATTTCCTTTAGATATTAGACACTCGTTTTTATTACGGCATTGGGGCAGCTCACAGGGGCGGATCCAGAAATTTGTCAGGGGGTATCCCAATTGCAAATGAAGGGCTCTTTTAAGGTGTTAGTGGGTGTCCGGTCCCTAAACGTCTTAAATAAAATTAAAATGAAACCGTAATTGTGGCGCTAGGGAGTGTAAGGTGCCTGAAGGGATACCCCTATTCGCCCCTGGTTCAGTTTTGAGTTCCTGGTGAAAACGCAGATACAAACCTAACGTCCAACACGATTATAGAACTTTCTATATTATCAGAATTATAAATGTAAACTAGTGTGCAAACTAACATAGCCTGCGTCGGTTTGTAATAAAAGCCACTAATAAAATGACATTTGTTACAGCACAAAATGTTTCAAGGTACGTACTAGTAAGAGTAAAGAAGAAATGGCAACTGTTAGGTTGCTCAACTAAAAAGATGTACTCACCCTTAAACCTTTAGCTGCTTGTTTTCCTGCGGGGCCTGGCTTTCCTTTCGCACCCTATTAAACACACTATCAGTTTATTATATATGTTTGTCAATAAATCTTTTGACAAAATTAACACCACAGAAAATCGGAGAATAGTTAAAATTAAAAAGAGCACCATATATTCAACTTTTAGGTTTCAGTATATATGTAGTTTTGTTTATTTATTTATATATTTACTTAGCTTTTTCCTTCATACGAAGGTAAAGGACACCACAACAGCTTACGCCAAACTGTGGGCCCTGTAGTATGCTGAGACCTGACTGTTGTGCCGGGAGACAATCCCCTGCTCTTTTCGAATAGCACAACAGGATCTTTAGTTTTGTAAACTCGATGTAATTAACCCAAGTACAAAAAAAAACACCCACTAAACAGTCAAGAAATACATAAAATTCACAAAACAAAACGAAAACTCTATTAGCTCTATAAGGCACATTTAACTTACGATGTTGAACTTACACGCTTGCCGATGTCACCTTCAGTCCCGATGTCGCCAGCCCGACCTGCAAGACCCTGATGAAGGAAAAACATACATTATTATAGCTACTACAATGTTTCCCCATACATGCACTCGGGTTCTTTGTTTAAGGTGAACATTTTTTCGTGTCATTCAAATTACAAGACCCAGTAAAAAAGAAAAATCTCAAGAGACTATATTGTTTTGTTGCCAAAATGAAGTAGATTGTTTGAAATCCGATTGTTTGAAATCCGATTGTTGAAATCATTATGAAATATTGCTGGGGCAAGAAATTTAAAGGGTTTAGTAAGTATTAAATTTATTTTTATTTTTTATTTTAATCAATATTTATACAGGAATGTCTAATTTAGCTAAATATAATTGAGTTATACTGAAATATTTAATATTTGTTAAACTGTTATTTCAAAAATGTTATTTTTGCGGAAAACAAGTTAGGCCTAGTTCAAATGACGCATCATGTGCCAAATCTAACGCAAATTAGCAAAACCTATTGTTTGAATTCATTAGCATAAGATTCGGCACATGTGAGATGCGACGTTTGGCATACAATTATATTGAAGTCTATCCTTTGACAGACAATTTTTTTCAAGTTTATGTTTCCGTAGTGTAGTGGTTATCACGTGCGCTTCACACGCGCAAGGTCCCCGGTTCGAACCCGGGTGGAAATATGATTTCATTTTTTGAAAATGGATTTACGTATTTCTAGTCTTACTGCTTTTGGAAACATCAATATTCTTTATGGACAAAAAAAACGAAACGAGTTAATTAGTGCATATAATTAAAGGATATAATACTGCTAAACTAATGCAAATTTCAGCTTCAAGTTGTGGACAACATGGATTTACATTTTTCTGGGCTTCAAGAGTTTTGAAAATTCGATCTTCTTGGTAAAATAGCGAAAAACTGAAAATTAATTAGAGCATATAATCCTGAGTTTTAGTGCTGTAATTCCACATTAAAACTGCTAAACTAATGCCAATTTCAGCTTAAAGTTGTGGACAACATGAAGTGACATCTTTCTTTTTATTAAAACTTCGATATTCGTGGTAAAATGTAAAATTAGCGAAAAACTGAAAATTAATTAATTAATTAATTACCGCACATCCTGAGTTTTGAATACCATTTTGAAATCTCAATTTTTAAGTAGAAGCCCGGTTAGCTCAGTTGGTAGAGCATCAGACTTTTAATCTGAGGGCCGTGGGTTCAAGTCCCACATCGGGTGACTGTTGTATTTTTACTATCTTTTTATAAAAATGGTATCTGATATACTTGACTGGAAGCCTTTTTTGTAACATTTTCAGAAAAACAGGTATGTGAATTTGTTACTTTTAGTTTATTGTTGATGAATTGTAAAGATACTCACCCTAGCCCCTTGTCGCCCACCTGCACCAGATATTCCAACAGGTCCTTGCAGCCCCTTTTGAGCAAATAAATAATCATATCAAACTGTTTTCAAAAATATATATAAAAAATTAACTACATTGTTCATACCATATCACCAGGATCTCCTTTGGTTCCTTGGGTACCTTGACGTCCCTGGAATAGAGGGATAGCATACTTTATTAAGAGTGTTTTTTTAATTCTTGTTACAGGTTTATATGAAGATGAAGATAGCAATAATAGAATGATAGTCTATTTAAATATGAAGGTACCATGCATTCCATTTACGTTTTTCAGTATATGACATTATGGAGTCTGTATATAAGTTGCTGAGTAACGGGGAGCCAACAGATTTCACGTAGTGCAGGTGTTATATGTAATATACACCTATTTCAAAAAACGTTGTCAGAAGGAGATCTGCAATCTGCAATCTGAAACCAAAATGAATTCTGGGGTACGGCAGCTTTTTTCTCATAAAAAATTTGTTTGCGTGCACTTTCTGGCTTCGGATATGGCGATGGTAAATATAAATCTGAAGGTGCTAAGCGCAAAAAAAAAACAAAAACAGGGCCAATTCATTTCGGTCTCAGATTGCAGATTCAGATATCCTTCTGACAACGTTTTTTGAAATAGGTGTATACAACATGAGCGGCCGATCGGCGAGTCGAGGACGAACGTAACCGTGATATATCGCCTACAGATCGGACGCGAATATTATATAGTACTTATGAAAGTCCAACGTTAGTTCTTTCATATTTTACTAAAATTGTTAGGATAAAAGCAAATCAGGCCGACAAAATTCAAGTTGAAACTTAATTCATTCATGAATTATATATTAATTTTATTAATTAAAATGTCCCTCAACTATTTTACCTGTTTTCCATCTAGACCGTCTAAACCGCGTGAGCCTTGCATACCCTGTAAAATAATTGAATGTCATTACATAAAGTCAAACAATCACTGCAATAGTAACCTGAGACTAGCAGTCCTCCAAATCACTCATGTACAAACTTAAGGCCCAGGCAAACGGCTTCAACTTTTGCTTCAATTAACATTGGTTCGATTTTGTTGAACGCTGTAGAATGGTTGTTGCAATTGAACGATGTTGAACGTATGGGGATAAACAGTTTCAATGACAATGTTGAAATAGGGTGACAAATTAACGGCTTCAATATTGCTATTCAACAAAATCGAACGGATGCAGAAGCAAATGTTGAAACCGTTTACCCGGGCCAGTTAATCTTATCAGTTAATCTTATCCCTGGTTAGAAGAAACCATTAGTTTTGTATTAAATAAAATCTGGAGATTTAAAAAAATATAAATCATGAAATAACATAAAATTGTTAATCAGTTTTTCACAGTGACTAATAGCCACTAAATACTATTCACGAACATGGTGGAAAAGTGTTTGCGCTATATATGGAAACGATTTTGCGCAAAACAACGTAAAAAGGTAGTGATATTAATCAAATCGCGGCTTGTGCACGAGCTTGCCATTTTGTAAACTAAGTCATCTCTAGCTCTACACTTAACTAAACGAGTACATTTACAGGGGAGGATCCAGAAATTTGTCAGGGGTTGTCCCAATTGCAAATGGAGGGCTCTTAAGGTGTTAGGGAGTGTTCGGTCCCTTAAATGCCTTAAATAAAATAGGGGTAATTGCGGCGCTAAGGGGGTGTCCGGTGCCTGAAATGCCCCCCCCCCCCCCTCCCCTAAATCCGCCTCTGATTTATATCTGTTATATAAAGCTCATCAGTTTAATTAAAATGCATGTCTTACCCTCTCTCCATCTCCTCCTGGGGCTCCGTTACCTCCGAGTTCTCCTTTAGGCCCCTGAAAACCGAATAGAGAGGAACAAAGAAAAACGTTATCAGATAAATTATGAACTCGACAGGAGATAATAGCGATATTAAATAGTTCTTCCAGACCAACCATCGATCTTGATCAATCGTCTTGAAGGACGGACGTTTTCTCAACGGAAGACTTGTCAGTCACCAGACGATTTTGTCTGTCTTCTAGGGTTAAAACGCCGCTATGAAATGCATATGCATTGAGTTTTATATCTGTACGTACTATCCCCAAGATTTGGTAAATAATGCTCGTGTTGTACAAGTACACTTTTCTAACCATCTTTTTTTAGAATAAAAACTCAGAAAATCCAAAACATTCAACATTGAGAAGAAGATATGTCTGACACTATTCAAAATGGCGGTCACTAAACGAAAAAAGAGAATACATATTTACCGTATCTCCAATAGGTCCTTCAGGGCCTTGCTCGCCAAACTGTCCAGGGGCTCCCTGAAACAAGAACATCAACAAACCATAGTTTAAACACTAAAATGTGTTAACCTACTTTCTTATTGACGTCTTTCACAAGATCATCAAAAAATAAATGATTGTTCATTTTTTTCTAAAATATTTTAAAAATTGTGAAAGGTTTCTACTTTTACGCGAAAGCTCTCACAAAATGAGTTGACAATTGAACTGGAGGGGACGAAAAGTTCGGGGACGAAACATCCGGTTACCTAAATATATGACATTATGGAGTCTCTGTATATAAGTTGTTGAGCAACGGGGAGCCAACCGATCTGACGTAGTGCAGGTTCTATGTGATCAAATTTCTTAGTGTAATGATTACCGTTATTCCTAGCTTCCCAACGTCGCCAATTTGCCCAGGTTCGCCAGGTTTTCCCTACAAACAAAAAGACATGTTAGTTAAAGAATCCACTAAATCACAAAATCCATCAGAATTATACAAGTCTCAAAACTCAGTTTAATTGAGATGAACAAAACGCAATCATAATAAATGTATTATATTTGTCTATTCATTTATATATTAACTCACTTTTGGACCAATCTGACCACGTCTACCACGACCACCTATCTTTCCTCTTTCACCCTATAGTGGAAATAATTATTATTATTATTGTACGGACTGTTATGTAATGACGCATGTCAAATAGGAGTGGAGGAAGAGGGAAGGCAACTCTGTCATAAGAACATACTTATCTCTTTGCCAAAATTTGCCATTATTTGAAAATCATTCAAGTCAAATCTCAAATGGTCATAACTTCATATCTTGCTAATTCATTGTAATAATTGCCACAAAAGAACAGCAGCCCGGTTAGCTCAGTCGGTAGAGCATCAGACTTTTAATCTGAGGGTCGTGGGTTCAAGTCCCACATTGGGCGCTGTGTAATTTTTGGATGAATTATATAACAAATTTTATTTTCGCGTATTGTAATATTTCAAATCCAAGTAGCTATAGACCCTTTTAGGCCTCGTCTACACGAATCCGATCCGGCTGAAACCGCATAGAAATATTTGCGTCCACACGAATCCGCGTATCCGGAGGATTCAAGTAAAAGTATGCGGTTTCGGTGACCGGATTCAATGGATTCGTGTGGATGATAGGCCGATTCGCATCAAAAAGTATGCGGTTTCAAAAGTATCCGGATCCGTGTAGACGGGGTCTTAATAAGTCCCGAGGTGTTGTGTTTTCCGCGCTTGACGTCAAATTTATTCTTTTGAAATTTGCATAATATGAAAGGAATTAAAAAGAATAAATTTGAAAACACAACACTTCGGGACTTATAAAAGGGTTTATAAGGGTTTCAAAATCCGAGTGAAATTTCAAATGTCGAGGCGCAGTCGAAGGACATCTGAAACTACTCCTAATACAGATTAATTATGTAATGTGGTGCTTGTACAGCACAATAATATAATAATTTCATCCTGAATATAGTATTTCTTCATTAACTGCCCTTGCTATGTTTGTTTTTCTTTCAAAGACGTAGAGTCCTTTCCGATGGAGTTTCGAAGTACGGCACGTGTACAAATACGTGGTACAAATACGTTTCTGGGATTGGTTGTTTCCCACCCATTGTTTATTTGTCAAGTAAAATAAACCATTCTTACCGTAGTTCCTTTTGGTCCAGGAAGACCGACGGCTCCACTTGGTCCACGAATTCCCTGGAAACAAATTACCAAACTCATTAGGTTATAAGCCTAAGTGGTGCATTGAAAGTCTGATTCAAATTGTGTTTGTCTTTAACCGGGCACAACAAGCTGCAGTTTATTCCAACTTATTCTTCTCTTCCTTTCCACATTTTTGCAGTAAGTTTTTGCATGTTATTGTTGTGCGGGTACGAACATCAAGGAAACACACAATGAAGAATGTAGTGTAATGAAGTTGCAGCTGTGCTGTCCAAATTATTTACCTGAAGTCCTTCATCGCCAGGTGCTCCATCGTCACCGTTTTTACCCTCAAAGAAAACAATGAAACTAGGATTATCAGTCAGTCAATCATCAATAAACCAACCATTCAGCCAAACAACGAATCAGTCCATCGCTTACTCAATCTTTCAATCAATCAATCAATCTTTCAATCAATCAATCAATCAAACAATCCATCCATCCATCCATCCATCCAGTACCATCTATCCATCCATCCACCCATCAATCAATCCAATGAGTCTGTGAACCAATCAATCAATCAATCAATCAATCAATCAATCAATCAATCCATCCATCCATCAGCTACCATCATCCATCCAGTATTATCTATCCATCAATCCACCAATTCAATCAGTCTGTGGACCAATTAATCTATCAATAAATTCATATATGAAAAATCAGTCAGCCAAATTAATTTCCACTTACAGCTAGGCCAGGGTATCCCATGCGTCCTTCAGAACCAGGTCGACCACGAACACCCTAATTGGATAAAAACGGTTCCAATTATTTATATACACCTATTTCAAAAAGGTTCGTCATCGCCAAAGGCAAACGGCGATATGTGATAGGTCATTCATCCGACTAAACCCAAATAATCGAGGTCTTTAAAATGGGTTCGTGGCCTTACAACTATTCTTGGATCTTGGAATGACCTATTTCCTATCGCCTATGAAAAACCTTTTTGGAAAAGGTGTATAAGGAATAACAAAATGCAAAAGAAGAGTTGCACTATAAGGTCACGTGAAGAAGATCTCCTTCAGATCAAGCTGCTCTGAAAACATTGCAATGGAATAATGTGTATACAGTTTTAAATACATCCACCGTACAGGATTAATTGCAATAAATACAAGTTCAAGAAACTCTTTGGATGACAAGCTCATGGAATTCGTTCAATGTTAAAAATACCGCCATTTCTCCTGGTATTCATATAATGATCTGAAACTCTGCACCTTTGCTAATACTGAGGCTCAGCTTGCACAGCTGGTTGAGTTTTCACGTAACCTCTTACTGAAGGTCGCGCAATGATGACAAAAAGAACAAAGAAAATGGTACCATGTTAATAAATACATAAAATGAATTTGATGTCAAATACTCAGAGAAAATGGTCTTCAATACATTTACTGCAATCTGATTGGCTTTAATTCTGCTGTGGGATAAATGTGTACTTACTGCTTCACCAGAGTCACCAGAAAGTCCATCAGGACCCATATCTCCCTGAAATGCAAAACACAAAAAGATGTCAAATAAAATCAATAAGGTTGATGAAACGTTTCCTTTTTTAAAATGAATATCAACACAACCTACAAACATCTACTGGACAAACAGATGTGTTACCAATGTCCAGGAAAACACAATAAAAACAATCAAATGAAAACAAATGAAACCCTGAGAATCTTCAATCTTGGAAAAAACTCTAATTCCAATATTAATCACGTTAACGTACAGCTAGAGGATCTTCAATCTATAAGCATTTTAATCGATAAAAATCTACCCTGAGAGGGGAAGAGAGGGGACCTACTTTATCTACTTACCCGATCTCCTTTTCTGCCGGATCTACCTCGAGGACCACGTCTACCTCTACCTCCCTATAATAGAAACAGGATCACAATTACAATGACGTCACGAAGTTTGAGTCAGATAGATAGATAAATAGCTTTATTAACACCTTAAATTGCAGCTACAACTGAATTGCTAAGGTTAACATTACAGCGCAACGCGTAAAAGTATGGCCACTGATAATGTATTCGCATACTTCTGTCTCGCAATCGATCCAATCAGCGTTGTAGGATTGTGTTATCTTGTCTCGGATCAAAACGCTTATTGGATCGATGGCGAGACAGAAGTATGCGAATACATTATCAGTGACCATACTTTTACGCGTTGCGCTGTAATAGAATATAATAAATAGAAAATATGACTATAAGAGAATATAATAATTATTTATAATACATTAACAGCTAATTTAAATTCACAAATAATGTATTAACTCCTGGTTTTGATTAAGAACAATGAAGAACTCAGTTGGAATCATAACTAATCCTTGAGCTAGCATTAATAAAGGCACTGCGAAATCTATTAATCTTACGTAGTGGCAGTGAAAAAACCTTTCGTTTGCGCAGGTTTACCGCAGGTTGGTTTGAACTACAAGATCATCGATCATGGCAATAAAAAGGAAAGGCCCGAGCTTTGTTCCCTGAGGAACTCCAGCAGGCACTGATTACCACTCCGAGAAACAGTCTAACCTAACCTTACTCTTTGAAAACGAGTCATGGTTACAATAGGTCATACCTTTTTACCTGATGTTCCATCGGTCCCAGCGATACCTTGTACGCCGGGTATGCCCTGGAAAGAAAAAGATCAAAGCATTTGTATTCATGTTATATTTACCAATTTGAATAGAAGAGCGATAACACTGTACCCATGCCATGAAGTAGACTGAAACAATTTGTTACTGTGTAATAGTTTCTATTGACTAATTGTTAGTTTTGTATTCGATATTTTTATTGAGTGATACTGAGTAAAGTCACTAACCAAAAACTATTAGTAAGAAACAATTTGTGTATTTCATGGTTTAGAACTATTTAGTATTTTTAGTACAACTAGTTGTTTCACGGGTGTATTATTTGCAGTCTAACTAAAACTATATAGCCAGTGTTGAAAATGCCAGAAAGGTAACGTGCCGATTAAACATGCTGGGCATGGTTATCTTAAAACCTTACATTTTAGAAGTTATAGAATATGTACAAACGGACATTCAAATGTATACAGAAGATGTCAGCACTACTCTAACAATGTTTACTTATACTGTAATGAGACCTTACCCTCTCGCCTGGAACACCAACACGGCCGTCAGGTCCGAGATCTCCACGTGGACCCTGTTGCAATGCAGAACACAATATAGTCAACTTTGATAAGCTAATTCTGGCTTGAATCGATAAGACGCAACTGAATATACTACAAGACTTCCACTAGATTGTCAAAACATCAGTCACTAACAAGAGTGAACAGTCTTTCTTGCGAATATACACAATCGGCCGTTCACACCAAATGACAACCGTGGTCTTTCAAATGACAACCGTTTCACATTCCCAAAACTCAACATTGATACGGGGGATAGGGGAGATGGAAAAACGTTTTTGAAATATTTTTCATGCAAAAACCAGATAATGTCCCAAGTTATTTTGCACATGATTGAAGTCTAATTTCGTTGTCATACTAAACATTTAGGGGCCACCATCGTAGTTTATTGCAAGATATAATTGTAAAAACAAATAGGACTCACCTTCCTTCCAGAACCACCTGAGAGTCCCCTCTTGCCCATAGCACCAGGCCTACCCTATCAACAAACAAAATGAACATGAACAACTGATAATTTAGCGGCATTATTAAAAACAACTCCAAACAAATTGAAGCCCAAAAGCGCGCGCACTATGGCAAAGCCAACAAGTAGTTGTTGTCTTAATTAGCTGTGTCCGTCATTGTAGCTGTTTGTTTCTTACCGATCTTCCTTTGTTACCAGTAAGGCCAGCTCCCCCATTCTTGCCAGCGCCACCCTAAGAATATGATAGCAACATTAGCGGGAGTCTAGGCTCCTTATGTCTATTTAATTCCTTATAAAAGCTAGAAGATTGAGACGTTAAAAAAGTTGTTGTTATTATCATTATTATCATATAAATACATACCAATTCTCCTACACCACCCCTTGGACCTTCAGAGCCACCATATCCCTGAATACAATATAGAGAAAAAGTAAATATAATTGAGCTCCGTAGTCGATCTTTTCTCGCCCAATCAAGCACTATTTACCAGAGACCCAAAGCTTACAAGAATTTCCCTTACAAGACGGTGGATTTGTCCAGGAAAAAGAATACGTCCACACAGCTGTCTACGGTTGCTTCAGTTTTATTCTGGAATCTGTCATGTCGTTATCGTGCGAAGTATTCTACCCTTCAGCCTTATTTCCTTATATGCAAATAAATCATATAAGCTGCAATGTGCTGAAGGGATCCAATAGGTAGAAATCACAGTTGGTTTTTGATTCTTGGTTTGTTTTGTCGTTCTCGTGCTATTTAGTTTATATAGTACATCATTCTTAAACAGTCTTATTTTCACTGTGTTTTCAAGCTATCTTTTACTGTTGTTTTGATTTTAGCATATTCTACGTTTGCGATTCTATCGTACATGCTTCTTTGCTTTATTTTCTTTACTATGGATAATAGAAAACAATAGAAAAAAGATTATAGAGCACTGTACCTTTAGTCCAGATGGTCCACTGACACCTTGTGGCCCATGCCCTCCACGGTCACCCTGTATTACAAAAATAAATTCAATAAGTATTTTTAGAAAGCGTGTTTCTTCTGACTTATTAGGACCATCTTCAGTGTTGAACACGCTGCATTAAAAGGCTCAAATCGAACTTCATAACAAATTATATTGATAATAATACAGAGTATATATTTATATTTTCCATGTGAATTATATTGAAATCACTTTACAATGTACATTATGGTATTTAGACCATTGTTTTGTAGAAGATTTCAAATCATGAGAGATAATTACTTATATGGGCCAGGCATTGAGGGTTGTCACGGCCAGGGTTAGTAATTTTCTCAGTAATTTCTGTTTTTACCCAGTAAATCTTGTTTTCTGATTGTAAACAAACTGTAAAGCAACAATAATCCTGGGGCCAGTTGTACGAAGCCTGGATAAAGTTATCCACTGTGTAAGAATTATCCAGTGTATAGAATTTGTATAGGTTTTATCCGTTGGATAGGGATTTATCCGGCGGTGGATAGCGCGATTCAGGCTTCGTACAACCGGCCCCTGGAGCATAGGTAATGTGATATGTTCTTGTTTACATTCACCCTGTACTTACACGAACACCTTTGGAGCCAGCCCTTCCAGAAATACCGGCTCTACCTATGTTACCAGTTCCACCCTTGATGCCACGCCCTCCTCGATCTCCTCGCTCCCCTTGTACACCAACATGACCTTTCTCACCCACTATGCCTAGTTTGCCTTTTGGTCCAATTACGCCGGGTTTACCTGGGGCTCCATTCATACCAGTGGGACCCTGTCAATTGAAACGAATACAGTGGTACCTCTATTAAGCGGTCACCCTTGGGACTTTTCAAAGTGGCCGCTTAATAGAGGTTGGCCTCTGAATAGAGGTATAGAATAGGTATAGGAATAGATTTAGGATTTGGGAAGGATAAAAATACATGGGATGCGAATGGCTGACGATCCTTTGAAAAGCAAAACAACAAAAGCAAGGTAGACTATCAAAACAGAATGGAACAGCGATACTAATGATGATGGTAATAACGATGAGAATAGACGGTGATAATGATGTTCTTAACGATGATGATGGATGGATAGATGATGATGATGATATGGATGGATGATGATAATGATGATGATGATGATGATGATATGATGATGATGATACGGATGATGATGATATGGATGGATAGATGTTGATGATATGGATGGATGATGATAATGATGATGATGATGATATGATGATGATGATACGGATGATGATGATATGGATGGATGATGATGATGTGGATGTTGGTGATATAGATGATGATGACGATATGGATGATGATGATATGGATGATGATGATAATGTGTATGTTGATGATGATGATGATGATGATGATGATGATGATGATGATGATGATGATGATGATGATGATGATGATGATGATGATGAAGATATGGATGATGATGACAATAATTGATATTGATTACTTTAAAGAAATGATGAAAATGATGACACATTAGGGACAATAATCATAGATAATAGGTAATGATGATTTAGCGGTCGGTATTAGTGATAGAACAACGATTATAATTAATGTATATAACTCTACCTGAGCTCCTGCTACACCACGTACTCCACGATGTCCCATTCCACCCTAAAAGTGTGCACAACATTACTGAATGTACTGAATAAAGTAAGGATGTAAAATAAATAAATACTTACCATAACACCACTAGGACCGTCCGGGCCGCTCAGACCTTTACGTCCCTCTTTGCCCTGCAGAAGAATTGCTGAGTTATTGAAACAAATCATAAAAAGAAAACAAATAAACCAAACACAAGCAACATACCGTCTTTCCTTGAAAGCCCGTTTCTCCCGTTTCTCCTTCAGGACCCTAAAACACAAACATATTTCACTTATGCAGAAACACATATCATTACCAGAGACACGTCACGGAATTCTGCTGAACTAAGTGTTGCGTGATGTGATCATTGCGTTATGTGCAATAGATTAGTAGGCCATTTTCATTATAGAAACACAGGTATCATTACGTACCAGAAACACGTCACGGAATTCTGCTGAACTAAGTGTTGCGTGATGTGATCATTGCGTTACGTGCAATAGATTAGTAGGCCATTTTCATTATAGAAACACAGGTATCATTACGTACCAGAAACACGTCACGGAATTCTACTGAACTAAATGTTGCGTGATGTGATCATTGCGTTACGTGCGATAGATTAGTAGGCCATTTTCATTATAGAAACACAGGTATCATTACCTACCAGAAACACGTCACGGAATTCTACTGAACTAAGTGTTGCGTGATGTGATCATTGCGTTACGTGCGATATAACTTAATAGGCCATTTTCATTATAGAAACACAGGTATCATTTTACCTACCAGAAACACGTCACGGAATTCTACTGAACTAAATGTTGCGTGATGTGCGTTACGTGCGATATAGATTAATAGGCCATTTTCATTATGACGTCATTTTAATACCAGTACCAGAATGCTTTACGACTTTCCTTTATCATTCAATTTTTAAACCCTTTTGTGAATCTGTTCTTGGTAGTATATGTTGCAATAATGCAAATCTCCCATTATTAAATTTAACTTAAGGTAAGTGAGATTGTTGTTGTGTGACATGACATTATGCGTGACAAGCAGTAATATATGATTATCAAAGAAATCAAAGAAAATGTTGTACCCTTGCTCCATCAGCTCCAGTATCTCCTTTCCCACCAGCACGACCTCGTTTGCCCTGATGACCGTTTTTGCCTGGCAATGCATCTCTTCCTGGCGCACCTGTCATACCTTTCATGCCAGGAATACCCATCCGGCCCATCTTGCCTTGAGCACCCCTCTCACCCTAACGGGTTAACAACACGTATTATTAGTCATATTAGTAGAGTACACATAATATACCCGTGAAACAAGTAGTACTAATTAGTACTAAATAGTGCTAATTAAACAATCGAAAACAAGAGAATTAGCATTAAAATATCACTATTTAGTACTATTTATGTTTCACGCTTTTAATGTCTGTACTCTACTACTATGTAGTTATAAATCAAAAATGGAAACTAGCGAGTGAACTAGTATAGGCTGCGTGTGTATCTACTCCGATGTAGAGCTAAAACTCGAAACACCAGTCAAGTATCATTTTGACGGTGTTACAAATGTCGTTTTATTGCCTATTAGTTGTAAATTATATGTATTTTCTTCTTCAGATACTTATGTTATCAACGGCAGTCAATTTTCTCTCTACTTATTATTATAATAAAATAATAATAAATATTATTATAATTTTTATCTTATTTTGTAAATTATTATATACAATCTAAATTCCATATGGCAAAGAATAACATATGATTGATGGATGGATGGATGGATTGGTTGATTAATAATACTGACAATAAGGATTAGCCTCACCTCATACCCTTTCGGACCTTTGAAACCGATGGGGCCTGGATCTCCTCGAGGTCCCTAAAAGCAAACATTGCAACGTTTAATTAAAAACCAGCATACATTATAATCGCCGCCACCATCATCATCATCATCGTTGCAATTATCACCTCCACAACCATGTTCAACATAGTTTCTTCTACGTGTACAGTAGGTTGGAATAAGTTAGAATATCAAATATCATAGCTATGGCCGCCACTAATTATCATAATTTTTAAAATTGATGTTTCAATTCACAATAACAATGACAACTTGTGAAAGTTTGAGAAAAAAAATTGAAAAAGTTTGAAAAATCAGAAAAACACTAAAACGAGACTTCTAAGGCCTCAGCATGAAAATTACATACAAATCTCTACATTTTTCATTGAGCATAACTTCTTTTGTATTTTAGCCAGAGCATCAAAATCTTCCAAACATGCCTATTTCAGGTGGTTCTTTCATATGACAGTACTAAAATATCAAAATATCTGTTTACTTGGAAAATCATTTTCCGGTACATGATTATGGTATTTATGAAAGTGGTCTTATATGTATTTTGCCTATTATATATTAGTTTCTTTTTCGTTAATCGACCAGCACTCACACAAATAAATAATTACGTCATTTCATAGCTGTCATGATAAGAATTGCGTGACGATTACTATCACGTGACATGATTTTCGTTAATCGACCAGCACTCACGCAAGTAAATAATTACTTCATTTCATAACTCTCATGATAAGAATTGCGTGACTACAACTATCACGTGACATGGTAAACAGATTATAAGTCATACCGGTATTCCAGTGTTTCCTTCTTGGCCTGGACGCCCTGGGGCGCCGGGATACCCCTGGTAAAATAAAACTCATAGTTAAATATATTCGTAAAAACTTCTACTGGATGAAAGCGAAAAAAAGTGACGTAAATGGTAGTTATAAAAATTTCATTTATTTATTCATTTATATTTAACCTCATTATCCTTTGTTTTATTATTCATTCTGGGTGAATAGTAGCAACAATTAGTCACTAAATAGTGACTATTTGTTAGAATTTACTTGATAGAGTGGTTTTCATTAACCCGTGAAACACACTTTAGCGTAATATGCTTTATTACACTTTATTACACTTTAACTTTAACTTTGTGTTTTATAATCATTTGTTCAATAGCACTATTACACATCAAAACACTTTATTACTCTTTCCCTATTACACTTTGTTTCACGGGTTAATGAAAACCACTCTATTATTTGATGGTTTAACTGCATTTACTCTATTACACCTTGGCCCGCCTATAAAGGGTTAGTCTCCTTCGCAGCCATTATTAGTTTCGGGATCCCAGTGCTCCCTCCCCACTAACCGTAATAAAGGGTCTACAACTGTTTTCTATGAAAAACTACGTACCATTATTCCACGTTGTCCAGGTGATCCAGGAGGACCTGGTATGTTCTACAACAATAAAACGCTACAATTAATCGGTGCTGATATACCCTAGAAACTAGAGGGTTTCTTGATCTAGTATTCGTATATATGATTTGTACGTCTGTGTTCGTTATTTTCAAGAGAAACCTTCTAGCCAAACGAGCCTATTCTTTTGAATTCGCCGAGCCAATCAGAAGCTGAGGGTCGCTACGTGATCCCGGCATTCTTTAAGTCTATGAAGACCTTTGATTGGATGAAAGCTGACAGCAAGATGTCAACAAGTTTGCCAAGTTTCCAAATATGGCTAGAATTGACGGTGTCAATCAAAACAGCATGGAAGTGAGATTCTAAGCTCTTTGGGCCGGGGATTAGTCTCGTTGAATCACAAAAACCGTCAACAAACCGTCAAATTTACAAACGCTAAAGCAAACGCTAAAGCAAGGAGAAAATAACCCCTGGTACCCAGGGTGGTGCTGATATGATTGATTGATTGATTGATTGATATTATTTTACTCATACATTTTTTACATCTTTTAACAATATTTTACATTATAATAATTAATAAATTGGAGAATCGGTAGCCGGCCATTATAGTAAGAGGGGTTGAAGAAAGAAACTTCACTTGTTTTTTTATTTCCCTTCACATCCTACCTCTCCTACCCCCCTCATACCCCCCATCATTCCCCCCCCCCCCCCCCCCCCCCCTCTTATCGGCTTCAAAGTCCAGGTGGTCTACAAAACGGGCAGCTGACGGTCATTAGTAAACACAGTCGGGGTGTTTGTATTCATTGTTCTTGTAAAGCTGGATCAAAAAGATAGAAGACTTGATCCAAATATATATCATTTTTCTGAGACAATTAATTTGCATTGGTACGTGTCTTACCTCAATCGGTGCAGAATGGGCGTATCGAATTTGAGGTCTATATACAGGACCTTTTTCTCCTGGGTAAGTCTCAATCTGGAAAGAAATCACTACTATGTAAAATAGACAATGAAAATTATTCACACGCATTAATTATTGATCCGTTTTGATTTCAGTGACTACTTCTACAAAACAAGCCTTTTAAAAGCTTATTACGGTGAACGAATGCCACTTTTGCAGAACCAAAAATAGGGATTGCTCGTCGTGTTGCAAGGACGATAGTAAGACTGGACGGGTGTTTCCACAGGCAGCCCAAGCTCTGAATTACGTCATTGAATATGCTTGTATATTAGTGAATAAAGACTCGAATTAATAAAGTGGTGAGGTAGGTCAAACTAAAACTTCAATTTAACCCCTAAATAAGTCGTTTTTCGCGTAAAAAACGACACACGTAGACAATATAACATTCATAGAACAGTATGCCACAAAGTTTGTATTTTATTCAAATTATGAAGTGAACATACTGAAGAATAAAGTGAAGACACTGAAACTGTTGTAATTCGAGTCTTTATTCACTAATATACAAGTATATTCAATGACGTAATTCAGAGCTTGGGCTGCCTGTGGTGTTTCCAGGGAAACAATAGGACAGATAACGTTTTTTGATAACGTTTGCGCTCTACGCTTATAGTTATTACTAATAGCATGCGATATACCATATTTAAATCAATCCACGAGTTAACAAGGATGACTATGCATAGCTGTCGAGGTTTTTAATAAAGTTATTGTATTGTATTGCATTGTATAAGCTTTAAAATATATATTATTTGTCTATTATTATTGTAAAATGCCGCGCTAAACAAATTTTTAACTGAGAACACATGAAAGCTGCTCGCGAACGTGGACCGTATCTTTAATGTCACATAATTACTTACCGCTCCCGTGGATGCAGCACCAGGAGGGCCAGGTGGGCCTGGAATACCGGGCGGACCACGACCGCCAGGAAGACCGCGGCGACCCTAAACAAACAAACCAAACAATCAAATAACGATACTACTCAAGCCGATGTATTGCAAAATATATACATACAACTATACGAATATACTGTATATTTTTTAGTGTTACAGTGGCTTGTATACACATTCCAACTGAAATAATTTCATTTCAGGGCGATCTATTTCAAAACAAATATACGTTCAATCCAGAAGAGAATATATTGATATATCGCAAATGTAATTACTAGTACTTGATATTATAAGTTGTTTTGAGGCAAAAACATGCATACAACTCATTATATTGATACAAATATTTATGAGGGGTACCGTGTTTGGGCAAAAATAGTGTAAAATAAAAAATGTTTTTCTTCGAAGTGAGATCACCTGGAACAAAAGCTCTGAATGATAAACAGTGGTGAGTGTATGGTGCCGCTGTTGTATGACGTTTGTGATTAATTAGAGCAGATGTCGCATGACTATGGAAATGATATCACGCAAGGCACGCAGACAGCATTGAACAGTCATACGAAATCTGCTTTATGATAAATCGTGATAAATGCTACTCACATCAGGCCCTTTGATACCCACTCCTGTTCTAGGCTGAAATAGAAAAGCAGAACAAAAGAATAGCAGTTAGTATTCATAGCTCTCGTCGTCTACGTTCAATCATTCGCATTATCATCTTATATATCAGCAATAAACACGTCATCATCATCATCATCATTATCATCATCATCATGATAAGCTGCAGCAGCAGCAGCAGCATCATAATCATCATCACCATCATCATCATAATCAATATCATCACCATCATCATCGTAATCATCATCATTATCATCATCATTATTATCACCATCATCATTACCATCATCATCATAATCATCATAATCATTATTATCATCATCATCATGATAATCATCACCATCATAATCATCACCATCATAATCATTATCATCATTACCATCATCATCATCATAATCATCATCATAATCATCATCATCATCATCATATCATCATCATCATAAAGGCAATGCTCCTGTCACTAGTGTTCTTACCCCTGGTGGTCCTGGTGATCCAGGATAACCTTTAGGTCCAGGAAATCCAGGTGCTCCATTCGGACCTATGACTGTAAGTTTCTAAAAAACATTCACAATCATCAATAATGGTCCTTTTCACTCTAGAGCGGACGGACAAATCGTTCGTCTACTGTGAATTCAGACGACTTTTTCTCTCAATTTATGTTCGTGATAATTGATGAATAGGGCAGATTCCGTATGACTATGAAATATCACGGCACTTACACGGTTAAGGCACGGCAAGGCACGCTAAAAATTCTAGAAACATCACGGTCGCGGCAAGGCATGCACACAGCACTGAACGTTTCACACTCATACGAAATCTGCTCTAAAGGCTGTCCGTCATCGTGAAGACCATTGAAGACCAACTGATCGCGATGTGCGAATTCTCTATTTGTTTGATATAACGTTTTTCTCATGATCATTCGTGGCCCTAGCTTTTTGATGACAAACTTTAATATTGAAATATGTAAATTTATTGACGAAGACAGCGTCAGTAAAAGAAACAATTGAGGTAACAAAGTTTTAAGAGACTTTAAAAGGTTTAAAAAGTATTGCAAATTAATGTGTTGTTAAACTCTGACGGCGTGAGTAGCGTACGAAACATAAGCAAGCTACTCCAGGGCCGTAGCACCTTCAAAATGTTTTGGGGGGGCTCACCCATTGATTTCTGAAAATAGCCCTGAAAATAACTCATTCAATACACTCAAATCATGGTTTTCAAAATTATTGGGGGGGGGGGGGCAATGCCCCCATGCCCCTCCCCGTGTTACGGCCCTGCACTCTAATTACTCCCATTGTTATATAATATAACTTACCCTTGGGGGTCCTGGCAAAGGTTCTGAGAAGATTAAAGAAGAACATTTTAGAAATACAAATCAGGCTCAAATGATACAGCTATTTCAAAAAACGTAGAATACTGAATACTGCATACTGAATAGTGTATTGCAAGACTGAAATGCATTCTGGGTCATATAATATTGTTTAAAGTAAAATAAATAATAATTAGTTATTTTATTCTTAGTGCATTCCATTCAAAACAATATACAAGCTAGTTACAGGGGGTAATTATCGCTGTATATGTATACCCCTTTTTCATCGTTGAATGCCACTTGTGTCGGCGAAAACAAAATTACTTTAGATGACACATACCTACACAATTGTTCCCACAACCATCTGAGCAACATTTCAGTGAAAACGGACAATTATCATCGGAAAAGCACGTATTATCTAGTGTAACATACCTACACAATTGTTCCCACATCCATCTGAGCAACATTTCAGTGAAAACGGACAATTATCATCGGAAAAGCACGTATTATCTAGTGTAACATACCTACACAATTGTTCCCACATCCATCTAGATCTGAGCAACATTTCAGTGAAAACGGACAATTATCATCGGAAAAGCACGTATTATCTGGTGTAACATACCTACACAATTGTTCCCACAACCATCTGAGCAACATTTCAGTGAAAACGGACAATTATCATCGGAAAAGCACGTATTATCTAGTGTAACATACCTACACAATTGTTCCCACAACCATCTGAGCAACATTTCAGTGAAAACGGACAATTGTCATCGGAAGAGCACGTATTATCTGGTGTTGATGGACATTCCTCTGGAGGAGGTTGACTTGGACATACTCCAGGACGTTCTTCTAAAAAAACACATATCATACATCATTAATATAAATACATTTTATTACTCGTTTCAAGGGCAGGCGGAGGGGGGTGAACTGCATGGGTGACTTTTCACTCCCCCCCCCCCTCTTTTTTTGCAGTAAAGTCTCGTTTTAGCAAAGAAAAGCGGGCACATTATCTTTGCGCTCTTGTGCCTGCCGTTATCCGCCCAAAGGATATTAAAGTTCACTCCCCTTGTCAAATGTCTGGATCTGCCCCTGCGTTTTACTGATAGTCTGACATATTGAAAATCACTAACTAAAACGAGTAGAAAATAAACATTTACTGTGTTTTCAGTGTTTTTAAAGGCACAGGCATGAATTTCGTCATATTTCATGCGATGGTTGGATGAAAGACGTTTACGACCTCATAAAATGCACTCAAAAGTTGTTTTGGACATGACCGCATGCCTCGCAGCTCTGTTTTTCTTTCAAGTGTTCATTTTACGAGAGAAACGTGCGTTTTTAAAAGCATGATAAGAAAAAATACGCAAAATAAATAGAGTTTTCTTTTATATCAACATGCGAAGTATAAAATAATGCCCATTATGAAAAAAAAAAAGAATGGCGCTTTATATAAGTAGAAGCTAGATTATTTGGAATAATGGGTAGAACAGCATGACCCATTAAATTTCAAGCCCTAGCTATCTCTATTTCAAGGCAAACAGGTAATCTTATTTACGAGAGGAGATTGGGAAAGAACATGCCGGGCATGTTGGCATGCTCAGCATGAAAAGAGTGTACAGGTTGATTGATTATATTTGTGGAAACTAGCGAGTAAACTAGGCTAGGTCGGTGTTTGATATAAACGATACTGGTCATATAATAACATTTGTAACACCGTAAAAAATGATGACTTAACTTTACTGACGTTTCGAGCTACTCCGACAAAGTTCTAAAGCTCGAAACTCCAGTAAGTTAAGTCAACTCTTTTTTACGGTGTTACAAATTTCATTTCATTATATTACCTATATTGATTAAACACGAAAAAAGAATTGTTTCGGCAGTTTGCTTTTTTGTGTATTCACTTGTTGTGGGTAGTCCCAAAATAAAAAGATATTTACGGTCGTAAAAGTTAAATTGTAAATATTTAAGATTGGGATTATGGACTGTGTAGTGCCCCTGTAAGCTCTAGCTAAGTCTAACTCATTTTGTTTTGTTTTGCTTGTTAATCGCTCTTTATATTTTCTCTCGTGCGTCTATAACGCCATGGGCGCGCGACTTTCTGCTGTCTAATTGATAAATAGTATATATGCTCTAGACAACTGCTGTGAAAAAGGATCACTAAGGTGCTAAACGGACTAACTAAATCAAGAGTACTCAAGAATGGAATGGTGAAAAATAACACTACATGTATTAAATCATCAGGATGGGGTCAAAGGGAGAGAGGTCACATCCACATCAATCTACATTCATTTAATGAATTAATTCAACATGCTACTGAATTGTCTTCATGCCTGTAGGCTAGATTACAACAATTTTCCTGTAGAAATAGTGTTTTATTAAGGCCATATTCCAGATTCTAATTATTTTTTTCCCATGAATCTCTCCAGAAATCCTACAGCACTTGTTTCAATTTGGATGTCATTTTACGTTACTCGACAGCCGAATAGACAGGTATGGGATTAGAGACCATTAAGCCAGCTAAGGTACTACGGACCATTAGATAATTGATGATATGGAGTGGAGGGGGGAGGGGGAGGCCGGATGAGGGGAGTGGGGTATGGTGGGGGCGGATTTTGCAGGACTCCCCCCCCCCCCCCCCCCAAAAAAAGAAAAAAAATGTTGTGCACAACAAAAACACCTGCAAAAAATACCGTGCAAAGCTGAACAGCTGACAAAAGCAGTCTGAAGGGCACAAAATAAATGTCCTGCAGTACGTTAACGAAACATTGCCCAAAATATATCGAAGGGCGCCATAACTTAGACCCCATCTACACGGATCCGGATACTTTTGAAACCGCATACTTTTTGATGCGAATCGGCCTATCGTCCACACGAATCCAGTGAATCCGGTCACCAAAACCGCATACTTTTACTGGAATCCTCCGGATACGCGGATTCGTGTGGACGCAAATATTTCTATGCGGTTTCAGCCGGATCGGATTCGTGTAGACGAGGCCTTAGTGATTGTAGTTCGATATTTAGCTTTATGGAATTGGTCCACCTGTTTAAATACTCAATACTCGGAATTATTGAATTCTCAGGCCGCCGGCAGGTTTTTAACACGTGTAGTGTTTATACTCAATACTCGGAATGTTTGTTGTCAACATGTCACTGTCATTATGTATTAAGGGCGGAGAACAGACACGCCGAGTATCAAATAAACAACTTATTGAATTCACATAAAGATTTTGAAAAACAATATCCTGCAGCCCTTTGAGCAAGGTACAGAACAAGCTCTGGGAAAAAATACCATGCAAACATAATGTGACAAAAACAAAATTTACAAACTAGAAACAAATACCATGCGAACAGAATGTGACAAAAACAAAATTTACAAACTAGAAAAAATATCATATAAACAGAATGTGACAAAAACAAAATTTACAAACTAGAAAAAATACCATGCAAACATAATGTGACAAAAACAAAATTTACAAACTAGAAAAAAAATATCATGCAAACATAATGTGACAAAAACAAAATTTACAAACTAGAAAAAAATACCATATAAACAGAATGTGACAAAGTCAAATGGTCCACAAACAATATTTATGGACGATTTGCCAGTCCCATTGAGTGAAGGAAGAATTGACCCCATCAAAAAACAGCAGGCGAGTAGAATCCAATGTTTTTGCAGGGCATAAAATGGTAGACTCGTTTTTAAGTATTGCATGATGATAGGTGTTTCAGCATGGTCTAGGTCGATGTCGTTACAAGTACGTAACTTATCTGATCCTATTAGAAACCAGCAGGTCAAAGGAGTCGGTGGTAAAACAACTTATTCCTGGAGGCAAACAGCAAGGATACAAGCAGTAGCTGCACTTTGACATACCGAAAGAGCGGCAGCCAAGTGTACAAGTACAAGTCTGCACTCGTGATGTCAGTGAAAGTTATCAAAACTTGCAAAACAACGCTCGTACCTATTAATTACAAATTGTACTCAAGATCATGCGATTTCCTATACTAATTGTGACCCTGTTCTTAGAGTGGGTTGCCCTGTCAATTCTATGGCGAATCATGTAAAAGTAGAAAACTACAATATAAAGATTGATCAAACGATACGTTTATTGATTGATTGCCGGTTTGATTGATTGGTTGATTGAAGGATGGCAGAAGGATGGTATAATCTCCAGAGACTTTAGCCTGGTTTCCATGTGATCGCAACCGATCGCAATGGAAACACTCCTGTGAACGTGTGAGATCGGATGCGATCGCGTGCGCCGGATCGTGTGCGATCATAGCCTGGTTTCCATGTGATCGCAACCGATCGCAATGGAAACACTCCTGTGAACGTGTGAGATCGGGTGCAATCGCGTGCGCCGGATCGTGTGCGATCATACGGAAACACTTATCAGTTGGCGTGCGATCATATATCCCATAATATGATAACTCACATGTGGAACAACAACGCTTTCAATGCTAAAAAAAAACTAAACAAAAATGTTTATCAGCTGTTCGGTTTACATGTTAGAACTTTATAAAGATTATATTTAATATGAAATAAGTGAAAACGGAGGGCTAAGTCGATATCGAACAGGATATTTATGAAGGAATTCGTGAATATGACTGTCTAATATAAAAACAGTAGGGATTTCAATAACAAGTATAAACGAAAAAAACGTATAAAACTTGAATTCAGTGCTTTGTAATAGTTTGTCAAATATTCCGCTGCCGGATAAGGAGGGCCCTGAAGGGGTAAAATGGGAGCTGGGATTGGCCTTATTTCTGACTGGGAAAATGGGATCGGATGCACTGGGACTGGGATTTACAAATAAAAGAACAATAGAAAATGGGAATGGGATTGAAAACTTGAGCAAAACTGATGGGATTATGTGATTTTTGGCTGGGATTTGGTCCAAATATAAACTGGGAAATGAGACTCGGACCCCCTCGATAAAGTACCACGGACTTAGAGTTCAGCGTCATGTGCGATTATATGGAAACAGCTAATGTGCGATCGTGTGTGAGATCTAACGGTTGATTGTTTTTCACTTGGCTGCGATGTGGAAACCTTAACTTTGGGCAGCGATCTATAACACAGGTAGCCCAATACCAAGTGAGTAACAGTTCAGAATTGGCCTTTTCCAGAACGAGTAAAGGACTGGGTACTAGTTTCCCTAATTAATGTACTTGAGAAATGAACCTCATAATTAAATAGAGCACATCAACATATGTAAGATTCCTGAGTTTGGTTGCATTTGGTTGTTTTCTGACCAAGATACAGCCTCATAAAAATGCCTAAAAATAGAAGGAAATGTATGGTTTGGAAGGACGCCTGTCCTTCCAATCCATACATTCCTTTGTAATTTTGAGCAGTTTTGAATAGCTGTAACTCACTCAATATCCAACCAAAAGCACCAAATCTCAGGAATCTTACATATCTTGATCTGCTCTTTTGTATTATGAGGCTCATTTATTAATTACGTTAATTAGGGAAACTAGTACCTAGTCCTTTACTCGTTTTTGGAAAAGGCCAATTGTATTACCTATCGTGTCTATCGTTTCTATCAAACACTGACGCAGCCTATACTAGTTAGTCGCTAGATTCCACTAATATCATGATAATAATAATTGACGATCCGCCTTGCTGATAACATTTGAAATGTTTAAATTTGACTGAATGATCATGGTTAGTGATGATGATTACTGACTTACTGACTTACTTACGATGATGATAGCATTATTGTAATGAGAGCACCCGGAAATTGGAGTGCTCCAGCAATAAAATAGAACAGCGTAGCACCACTTAACTAAATGATGTAACGTTAAATAATTCATACTTCATTTAATCTATAATAACATCTAATCTTCTTCCAGTACTAAAATAGCAACAAAGAGTATAACTTTACACGATCGAGCGGTCACATTTGCTTTCAATGATATGCAGCATTCAGTAGAAACGGATACAAATACAGATGTAAGCAATCACATTTATATAAGCATAAGATTGATACAATGTTTCAATATTAATTAACATGCTTTCTCTATGGAAACTGGAAATACAAATTTATCGTGTATCTTATTGACCTTTCTGATCAAGTGCGCATTTTGGAATGCATTTAATAGGGAAAATATTGGACAGACAATAAAAATTCCTTTGAGTCGGGCACCTACTGTTAAATATCGGTAAATCGCATAGCGACGAAGCCGGTTTGGTACTAGTATCGACTGTAATACTATATCAGTATGAAGAGTTAGTCATTTACACTCTTATACGAGTAAATGTCAGCCAATAAACAAATAAACAGCCAATAAAACACTTCTGATCATTAGTTCCACACGTTGTAATGATGTTGATATCAGTGTAACGAATATGCACGGCATACTTATCGTGGTTACTTACTATGATAACCAATTTTGTAAAGCTAGGGCTTTATCCAAGCTAACTTAGTGACAAGAATAAGTTATCAACCGACGATTGTCTTCAGAGATAATTTTTGGTTGGCTTTTTTAAATTGATAACTGTGGTTACATAGAGTAATGTGTTGGGGTTTGCATCGTTACAGTGCGAAGTATAAGGGAGTTCTTATGGCGACGAGGCTATCCATTATTTCGCTATATTATATTATAAAAGGGGGTTTGTGGACATCGAACTGCAATGAAATCTCAGTCCCTTGACCTTTCGTATGCTAACGTCGCATATCCATATCTTAACACAATACTTTGTTAAAAAACATTCAAATACTTACGCGCGTGAACGGTTCCAGACATGATAGTCCACCAAATCACGAGTCGAAACACTACTCTAGCAACTGCCATGGTGAAATGGCAGTAGACGAGAGCTAAGTCTTGTAGAATAAGAATCTCGTGAGGGCAAGGAGCCCGTTGTTACAAGAGCAACTGCGACCTGTGCATTGGCAAGTAAGGTATACGTCGCGTAACGCCACACTTAGCAGACACCTCAACGCGTCAGAGGCATTGAATAGAAGCCCATTCAACAAAGGCCCAGTGTGTACTCGATATGTCATACCTAAAGAGTGTAATTTGAGTTTGCTACGTTGATCATGTCACTGACCGTTATTATTTGCTCACGTCTTCCTCTACTTATCATTTACTAATCAACGATTGCAAAGCCTTATTACACTGAAAAGCAATATTTATCGATGGCAATTTGCCTCTAGGCGCAGAAAATGTCGAGTTTTTTGGAACTAATACAATTAATTTGTAGTAACTAATTAATTTGAGTAGTTCAGTTCAATCAATCAAAAGTGGTTTAATGTTTCTGTCATTCAAGAAATAATTACCCTGGGCTTCAATTAGTAGTATCAAAATTATCGGCTATCTGATCTCTTTTGTTGAAAAGTTTTTTTGATTACCTGTGGTATCATCTTTACAAACAATTTACCGGGGGGAGAGGTCTCTGGAGGTCTCTGGAATTTTCACGAATCACGAAAATATGGTAACGCACTCTTTTACCCAACTCTTACATATAAAAAAAACTTGGCAAAAAAGGAGTGTTTCAAGAAACTGAATAAAATAAGTATAAAATAAATCGATATTCAGTCTTGCAACTCAAAATCACTGAACACGTGGCGAAATCACAAATATCGGTTATTGATTCAAGTTCTTCACGAGTGGGTCACGGATCACGGAGAACAATTTATTAAATTCACGTTTCTCGGAACTTTAAAAAAAAATAGCTAATCACGCATCACAAGAATACCCCTGTACGACTCTCACATACCACTGTCATACTTGTGGGCCTCCAATTTGAACTAAAGAAAGCAAATTTTGAACCATTTTTTATTTACTTTAGTGGAGTTAACGATGACTTCAAAAATAGGACTGTTAGTGCAGGAATGTACCGAATAAAAGGGAGAGGAACAGGGATTAAAATATTCCTCCTCACAAATTTTATACCATCAGGTTTTTCCCTCCTCCCTAATTTTTTCGCCCATGTTCTCCCTCCTCAGACTGATCGATTTTCTTTGTTCTTTCTAAATATAAGCTATTGAGGCTATTCATTAGAGCCGCAAATCACATTTGAACCACTTTATAGTTTGCATTTCAGAGATATAAGTTGTTCGCATAAAATTGAACGGATCAGGGAGGAGAGAGAAACAGCAAAAATAAACAGGGAGGAGGGAGAAAAAGAGGTAAAAATAGAGGGAGGTGAGAGATTAAAATATTAAGGTAGGAGGGAGAAGGTCGATTCTCCCTATTGATAGGCCCTTTGCAGGACTTAGTCACGTGTCTACATACCGCATAGTATGGCAAAGATGCCTTACGGGGTAAAAAAAAAAACTTACAAAACAAAATACTTCATCTTTGGAGACAGTTTATTCTTTAGTTTTAAGTTTCAATTCAATATAATACTTAACATTCTTCCACTATAAACCTGCCTTGAAAAGTTGTTTTTGACATGAAAAGTTAGACATTCGTTTGTGACATTCGTTTGTGAACATCAACACGGATAGCAACGTTTCAAGGTTAATAATCGGGATAACTTTTAGTTTTTCTTGTCATCGGAAAAGACATGTTAACATTTGGTCAGCTATAAACCCCCTATACGTCACGCTTTAATGCGCCTCGTCAAAATGGTAGAAATAAGGCCACAAAATCGTGGTTTTTCGATCTTTTCTCAAAATATTTGCAGAAAAGTAAAAAAAGTAGCCATGGATACAGATACCTCAATCTTTTGTTGACCTTATCAAATGATTTTTATCTACTTTTCGTTCAAAAAGTACACGTACTTTTGGGGGTTGAAAGTTAAGGGTTTGATCACTTTTTAACAATACAAGAGAGATTGTGCGACTATTCTCATGTCAAGTTACAATATGGGCTATATTTAAAATTAAACAAACCCTTTCAAAAAAGTAGCCATGGATTCGAAAACACCATTCTTTTACGGACATTTTGATGTTTATACATTACTATGCGTGAAAAAAAAAACACCGTACTTTTCAAGATTTCTGATTGTTATCGCTGTAATCTCGGTCATTCTCTTATAAGATCTCATTCTAAATCGAGCGGACAGTAGAGCCTCGAGAACTCTTTGAATGATATACCGCCTAATCCAAAAAACGTTGTCGGGTCCGCCGCACAGTCCTCGCGCCAAGACCGTGAAGGAAAACACAGTGAATATTTTGATGAGAGTGATAAAACAAGAAAATAAAAGTAGGCACAACACTATTTCGTTGAAAAAAGTACCACACTAGAGTGTGAACATGCAAATTAATTAATTACTGATTAGATATAACCAATATCTTTCTTGGCGCGAGCACTGTGCGGCGGAACAGACAACGTTGGTGTATATATTTTGTCGCCGGTTATAAGTCATATATAAAATCATATTGTGCTGTGAAAGGCTTCTCTGGATGTTTAATTGTTTTTAAAAGCGGGTTTCTACTTGGAAATATCAAATGTTCACAACCACGGAGATATGTTTTCCGATGTCAAGTATATTTTTCGATGTTTTTCTGTGACATAAAGACAATGGAGGAATGAAACGTGACCATGTCCTGCAAAGGGCCTATCATTGAACTATAAGGTCTTTTTGGCCTGATTAATATTGTAATATTATTTGGGCCAATTTTATGCGAGCAGCTTAATATCTCTGAAATACAAACTAATAAATGGTTCAAATTTGTACTATTTGCACTCTAATGACTAGCCTCAATAGCTTATATTTACGAAGAACAAAGAAAATCAGGGAGGAGGGAGAAATGGTCGAAAAAATTAGGGCCGGAGTATGGAGAAAAATGGTATAAAATTTGCGAGGAAGGATATTTTAATCCCTGTTCCTCTCCCCTCATAATATTATATAACCAGTCCAATAAGACCCTTTAACTTGAAAAGTTCAATAATTATTAGGCAAAATCGACCTTCACCCTCCTCCCTTTATATTTTGATTCTCCCTCTATTTTTACCTCTCTTTCTCCCTCCTCCCTGTTTTATAGTTTTGCTGTTTCTTCCTCATTCACGATCCGTTCCTCTCCTCTCCCAATACAAGTAGGTCCAAGTTTCCCGTTTTTGTTGAATATCCCAGATAGTACAGCGCAATATAGTGAAATAGAAATTAAAACTGGAATCGACACACAAATCATTCTATTACTGAGGATTACTGAGTAGAGTTTATGTGCAAAATTTGAATTTCATTACTTTGTTCTTCAACTTACCTCCTTAATCAAATGTCACTAAATGTTTCTACGAAAAACAAACGTCTCCTGCATCGGGTTCTATATCCTCTCCAGATACTTTTTTGTGTGTCTAAGTTCAAAGAATTCAAAGCTTACTGATATCACTTCGCTTTGTCTTCTCGGATGTTATGTGTGTTTTTAATTTTTCTATGACTCGGAACTGGCCGGGGCGCGCGCGCTGAAAATTTACAAAAGAGCAGGAATTCAGTGCATTGAGTCAAAAGAGCGGGAACTAATGCATTTGAAGTGACTTCAAAATAGCAAAATAGCGGGAGCTCAGTACATTGAAGTGACTTCATATCAAGAGAGCATATATTTTTTATACCCTCTTGATTATAATTCAATTATATTCTCGACCGTTTAAATTACTAGCGGCATACAGAATTTGAAAACAATAGTTTCTCTTCAAATGATTTCCCCCGGATCCGGTTTAAAATTGTAACTTTTCGAGGGCTTTCCGCTAGAACTTTGGTATTTTGTTGGAGGAGTACTAAGTTCCACTTTAACAACACAGGGAGCCCATCATAAGAAAAACACGTGCTGTAGTTTCAAGATGGCGGACGTGGTAGATCCTAAATTGGTTGCTATTAAACTGCTATCTCTTGGGGTGTCTATTAGATTGTGATTTCCCTCTTGGGCCAGCTTTCTTCTTACCAAGAAGCACATTGTTCACTGTTTCTTCACCTGGTAATTGGAATAATAGTGTTGAATAGTCATTGGTAAACGGGTTGCAGCTTCGATCGAGAAGTTAAAGAAGCTCAAAGCTCGATGTAGCTTTAAGTTTTCTTATGGATAAGCAAGAGACTTCACCATCATCGTACTTCAAAGTCTTTGATATGGCTTCAAAGAATTGTCGATCAGAGACATTTTCTCGATTTGTGTTGGGAGGATTGTCTTGCATGACTGCTACTCTAGGTAAGCATACATATTAAAAGTCAAAATTAAGCCCCTTTCTGCACGTATTTTTAAAAATGGATATTTTTATTCTCCGTTTACGCCTTCCGTCCACACGTAAACGGCGTTTTCGGTCACCGATCGTGCGTCTAATGAGTTGTATTGAAGCTAAAGTTTTCGCTCTTATTAGTACATTTTTTTATATACATATGTAAATATGTTATGGGCACATGGGCAGCAGAGTATCATTCGCGTTTGTATTCGCTTGCAATCTCCGTGTATTTATAGTTACCAACGGTCGCTTATTTGCTTGCTTTGTTATTCCCTTGAACTTCGTCCTTATATGTCTAGCTCCTATTTCAATTTCGTGATATTGGTCTATCTAGTATTAAAAGCGATCGTATGTCACTCGGTTACTAATCGGTAACTTCTTTAACTGCCCCCGAAGGTATATAAGATACCAGGGTACGCAGCTAGCCCTAATCCTATTGTTCTCTATCTGCTCAAATCCGTACTAGGTAAACGTCACTGCTATGGACAGTGATGATAGATTGGCTAGTTCGGCCTCTGTTCGCTTGCTTCCGAAAACACAACTATTCGTTCGGTCGATAATCAGCACTACCCGAAGTGAAGTACCGGTATTCATAACATTAAACCTGCGTTATAAAATTAATCATTCATTTGAGTACGGTTTCATGATTTTAAGTAAAAGAGATTTAGAAAACGTATTTAAAATTAAAACTAACGCAACTTTTAAAAACTAACGTACGGTGATTTACTATTTCATAATAAGTCGCTACTTTCAAGATGAAGAAAAGTTTCAAGTAAACAAATAAGTCGCTACTAGCGTTCAAACCGTAATAAATTGCCCATCCTCGGGAACCATCAACTTGTCTCAATCTGTATTTTGGTACATTGGTCAAAACCTTCTTTATAAACTTCCCCAAACCGGTCTTTCGACAGCAGTGGTTGCCACCTTGCATTCCGGCACATGACAATAAAATTCTTATGCTTTGCTCCGTTTCTATTAAAGCACAAGGTTTATAATAAAATATTCTTGTGAATGCGTTCTCCATATGTGTCAAAATAACGGCCGGACTATTCAAAAACTAATACGGTAACGCAATCTTTATTCCTAGTCAAACGGTTTCGGAAGCAAGCGAACAGAGGCCGAACTAGCCAATCTATCATCACTGTCCATAGCAGTGACGTTTACCTAGTACGGATTTGAGCAGATAGAGAACAATAGGATTAGGGCTAGCTGCGTACCCTGGTATCTTATATACCTTTGGGGGCAGTTAAAGAAGTTACCGATTAGTAACCGAGTGACACACGATCGCTTTTAATACTAGATAGACCAATATCACGAGATTGAAATAGGAGCTAGACATATAAGGACGAAGTTCAAGGGAATAACAAAGCAAGCAAATAAGCGACCGTTGGTAACTATAAATACACGGAGATTGCAAGCGAATACAAACGCGAATGATACTCTGCTGCCCATGATGGGCAATCGCTCATATTCATATGCAAATTTGCAAATTAAAAATGTTAACATATTTTTACTTGTATTGTATATATGAACTTGGCAAAATGCAAGCTATCAAATAGCCAAGCAATGTTAGTGCTATCAGTTTAGTTTCCATCTATTAAAAAGTGTTTCTTCATAAACACTTATGTCTATTACACTCTAAAGTCTGGTTCACACAAGCGACAAGCATAAGGGACATACACAGACTCAGTGAAGCACTTCTTGACTAGGTGTGAGAAAAGACGAGTGTGGCTAATGAGCAAAGCCAAACTGAGTCTGTGTATGTTGCTTATGCTTTTGTTTATGTCGCTAGTGTGAACCAGGTTATAAGCTCAAGCAACATACACAGACTCAATGAAGCATTTCTTGAATAGGTGTGAGAAAAGTCAAGTGTGACTAATGAGCAAAGGCCAGCTGTCTGCGTATGTTGCTTATGCTTATGTCTCTAGTGCGAACCAAGCTTAATTAATACTACTATGCAATTCTTTTGTGAAAGCACTAATTTATGAAAAAAATGCAATAACTAAATAGCTTTTCATTTTTCATACTTAATAGAGTAACTCCTATAATGTTCCTATTTATCCCTTAACAAACATTGTTACTTTCCTTTCAGTCAAGAGCTCTTCAAATGCTGTTCTCAGTAGAAGAATATAATATTTTGAATGTTTTGGCCATCATTGCCCTTTGTATTATTGTATTATTAGAGCAGATTTCGTATGACTCTGCAAAATTCAGTGCCATTTGCGTGTCTTGCCGCGACCATGATGTTTTATAATTTTTTGATTGACTTGCCGTGCCTTGACCATGTTCGTGTCGTGAGCTTTTCATAGTCATGCAAAATCTGCTCTATACAAGAACTAATACAAGAACCTATTATAATTGTTATTATTATAATTGCTTCTAACAAATCCCATTTAAGTAGTCTTTTCAACACCACAAGATGATTGCCTTAACATCCATCGTCCCTCATGATTTTCCTTCTTTACACTTCTTTGACAAAAACTTTATTTTGCTCTTTTGCAGTGACAAACCCTATTGAAGTAGTCAAAATCAGAATGCAGCTGGACAACCAGTTATCATCAAGACACCAAAGCAAAAACATCTTCCATGATAGATACTATAAAGGCTTGATTCGAGTAGGACTGACAAGAGTTTATCAAGAAGAAGGAATTAGGGGCTTATATCTAGGGTGAGATATTAGATAACAAAATGAAATTTGTAGCACTGTAAAAAAAAATGCTAATTTAACTTGATTATTGACTTTTCCATCGTCTGAGGAAAAGATGAAGGGCTAAAGCTAGAAATTGTTGGTTAAGTTATGTTTACTTTTTTACGGTGTTATGAATTTCATGCTATTGTCTATCATGTAAACTACTTAAAAAATGTCTAGGTAAGCTCTTTCATATTTGACCAAAATTTTCAAGATTAAAATAAATTTTGCCGTAAAATTACCAGTTAAAACTTATGCAAATTAGGATAATTATACAACACTAGTGTTGTATCAGATTTACAACACTCGTCATGGTCATGGTTTCTTTTGAAAATGTCTCATTAATTATTCATGAATTTTTTAAGTACTATATACAATATGAGTGGCCGATCTGTATGGGATATACAGTGGCGAGTCGAAGACAAGCAGTTGTATATCTCAAATAGATCAGACACAAATATTGTATAGTACTTATGAAACTCCAACATAAGTTCTTTAATATTTTACTAAAATTGTCACTATAAAAGTAAATCTGGCCGAGAAAATTCAAGATAAAACTTATGCAAATCAGGACAAATCTGTATCGGATATACAACCTCCGTCACGGACGTGAATTCTTTTGTCAATTGCTCATGAATTTTCATGAATTTTATAAATATATTTATATATTATATATTAATATTCTCAATCTTAACCATAGGTCAGTTATATTCCCTGTTATTGTGCATACAATGCATAAAATGTCTCCAGCAATTCAAATAAGTGTCCTTAAACAAATCTTAATTGTTACCCTTGAAAGACTATATATATTTATATCTGTTAGTAGTCTGAATATTCTCAATCTTTACCATAGGTCAGTTATATTTCCTGTTATTTTGTATACAATGCATAAAATGTTTCCAGTAATTCAAATAAGTGTCCTTGAACAAATCTTAATTGTTACCCTTGAAAGACTATATATATTTATATCTGTTAGTAGTCTGAATATTCTCAATCTTTACCATAGGTCAGTTATATTTCCTGTTATTTTGCATACAATGCATAAAATGTAAGACTATATTTATATCTGTTGGTGGTCTGAATATTCTAAATATCCTTACCATAGGTCAGGCATACTTCCTGTTATTACATGGAGCCATTTGTTTTCATAAGTGCACTAATCCCTCTTCACAGTGAAAACTGCTGAAACTGAAATCATTCAACTTTTGTACTTCTTCCACACAAACTGCAATTTTATGGCCTCTGATATCTAAAATTCTTGTTTAATAATATAATAATAATAATAATAATAATAATAATAATAATAATAATAATAATAATAATAATAATAATAATAATAATAATAATAATAATAATAATAATAAAGCACTTTATTTCAATAGGGTAACTAGAATTACACAAGTAATTTTCGTTTAGATGTTTAGTCAAACACTAAAAAAGTTGCAAATGCTATATTTTCACAGGATTATGCCAGCTTTGTTAAGACAAGCAATATACAGTTCAACACGACTAGGAGCATATGAGCCAATCAAGGAACTCCTTGGTGGTGCTAATCCTTGCTCTACGCCTTTGTGGAAAAAGATTCTAGCTGGAATGATATCAGGAATAATTGGAAGTTCAATTGCTACTCCAACAGATCTTGTAAAAATCCGTTTTCAGGCAGTCAAAGTTGGTGATGCTCCACCATACAAGAACATGTTTCATGCATTTTATCAAATTGCATCAAAGGAAGGCTTCTTTGGACTTTGGACTGGAATCAAACCAACTGTCAAAAGAGCAGCAGTGTTAAGTGGAGCTCAAATACCAGCATATGACCATGCTAAGCACATGATTATCAATGCTGGGTGGTTGAATGAGGGAGTGGCTCTTCATGGAGTGGCAGCCATTATTGCAGGATTTGTTGCAACAAGTATTGCCTCTCCTTTTGACATTGTTAGAACACGCTACATGACACAGCCTAAGGACACTAAAGGAAAACCATTGGTATATTCTGGTACTTTGGATTGTATTTTGAAAACAGTGCGCCATGAAGGAGTATTGGCACTTTACAAAGGTTTCTTTCCAAATTGGACCAGAACAGGAGTTGATACAATAGTTATCTTCCTTGTTTATGAAAGGCTTCGAAAATGGTTTGGTATTGATCCTATCTGAATATTGTAGCTTTCATGTTTATGGTAATATAGAAATATTACCTTAAAACTAAGAAAGGCATAAACCCCGGGGAGGGGGGGGGGGTACTCCCTTTGTCCAAGTGGTAGGGGTGATCAGCGTACCCTTTAGGGTTAAAATATTTCCTGTGCGTACCTTTTAGGGGTCATTTTCAAAACCTCCGCCGATCACCCCTACCACTTGGATGAGGTTGAGCATGATATTGTAAATTTTCAAGACCGAGGTCTGTGTCATCTGTCGAAGTTGAGGCTGAAGCAGATAATACTGACTCGAGGTCTTGATAATTTACAATATAATGCGAAAACCGAATTCAATTATTGTTTTATTATAAAATCTAAAAAATATTCATTTTGAAATGTTTTTGGTGGTCTCGGTTAAGGTAGACACACTTTGAATTTTTGGTAGAATACTGTATCTTTTCTTCTGGAAATATATTTGTTTTTAAGGAGTTTTAAGTTATGCTTATTGGTTGTTTGTTGCTTTGACACCTCTAAAGATATGAGCTTCTATAAGACCTTTACAAAAGTTTCAATTGAAACATTTATTTATTAAGATACTACAATAACTGACAAGTCAACTAATGTAAAATAGCAGTGTTACTGCCTTTTGTTATCACAATTAATCTCACAAAGTATACACCCTTTCCGAGAAACTTTGTCACCCGTGAAGTGAAAAGCCTACAATCTAGTAGCGCAGGGGATTATGGGTAACCTATGTATATTTTATTAGAACGCAGGGATTTCATGGCCACATTGCTACACTTGTCAATATGTTAGTGAGAAATGTCCATTTTGACTTATCAAACAACAAGAAACACGTTCCGAATGCACATTTAGTTTTTGAACTGATCAATGATCCTTTGCGCCACTAGTTTGTGTGCTTTTCACAGGTGACATACTTTCTCGGAAAGGGTGTATATAAAAAAACACTTACTTTCCTATGTTAGTTAATATCACTTTTTTCTTTCAACATACTTAGCATTAGTTATCCATGAATTACAATCAAATTGCTACTGTGTGGTAGGACCCACTTGAAAACCATATGTGTTATATGAAATGGCTTTCTAATAAAACATTGTAAATAAATAGTTCTTGTTAATGATTTGCTACAAGTTTCCTTGTCTAGTCATTGTTTCATTTTTATTGGATATTAGATGCTTAGAATTTTCTGGCTGAATGATTAAGAAACGATCGGCGTAAGAACGATAACAGGAATGGCAAGGAATGTGCAAAGGTGATAATTGTAGTATTGTTTAAACTGGTCGTCTGATTGGTTGAAACATGAAAAATTGCCATAACTTTGTGGATAATCAAATCAACTTATTTCTTGTTTATGCAATAATTTCCTTATACAAATAGTTCTTCTAAGGTTAAACTATAGAGAAATTCTATGTGGGGAACACTGCAAATTGTCTACCTTTCCTTTTCTTTTGTCTCTGACTCCTCTGATTGGTTTAAAACGTTTAACTCTATATAAAACTTTGTAGAAACACGCGTAAACACAAATTGTTCTTTCAAAACTTGCTGTGTATATGTCAATACATCCCATTAGAAAAAGAATTTCACAATTCGGATGTGGGGAAAGTGAAATGCGCAGAACAAAAGGAAGTGCTATTGTTTTTATAAGGATCATTCCTTAAATAGCCACACACAAAAATTACTATTTTGGTCTTCATAGAGTACAAACATTTGAGTGCAAACAATATAACCGTGAAACAAATAGTACTAATTAGTACTAAATAGTGCAGTTAAACAATAGAAAACAATAGAATTAGCATAAAATATCACTATTTAGTACTAATTATGTTGCACGCTTTTAAGGATTGTACTCTAAAAGCGTGAAACATAAATAGTACTAAATAGTGATATTTTATGCTAATTTATTCTATTGTTTTCTATTGTTTAATTAGCACTATTTAGTACTAATAAGTACTACTTGTTTCACAGGTATAATATTTGTACTCTAGCTTTTACTGTTTTTAAAATTGACTTATAGAGTAAAAAGAAAGATTTATTCACTAAATATTTCATTTCTTCTTAATGTTAGAGTGCGAATTGATCGCAACGCAATTGGTTCTTAAACATATTAATTTATACATTTGTATAATGGGTGGCGTAGTGATGCACCACTGTGGTCCAGGTTCGAGTCCTGGCTCGGGCATGGATTATATGTGAGTTGAGTTTGTTCGATGTGTTCTTCTCTCCTATGCCATGAGGGTTTTTCTCTGGGTTATCCGATATTCCTCCCCGCAAAAATGAACATGTTATTGTGAGTAGAGCTGTATATACATATTGAATTATTTTCTTGTTAAATAAAACTTATTAATTGTGATTATATTGTTTATAGTGTTGTGATTAGTTGTGAAGACACAACTAATCGAAACATATACACTTTTTTATCGCTTCTTGTACAATGTTCTTATATCGGGCTTCCTGTGGCAGCCTATCCATAGGGATCCCAAACGGTCTCGAAACATGCAGAAAGAAAAGTTGTTTAGGTTAATATTTAAAAGGCAGCTTTATTGATGTGTCAACGTCATATAAGGTCCCTGTCAAGGGGATATTTTGACAAGTGCCCTCGGCACAGTACTGACAAATTCACGGCGAGAATTAGTACAATTTTATTCTGGTTCTTTTTGCAATGGCGCGGCGAAAATTAGGAGTACGCGGAAATTCGTCTCCGGAAGTACGCGCGAAAATTAGTTAGCATGAGGTAGGTAGACCAATTAAATGTCACCATGGCAACTCATCGTTCTCAAATGAACGAACGGATAACGTCTACATATGTCAATGTCATTAAAAACCATTAACAATATCCACAAAAAAAAGCATCTTCCTTTTTAGGGACTATGCAATAATTATCACCACTTTGCCAACCTTTTTTTGAAATAGCTGTGTATAAAAGTCTGATTTTTTTTTTCACAAAGGAAGGTCTATAAAAAGCAATATTATCAACTAGGTGTTATTATTTTCCTTTTCTTAGCGACTATATGTAATAATTATCAAACCTTCGCCAACATTTTTTTGAAATAGCTCGCTCTGAAATTCAAACTCACAGAGGAAGGTCTATAAAAAGCAATTATAGGTTTTAAGTTTCTCAGTTTTTTTCTAATCAGTTTGCACAGACGTAGTATCCTCTTTATAGCAGACGTCATTTGTGTCAATACATGCAGACGTAGGGACTGTGCAATAATTACCGGCCAATAGGTGATGGAGATGATATGATAAACCAGAAGGGGGAGGCAATAAGTAAAATGGATGTAAAAGAAAGAAATTTATTCACTTTGCAGAGGGGGTGGGGCTGATGGTTTTAAATAAGCCCTTTCTTTTCCAGAATTAACAATTCCGAACTAATCTTGGTTTTGCAAGGGGGGAGGGTCTTACCTAATGTTTAGCTATATATGAAAACTCATGTTCAGCCCACCTCAGCTCTGATAATTATTACACAGTACCTTATTAAACTCTACCCTGGATACCAGAGGTTATTTTCTACTTGCTTTAGCGTTTGTAAATCTGACGGTTTGTGAGGTTAACGAACACAGTCGTATATACAATTAAATGATTAATACCACATCTACATAAAATGCTCGTTTCTGATTGGTTGATTGACTGTGAATTTTCTCTTAATTCGTACAATTAATTTATTGCAAGCGTCCTTCCAGGAGTGCTTTGCGGCTTGTGTGTGTTTGTGTTCATTTTTTCATCTGAGACTCGCCTTTAATGTAGATGTGTTACTGAATAGGAAATCCCATCTTAGTTCTCGAAGAATTAATGAAAAAATACCGCTTAATTTGTCAGTTGATGACGGCCGAGGCAGAATACCACTCGTGTTACGCACTCGTGGTATTAAGCCACTTTCATCAAATACGCGCGGTATTTTTCATTAATTCTTCTCGAACGGTGTAATTTCCTATACAAATACAAACACTAGATCACGAAACCCTCTGGTTTCCAGGGTATTGCAAAACATTTGTTTCAAATAGAAACAGCGTCGATAATTATAAAAGTAAGTAATTGCTTAAATATTAATGCGAAGATCATAATCGCTCTATAATTTAATGACTGATATGGTATAAAATATTAGATATTTATCAGCAGAAATATAATTGTTCTTTTCGGTTAAAAAATAACTACCTATATACAGAGTAAAACTGACATAAAGACTTTGACTGAACTCATCAATATCAATCAATCAATCGTTATTGATAATAACAAATAAAGACAAAGTCTTTTTTTTTTTTTCAATCTGGGCCACAAAAAGAAAAACAATATATAAGAAAATAGTTACTGTCGTCAGAGCAAAGCTAGCTCTACTAGGCTGGGAGAAAGAGTTTCTTTGCGGTGTAAAAGTTTCTACTCTTATCATTTTTCAACACGGCTTGCGGCGTGTTTAACAGGTGGCTCGAGGTAGTTTTGAATGGCGCACACATCCCTTTTTGAATTCGCAATTACATGATCTTACCTTCGCCCCATGAATGTGAATTTTTTTCCAAATGACAGTCTTGGATGAAAGTTTCGAATGATGTTTTAATTATGTTAATCAAAGTTTCCATAGCAACGATAAACAACTTTTTTGTAAAATGGTTTTTCTTAAATATCTTTTGAATTTGAGCTGATTGCGAAAAAACTATAAATGTGCTGTAAACTGCTACGTTTAGCACATCAATTGGGAAAGTTAGAAGAAAAGTTATCTGTTTGATAACGAATAAATCACGAAAACATTTAAATGTGTATTTTGTTCACGTGTAAATATAAGCGGTCAAAACATTTCATAAGATGCACAAATTATCATCTTAATACTGTAGAATGTTTCCTTGGACTTTCTTTTAAACTCCCTGTGGACAGCTCTGGTTAGTATGTAGGCAATGCAGAGATCAAGCTTTTTATTAAAATGACGTTTTGCTTGACGTTTTCACTCTTTCATAACTACGATCACAATTACCTATAACTCAGAAAAGAACAAACGAAAATGAGTGATATCTTTGCCGTGCAATTTTAGATATATAGTCAATAATATTGCAAAATTTCAGCCAAATCCATATGAAAGAACGATTTTAAAAGTAGCGCCGAAGTTGAGGTACGAAAGTAGCGCCCGCCGAGTGAAAACTTACTGCATCGAGCGTGACATCGTGTGTTTATTTCAGTGGCTGATTAACATGCAGCGAACAGTCTTAAATTCCTCTATGCACGCTTAGTCCACAGGAAGACCAAGTGTACAAGTTTCACATAAAGTACAATAATAAATCGGGCGTGTATTGAATGCTAGATTTTATAGTTTAGTGGAATTTGAAATATATTTCAAGCCTTAGTGAATACATCACGAAGAGTACGACCCATGTTGTAATCAAGCAGGAATGCGCGATGAGAATAAGAAAATTTAAATAATTACAATATACAAAAAATTATAATTAGACTAAGCGTGCATAGAGGAATTTGACACTGTACGCTGCATGTTAATTAGCCACTGAAATAAACACACGATGTCACGCTCGATGCAGTAAATTTTCACTCGGCGGGCGCTACTTTCGTACTTCAACTTCGGCGCTACTTTTAAAAGCGTTCTTTCATATGGATTTGGCTACAATTTTGCAATATTATTGACTATATATTTAAAATTGTACTGCGAAGATATCACTCATTTTCGTTAGTTCTTTTGTGAGTTATAGGTAATTGTGATCGTAGTTATGAAAGAGTGAAAACGTCAAGCAAAACGTCATTTTAATAAAAAGCTCGATCTCTGCATTGCCTACATATTAACCAGAGCTTTTCACAGGGAGTTTAAATGAAAGTCCAAGGAAACATTCTGCAGTATTAAGATGATAATTTGTGCATCCTATGAAATGTTTTGACCGCTTATATTTACACGCGAACAAAATACACATTTAAATGTTTTCGTGATTTATTCCTTATCGAACAGATAACTTTTCTTCTAACTTTTCCAATTGATGTGCTAAATGGGGTAGTTTATAGCACATTTATTGGTTTTTCGCAATCAGCTCAAATTCAAAAGATATTTAAGAAAAACCATTTTACAAAAAAGTTGTTTATCGTTGCTATGGAAACTTTGATTAGCATAATTAAAACATCGTCCAAAACTTTCATCCAAGACTGTCATTTGGTGTAAAATTCACATTCATGGGGCGAACGTAAGATCATGTAATTGCGAATTCAAAAAGGGATGTGTGCGCCATTCAAAACTACCTCGAGCCACCTTAATTGTTATCTGATATTTTCTCAGAAACACCGACGGAGTATATTTTTAGTTATTGTCATAACTTTCGGTATAACAGTTTCTATTTTATTTTTTTTTGGCTATATATATTTTCTCAGAAACACCGACGCAGGATATTTATACCTATTGTCATAACTTTCCGTATATATAACATTTCCTATTTCTTCTTGCTATCTAGATATATATATTTTCTCAGAAACACCGACGCAGGATATTTATAGTTATTGTCATAACTTTCCGTATAACAGTTTCAGTTTTTTCCGTCATATATATATTTTCCGCTCAGAAACACCGACGCAGGATATAACTTTTATAGATTTGTATGAGTACTAAGTATCTAATATTCATAGGAATAAATGTATATTTATAATATATATAGTTCTGACCACAGTATCGTCATCACTTTTCACTATTACTTTCAAAATGGAAGTTTATTTTTCTTTCTTATTTTCCAACAATTAAGCGTACGTGACAGAAACAAGACAAACATGTATTCTTGTGTGTTTAATTCGGAGATTATAGTTCTGATGTGAATTTGCCTATACAAATAATATAAGGCACTGTTTCCCGGAAAGGAAGATAACGATTTTTCGGCTTTGAGAAATTAGGCTATAGTGCGCATAAAGCTAGGAGTGTTCACAAAGGAAGTAAACAAAAATGTTATTTCAAACATTTTATATTTGAAGTTCTTAAAAGGAAAGAAACGAGAAAATATGTAGAAGAAGATAAGAAGAAGAGAAAGAAGAAGAAAAAGAAGAAGAAAAAGAAGAGAAGTGAAGAGGAGAGTAGAGAAGTGAAGAGAAGAGAAGAGAAGAGAAGTGAAGAGAAGAGAAGAGAAGAGAAGAGAAGAGAAGAGAAGAGAAGAGAAGAGAAGAGAAGAGAAGAGAAGAGAAGAGAAGAGAAGAGAAGAGAAGAGAAGAGAAGAGAAGAGAAGAGAAGAGAAGAGAAGAGAAGAGAAGAGAAGAGAAGAGAAGAGAAGAGAAGAGAAGAGAAGAGAAGAGAAGAGAAGAGAAGAGAAGAGAAGAGAAGAGAAGCAAGAGCTAGCTAGAGTGAAGAGAACAGGAAAAAAGAAAAAAAGGGAAGCAGGACGTAAAGCAGCAAGCAAAAGAGATGTAAAGAGAAGAGAGAGTTAAAGGAAAACAAAGTGGGAAAAGGGAAAAAGGAAATGAGGTAAAAATATTTATAAAGAATATGATCATCACGTACTACATGTATACTATAGTACTAGACATAAGTAAGTTTGTGCACCAGTTACTCGCAAAACACCAATTAATTTAACGAACCGGGCTTTTTAAGTTTGTTCAAACATATGATCGATCATAAAAGCTTCTACCACTTTATAGCCTTTTAAGATTGAAGTATAGGCAATGTAGGTTATCGCATTACTAGATATCATTCCTAAATAAAAGTATAAATAAAACAGATATTGATACTATTGATTGTATTGGCCATGTTGGCACTATTTGGTGATAGGGAAATAAAAGGAGCGCAAATTAAAACTGATAGGAGGTATTTTTTTCATATCTCGGGGCAGGGGGGGGGGGGGGGGGGAATTACTCCCACATTCTAAATAGCCTAAGGTGCCGCTGGAGCAGTAGGGTATAGCTTTTTGGCCTTGCTTTCTTAAATAGGGTATGCATTTTAATTTCCCAAACTTTCCTTAAACAGAGTCTGAAATGTTTTAAAAAAATAGATCATTAAAATCAGGTTCATTTTCGATTTGTCTTGAAGAGGGTATGTAGTTGTTTACTCTCTAGTGTCTTACGCGCGAGGCGAAAAGGTATGATCACATGCATTTATGATGTATTCGCATACTGACCATACTTCTATGCACGGTAGTTTGTACTTTAAACAGACACATTTGATGTGAAGTTGTCTTATTTTACCGAATAAGGCGTGTAAAAACTCGTTTCGCAGCATAAAGTCCGTGCATAGAAGTATGTGAATATTTTAAAAGTGGTCATACTTTTGCGCCTCGCGCTGTAAATAGGGTCAGGCTTAACGACTCATCAGTTTGAGCATCCCCCTCCTCTTCATTTACAAAACTGAAACTGATTGAGCTATAAATACAAAGTGATTTAAAAGGGACTTCCACTTGAAAGATTTATTGTCATTATATAATTATTAATATTCCTATATACAATTGTCATTATTTATATCATCATCATATCACCATCATCACCATGATTATCATCATCATTATGGTTTTATACTAGCGTCAACGTTATCTCATGCAGTTTGTAATCAAGGATTTTAATTAGCATTGAGAATAGTGCTTTTAAAAACAAATTAAACACAATTATGTTGTGCCGGAATAAATCAAAATCAGCTTCAAGAACGAGTGCGCTCAACAAACAAAATTCAAAAAGATGTTATATATTCAATTGGGGCGTAAGCTCTGTTTCCTACTAGCTCCCGTCACATCCATATATATAGATATATATTTTGTATTGATAGTATTATTATTGTAATTGCATTAGTGTAACAAAAAAATAAACTAAACTAAATATATTTTTTTGAACAACAGTCATCAACTTTATCTTAACTTCATACTATCTAAAGATTTGTAATACAATGAAATTTGAGACACCGTAAAAAATATTGACTTAACGTGGCGTTACAAATTTCATTATACAATGTATATCGTTTATATCAAACATCGACGCAGCCTATACTAGTTTACTCACTATAATTTCATTTATATCTAAAGAGTTGATGCATCGTTGCCATTAATTTCTTTTGGTAGCGCATCCAAGCACACGACCTTGTTATCAACCATCTCTGCAGGATTTTCGCTGATCGTCTCCGGACACATTGTATTCTTTTTAATTCGTTCTTTAGTATCTTTTATATCTTTAAATCGGCTCACGGTAATCTGGGAAGGACTTTGAACATTGGTTGTCACTTTGCCGGGGAATTTGTAATCCGTACTCCAAGAAAACGCACGAACTCTGGGTGTGCGCAGAGTAGGTAGACTGTTGTCGTTTGATGTGTTAATATCGGAATTACTAACAAGTATCTTTGTAGGTGAGATTGTTACTGATCCTACTGAGGAAGAATGCCGTCTTTTTGGCGACAAAGAAGGCAAAGAAAAGGCTCTTTTACTCCGATTTGGAGCAATAAAACTCAGATTTTGCGACATTGTGACCGACTGCTTTTCGCGCATTAGATCTCGAAATGTAGAAGTCCTTATGCAATAAAATACCGGGTTTAAGCAACAGTTGATGTAGCCAAACCAATAAGCAATACGCCCTAAGGATGCTGGGAGATCGTCAGGTTCTTTGAGGATAATTGCTAATATTATCAATAAAAAGAATGGTGTCCAACAAGCAACAAATGTTCCGAACATTAAACACAGTGTGAGTGTTAGCTTCCGTTTTACTGAGTTAGCCCTTCGAATCCTTCCCGCTAGTCTTTTCTCGTGCGCGTTGATCTTCCAGTAAATCCGGCAATAGGCGTACGCCATAAAAGCCAGAGGAACTGCAAACGCAAGCACTGCCAGCATTGTCAAACGTAGCTTTTCCGCTAGCGAGACAGGGAAAGACATACCGCAGTGCGCTGTGGTAGGGTTGAATGAGATGTAGGTCCAACCGGTGAACGGACCAAGCGATAGCAAGGACATCACACTACTGCCCATCCAAATGGCTAACAAACAAGCTTTAGGTCTTTTCTCTGTCAGATGTAAACACATACAAAATCCAGGTTTAATTACAGTGAAATACTTGTGTGTCGTTAGCAGCCACAGAATGAATATAGAGGCACAGAAAAAGAAGTTGTTCAGAAACCCACTCGTTAGGCATAACCAGTTATCAATGAAATATCGCCTCTTGATACTTATGCCTAATGGTAGCGGAGTGCAGAGAGTTAGAGCACCAATATTAGCGAATGCGAGGTTCAGAATAAACATCAGAGTTGGATTCTTGTGTTTACTTCCGTGAATGATGTAGCAAACGTAGAAGTTGCCTGAAAGACCAGCTAAAACGATGAACACCAGAGAGACGGTTTGTGCTATTGACTCTTCCAGAGTATAAAGTACAACGTTCCTGTCCACAGCCAATGAAAAATTATCCGATGTGTTAATCATTTTTAAAGCTGTTTTGTCTCTGCCGGAAGACCTTGCCTTAGTTGATATAGTTTCCGTCCTTTTTGAAAAGCAGAAAGAAAGAGCTGAAACTGTTGATCTGTGTCTGGCCACGCGGTTGTCGCTTCTTTGTGTTTCGTGCATGCTAAGTAATTGAAAATGAAAGCATTATAATTAAGAGTGATTTGAGTTTCCTTTCCATATCATTAATTAATCCACACATTTCCTATAGTTGAATGAATTGAAATGTTAACTTACTTACCGATATTCAGTGGGTGGTAGTGGAGACTCAAACCCTCTAAAATGAGCAGGCAATTTACCGAAACAACACAGTAAAAAAAGCAATCAGATTTATATCGTGAAAAAAGTGCTAAAACCTCCGAGTGTTGCTAGATAATGCAAGATCCGTTCTTAACTAACCATATGCATAAAATTATCTCATCCAAAATTCTCTATAGTCTTAATTTTTTGCGTTGCTACTAGTAACAACTGGCGAATTGAAACTGAGCCGTCTTCATGCAAACTTATATATCGGCTTGTTTATCAAACTACTCGAAGAGCACTACATAAACTCTAGTCTATAAAACACGTCAAACTGGATTGCTAACAATTTCCGAGTAGAAAAGCAAAGGTTTTCTTCGATATTGAAAGCGCTAATTCAAACTGTCATAAAGCACTCAACTCTGTACATCAATAGCTGTCAAACCGCATGCCCCGTAAACTTAACAGCCTGACCCTGTGTAAACCGAATGAAGATCTTTTTGGTTGATCATTCCGGATTGTCAAAGGTTGTATGCTTTGCTGTCAGCTTTTTTGTGTGTGTTACTTGTATTACACGACTTTTAGTGAGCTCAGCTTGCTAGCAAGGCAGCTATAAATAAGCCAATAACAAACAAATGAACCAACTTTTCTACCGATCCGGTTAACCATGCAATCGACCACTGAAAACGAAACCCAGCCAAACACCCACCCGCCAACCAACAAATAAATAACGAACCAACGAACAGATATCAACCAATCGATACTGAAATAGGCGACTAAAACAACAACAAAATATTAACAATAATAACAAAAACACTGAAACAATAGAAACAACAAAATAAAATAACCAACCGACAAAACAACAACGACTGCTGAAACAAATAAAAATCAACAATCAAATTATTATTCTGATCAGCACTGCCACAGATATACGTACGAAACGTATTTATAAACTTTTATGCGTGGAAAATCGTAAATTTCTAACTATATGTTGTTAACTAAATTAAAAAAAAAAAACCCCAACCAACAAACAAAACTCAAAACGAATTGGAGCGAAAATTGTAGCAAACATGGCAGCAAAATTGTAACAACTAAAATTGTAATACAAAACGCACATAAAAGCAATTTCGGAAGCTTTCTATATTAGAAAATTGATGATTCTCATTAGTTTTGATTCGTCTTTAATTTTAGTATATACCTTAAAAAAATGATTATGTCCGAAACAAAAGTACACATACTCTCGAATTACTATAACTATTGCAAAAAGAAAAAAAGAGGAAATGGTTACCCTGACAACACATAGTCAATTCAAATTTTAATTTCAGCTAATAGAAAAATTAAGGGCCTTCAGTATGATATAAAAGATAGTAAGATAGTGAGTAAACCATTTCTATACAAAAAAAAAAAAACATGAAATACAAAACTTCGAAAATCTCTTTTGCATGCACTTTTTGTAAGCAAAGGTTTCATTCTATTAAAACATTAATCCGATTAATTTTATTGAAGTGAATTTAAGGATTGAGAGAATCTTAAATCAGATCCACTAAAGTGCCATTTGTTACCATAACGACCACCAAAGTAGGCGCAAATGTCGTCTTGTTTAAACTGTTAAAAGGCTTATGTGCTTATGGGGATATCAATGTAATCTCTTAGTATACACCTATTTCAAAAAACGTTCACAGACGGAGATCTGAATCTACAATCTGAGACCAAAATGAGTTCTGGGCGGTTCGGCAGTTTTTTCTCATTGTGTGCACTTTCTGGCTTCGGACATGGCGATGATAAATATAAATCTGAAGGTGCTAAGCGCAAAAAAAAAAAAACAGGGCCAGGCCTGATTTTTGCAGTACGCAATTTTCCTGAATTCATTTCGGTCTCAGATCTCCTTCTGACAACGTTAATTGAAATAGGTGTATACAGCTATATTTCAATGAACGTTGATCATCGAAATGGTTGATCTAAGACCAACTGGAATTGTGGGAGTTTATTAAATTGGAAATGCATTGTTTTAATCATGCATGCTTGAATTGGGCTAAATTTCAGATAACAGTATATTTTAAAAGAAATCATTTATATTCAGATGTGATTGTTTGCAATTTAATGAATTCACACAACTCTTATCGGTCTCAGATTAACATTGTTTCATTAGTAATTTTTCGTGCTTTTCTTAAAATTTGTGCCCTTTCTATAACAAATTTAGGCTGAGCCTGTGCAAATGCGCCGTTCTTTTCAGAGGGTCCTGAAGGGGTAAAATAGGAGCTGGGATTGGCCATATTTTTGACTGGCAAAATGGGATTGGATGCACTGGGACTGGGATTTACAAATAAAAGAACAATAGAAAATGGGAATGGGAATGGGATTGGAAACTTGAGCAAAACTGATGGGATAATGTGATTTTTGACTGGGATTTGGTCCAAATATAAACTGGGAAATGGGATTCGAACCCCCCTTCAGGACCCTCTTTTAATAGTCAACGGTGCTAGATAAATGGAAACTAGAGAGTAAACTAGTGTAGGCTGCGTCGGTGTTTGATATAAATGATAGGTAATATAATGAAATTTGTAACAGCGTAAACAATGTTGACTTAACTTTACTGACGTTTCGAGCTTTAGCCCATGGTCGGAGTAAAAGAGTCCAACTAGATAACATGAAACTGAGACGCAATGGTCAAACTTCAAAACAACATACAAAAATTCCACAGGCCCCCATCCAGTATAGTTGTGTGAAATATTCACATTCTATTTACTGCAAATCACTGCAGAAAATAACGCGAACCAGCTAGTATATTCTCATGCCATGTTGCACAACATGTTGCCCTGACGGATGGCTTATGACGGCCCTTACGAATGACGGGCGGAGATATATTGGTCTGTAGTTTGGACAATTGTTTTCTATCTTACTAACTGAGAAAATGCACCGCATTGATTTAATCTTACCTTGGAGATGTGGTATGCTTTTCTTTTGATGGTCTAGACTTGTAGAGAGGAAAGGATTTGTTTTGAATTTCCCGCCGTTTGCAAATCAAGAATGGATGCTCTCTGCACGTGCGGAAAGTATAATGAGGCACGTGACAATCAAAGATGCTTGGGGTTTCTGTGTGAAGAGTAGTCGAGAGGGACCGGGACTCACTCAATTTCCAAAATGGCGGAGAAGTTTGCTCGATTTTACGAGAAGCGTTCCTACGTACGTTAAATTATACAGTTATTTTTGAACTTTTCCTGTTAATTGTAGTGGAAATAAGTTGTTTATTGACTTCTCTATTGGATTGCAGGCATCTGGCGATCAAGATATGTTTGATCGTGAAGATGACGAAGAAATCTTGGAAGTCGAAAAAGCAACCTTGGACGTCCCCATTTCAGAGGTAAAATTGTCACTCTCACTCGCTATGAATGTGCGATGCGAGAGGTTTCACCGTCCTTAGTTACATCCTTAGACATTGTAGACAAAAAATAGTATTGATCGACCGTACTTTGATGAGTACTTTAGGTATTTGTGCTTGGGTTTTGAAGTTTGACTGAAGTCTGATTGATTCACTGCCATTTAATTCCTTTCATGCCGGGGTATCCAATCGATAAATTAGATAATCAATAACAATCGATACCAATCAATAACAACGGACATTAATTAATCGGTTGATATTGATAATCGATGAACAGTTATTTAACGTAACTATGGACCAATTTTCTTATTTTTTTACCAAAATCGTGGAAAGTGGATAGCAAACCTTAATATTTGAACTAAGACCCCGTCCACACTAGTGCGGTTTACATTTTGATCCGTTTAGGTCTTCTGACCACACTAATACGCTGAGCGTATTCACAAAACTGCATCGATTTGAAAACGCTCTCGAAAGTATATGAGCATGTGCACATTTAGCCTGCGTAAACAGACCCTTATTAGCGCTCGAAACGTCTCTCACCAACAAGGGTCTGCGCGCCGAGAGCAGAAATTCTATACTGATGACGTTTGAAATCGACACCTCATTTGCAATCACACAATACATGAGTTAGCAGCAGCAACGCTGATAAACATGATAAACTAGGAATGGCGATGACGTTCGTGAAGTTTCTTCTATATTTTCTATTAATTCAGTCACTGAAAGCCAGTTAAATGCTTTATTTAGCTTTTCTAATGGAAAAGATGCATTCGTTAGCCAGCCAACTGGCACAGGCAAGTCAATTATTTTTCAGCTTGCTCCTCTCATCAAAATGTAGATGGCTTCGAACGTCTCGAGCGATTTGTGGAAGGAAGATGCGATTATTATCGTCGTTTCTCCGCTGCTAGCCATCATGCAAGACCAAGTGAATTATCTTCAGAGCGTGTATCGGAGACAAATAAAAGCAAAACTATGACAACATTGACTTATCAAACCGTCGGCGAAAGAATTCTCACTACCGGTAATTCACAACGATGCATGAGTCCTTCTCAAATCTCGACATTAGATTGCAATAATTCGCTTTAATGTCTCATTTTCGTCTTTAATGTGCTCTAAGAAACCATTATTTTTGCATAAATATAACTATAGCGGTGTTGTTTGAGTTTATTGAAGATTCAGTAGTACAAATACCGAAAGACCTTTGTGTAATTAAGTCGGCAAAAGTTCACGGCGTTTGAATCCTTCTCAAATCTCAACAGGAGATTGTGATAATTTGCTTCAATGTCTCATTCTTGTCTTTAATATGCTCTATGAAACCATTATTTTTGAATAAATATCACTATAGAAGTGTTGTTTGAGTTAAGATTTTAGTCAAAGTAGCGAGACCACTCTTGATAAGCAAATGAGGTGTCAATTGAACAAAATTGTCCAATCAGAGCTTTTGACCCGATCTGGGTCAAAGAACATTATCAGTATGGAATTTCTGCTCTCGGCGCGCAGACCCTTGGCGGGAGACGTTTTGAGCGCTAATAAGGGTCTGTTTATTTGCTCATGGGATGTGGGTTTAGAAAAGGAACACAAAACCTCAAAGTGTTCACGGTTCAATGGTGGTCATAGTTTTTACATATTGCTTTGTAATAGTCACTTGATAAAATGATGTGATTATTCCTTGGTAGTACTGCACGGTTTCTGTCATCCACATCCTAGGAAAATGTTGGCTATCAACTCATTCTCAAGATGGGATGGAAATCTGGAGCAGGACTGGGAAGGAGGCTACAGGGTATGTTGTCATGGATACTATATTTCTTATCTATGGGCTGCACACAACACAGCAGTAAAACGACCATGCATGCTTGAAAAAAAAGTAAAATGATCCAGCACAAAAATGCTGTGAAAATTTTGCCACGCATGCGTTGTCGTTTGACCGCTGTGTTATGAATACTATATTTGGCTGCACACATTAACAAGATAGAGCGGTTCTCATTAACCTGTGAAATAATCTATACTGTATTACTCTTTAATACACCTTAATTCCATTGAGTTCTTTTGTTGTTATTTGACTATCACACTCTAATACACTTTGTTCCACAGGTTAATGAGAATCACTCTATAACACAAAATGATAATAACTAGAGGTTAACCTATTGTCGATGGTATACACAAATTTAAACTCTAGTTATCAAGTGACTAACTCCACAGAATTGCAAAATTTGAGATTTTCCAAATTTGATTTATTGATCATGAAACAATAGATTGAAGTCAAGGCTGGAATAGATAAAATACAGTAAATGTATATTAGATTCATCCTCTCAGGCCACAACTTGAATCAATTGTTAAAAATTCAAATGTTTCATTCCCATGATGGAGTGATTTTAAATTAACATTTTCTTAGTTAGTCTCGTATTAGAAAATTAGGATAAACATGGCTCTAAATAACTCTAGAACTACCAAGAAAGATGCCCTGTACATTTTCATTGTTGTTGATTCAGGTCGAACAGATCCAATACCTATAGTTCTCAAGGAGGATTTCACTGGCATTGGAAGAATGAAAGAGGAGGTATAAAGCTCATTAATAACTTGACATATATTATACACCTATTTCATAAAAATCGTTGTCGCAATCAAAGCTACAGTCCACACTATGAATCCTGCAAAGGTTGTCGGTATTTCTTCTCTTGTCATCGATTTATTCATAAGTATATATTTTAACTGTTCGTGTTTGTGTTATATGACCATAACAAGTTGTTACAGTGGAATATGATTAAGCAAATATCTATTGAAAAACGTGTTATAAATCACAAATTATGTTCATAATACTGACATCCTTTGCAGGTTTCAGAGTGTGGACTAGCTTCAGCTGTGACAACGATTTTTGAAATAGGTGTATATTAGATACAACACTAGTATTGTACACCCTGATTTGCATACGTTTTTATTTATTTAACAAGATGTACTTCTGTCTTCATTGAATTTGTTTGTAAAATATGAACTGCCCTAGAAGTTTTATTATACAATCTTGCACCTCATGTTTGTGATTGTATCTGCCTATAAAACACTGCTGCTCATGTTGTATATTACTTTATAAAGTTTTTGGTATCTAACACGCGCTCTGATTGGTTGATGGCCATGTCTATATGAGAGAACAGAGAATTAAAATGACGAATGTGCGCTCTTTTCGGTAGAAATGTTTTCTCTGCATTTTTTTTGCGAAAAAATTTCATAAAAGAAATATAAAACGGCCGCTTGTGTCTATGTACTGTGATATAAACACTCTGTGAGATGTAGAGCACTCAAGAAGCAAGAGAAACACTGCTGCGCTCGTGTTTCTAAGCTTGCTTCTCTCGTGCTCTACATCTCCCAGCGTGTTTATATCACAGTACATAGACACGCGCGCCGTTTTATATTTCTTAAACAAAGATCTTATATCTCCAGTGGTCCATTATAGCTAAAAGTTTATTTTTATTCAGATGGCACATGCTGAGGAAAGCACAAGCAAGAGAAAAACTTTGGAAATTGAAAAAGAGGAAACTGAAGAATTAAAGCAGAAATACCTGGTATGACAACAGTCAGAGTTAATTGAATAGTAATAGTATGTTATTTTTATATTGAGGAAGTTCTTTTGTTGGTATTTTTGTAGATGAAGCAAGAAAAGGATAAAGTTATTGGAGAAAGCCTTCAAGATCTCAAGGACATGTTTTACTGTGAACTGTGTGATAAACAGTACTTCAAGTACAAAGAATATGATAACCACATCAACTCTTATTCACATGCACATAAACAGGTATGGAGACCCTTTGAGTCTAAAAAGACAGACACACAGCTGGATGGAGACACAGATAGAGTAAATAGATATATAGATAGACAGACAGACATACAGATTAACTCAGTAAAAGTATATATTTTCTGAAAGCTGAATAAATGTAGTTTTCCGTAGTGAAGTCTGATTTTAATGATTTCTAAAATTTCAGACGTTGTTAGCCAAGAAATGAAACTTGGTCACCTTACCTTATTCAAAATGTTCGCTGTCAAGGAGTAGACACTCTATGATGCTTAAAATTACATCAACACATTCAGGAGATAACAGGCTTAAAAACGACGTTTGCGTTTTGCTATATCTGCCTTAGATCAATTTTAATTTGAGTGTTGCTCGGCATAAAACAGATTGTAACTCGTTCTGAATTGCATTAATCAAAAATTGTCACCACTGTCTTTTAAGTAATGAGTTTTTCTGTAATTCCTGAAAATTTCATTTTAATCCATTGAAATCGTCTTGACATCGAACTCTTTAAAGTTGTGGAGTTGATCGAAATGAGAAGACGAGATAAACACACTTGTTTGTTAACAGTTTCCAGTCTTTATTAAGTCACAGATTTCCTTTTCTTTAAATTTTTGATCAAAGAAAAACTCATTTTCAATTTTTTTTGCATTGAAATAAAAGATTACGATATTATCTTTCCGAAGATACCAAAAACGTAATTTCGTCAAAAGAGGTCGGAAATTTGTATCCTGATACCTTAAAAAATTATTGAAATACAAATTAGTTAAAGGTACAAAATAGCCCCAATTAAACAAAAGAATAAGCATAAAGTAGCACAATTTTTTTTGCTGCAGTTTTTCATGGATATAATTGGTATCACTACATTATGTTATTATGATATTTCCAGAGACTAAAAGATCTTAAGCAAAGAGAAACTACAAGAAATATATGTAAGTATCTAATTTCGAAGTAATTGTTTGTTGCCTATCAATTGAAATCATGTTGGTTCTTCGTCTGGTTCTTGGTCTGATTAATTTCTGGTTGTGTTTAAGAGTTTCATTAGGAGTGATAATTTGGCACAGATTGTGAATACCGGTAGTCCCTTTCACAGTTCTCTGCACCATTTAATTAGAAAGGTAGCCGTGCCTTCATCAAAGTGAGCGAGCTGGCAATTATAGAGATGTTTGGATAATTGTCCAAGGTGTTAAAAACGTTTCTATCATTTCAAGCTCACCATCCATCTTATTTTAAAACTAAAAAAGCATGGTTACAAGCTATAAAATTTGGAGTACATAAACTTTGATTAAATACATTGGTTCCTCATATGTATATGACTGTGTGGTTATGCTTCACTCAGTCAGGCAGTCCATGAGTTAAATTAAAATACATATAGTCCGGCAGAATGGTGCAAAAATTGTGCATTTTGTGGTAAAAGCATGAAAATTCCCACAATGATAGTTTATGACATGGCGATCATTATAGGCTATGGACCCAATCGAGATCTATCCCATAATTGAAGTTATAGGGATTTGAGCATGGAAACGAGGTTGTGGCATTACATTCGAAATATTGCCCAATTTAACACATATAAATTAAGCAAACATCAACCAAAATAATATGAACTGCAAGACAGATACATCTGAAGGGTTAAGGGGGTCACGTGACCTTTCAGCTTGGAAACGAGGCTGAGGGAGAATATTCGAAATTTCGTCAAATTTAAAACATGTAAAACAGCTAAACATCAATCAAAATAATGAGAACTTAAAATCAGACATTTTTGATGGGTTAAGGGTGGTCATGTGATCTGTCAGCATGGAAAAGAGGCTGAGGCAGAATATACGAAATATCGCCCTTGCAATTTAATACATGTAAAACAATCAAACATCAACATGTACAACAATAAAAATAACTATAAAACATTTGGTAGGTTAATAAGGGTCATGTGATCTTTCAGTATGGAAACGAGGCTGATACAATATTTCAAATATGACCTGTATGCAAAGTAACCAAATGACTAGAAAAAGATATTTTAAAAAGCAGTCCAAAAGTCCAAAATTAGCATTTTTGCAACGTATTTGGCTGTCCATACATATACATGAAAATAATTCAAAAACGCTAGCTTTAGTACAATTCATTAGGCGAGGCATATAATTTTTTTTGCTCTTATTTTTACTGTCAACACCTATAATTTAGCCTTCGACTTCTGTAACGCAGAATACACGTATACGGTAAACCTACGTTTTCATAATATCCAGTCTGGATAGCGTATTTGGGGTGAACCGCAGTTTACGTGTGGATGGATATGCGTGTGAACGAGGGTTAGGACTTCTAAGAAGCGTAAACTAGTCTTAGTATATCTCAACTAACAATTTACAATAAAACTAAACGACGCTAAAGTAGCAAGACACGCATCTCTTTTTAGAGCAGATTTATAATACGACTTTAAATATTTCAGTGCCGCGCGCATGCCTTGACGTGACCTTGATGTTTCTAGAATTGCCGTATGACTGTAAAAAGTTCAGTGCCGCGTGCATGCCTTGCCTTGACCTTTCTAGAATTTCTAGAATTTTAGAACCGCGTTCATCCCGTGAGCTTTTCATAGTCACAACCTGGCATTGTCCATTTCATATGACTTAATTTGAAAAATTTCCACGGAAATGGGCAATAACGTTATAAATTGAAAGGAATTATTGAAACGTCCAAACTAAATAAAAAGGTGTTTATTCAGCAGAGGTATACAATATCGCCGAACACAACCCTATTTCTACAACAGCCTATGATGCATTTCATGGGAAAGGGATACCGATATTTCAGCACCCAAGTAAAGACGCCCCTGGCGAAGAGCAAAACACTATTGACCAGCATCAAAACAGAAAACGTGTAGCCCCACTCCCAGATTCGTAAACTTTTGTACAGCCTGACATGTATTCTCCCGCGACAATGACATCTTGGATAAACTAGCAAGTGGTAGTGAGATACATGTTGTTCACTTAGACCTTTCTAAAGCCTTTGATAAGGTTTCACACCTCCATCTTATAACAAGGCTAAGGGAATATGGAGTTGCGGGCTCTCTTCTTGAGTGGTTTGAATCATATCTGTCTAACAGACAGCAACGTGTAGTACTGAACGGAACTTCTTCATCTTGGCTACCGGTACTATCTGGCGTTCCGCAGGGGTCAATTCTGGGGCCCCTGCTCTTTTTGGTCTATGCTAACAATATACCATGTTATGTGCAAGGCGGTTCTACAATCGCCCTTTATGCCGACGACTCTAAACTCTATCACTCTGTTGACTCCCCAACATCTGCTCTTTGTCTACAAGCGGACATAGATTCCTTACATAAGTGGAGTCTAGACCATGGAATGGAATTCAGTACTTCTAAATGCAAAGTTTTACAAATGTCAAAAAAAAAGAACACTAACAAGCAATCCTACCATCTGGCTGGGCAGGTTCTTGAATCTGCAAACCAAACAAAAGACCTTGGTGTACTTGTGACCACAGATCTGTCATGGAAATCACACATTGAACTCATGTGCTCAAACGCCAACAAATTATTAGGACTTGTGAAGCGAGTTTGCTGCCACATACGCGATCCTGCAACAAAACAGCTCCTCTATTGTACTTTGGTTAGACCCCGATTAGAATACGCAAGTAATTTGTGGTCGCCACACACAGCTAAGCATGTAGCTTTAATAGAGAACATCCAACGTCGAGCAACCAAATTTATATTAAACTATCCACCCTCCGATGTAAGCTACACAGAAAGACTCAAAACTCTTAATCTACTACGGTTAGAACATAGACGCGATATCATCGACTTGACATTGTTTTACAAGATTAAATCCGAAATCATCGACATAAAAAGTTTTTCCAACCTACTAATTCCGTCTACCTCAAGATACTCTACTCGGAACTTTGACCCTTCGAACTATAGACCTCTTTTACATCACAAACAAAATTACTACCGTAAATCATACTTTCCCAGAACTATAGCTTTGTGGAACAGTCTCCCCTCGAACTTAAAGAACGTTGATAGCCTATCTAATTTCAAAAATCTACTCCAAATTCTGTACTCAAATAAATTAACAACGTATCGGCCACCATAGATTTAAAATATTTTTCTGTTTATATTAATTATTTAAATATTTGTTAACTTTGTTTATTTGATGTTTTACTTTTTTATAGGTTTAAATTGTCAATTGGGATTTTCGTCCTGTAATTTTCACCTGTTCATACAAATATTGTTATGTAATATCTTGTTATGACGAATTCTATTAAACTAAACTAAACTAAACTAGACAGAACCACATGTTCTACCCATCCCATTTGTGAATATAGTTGTATAGAATGTCCTTTGAAGTACAAGTGGATGGGTAACGTTAGAGATCGATCACCTCAACAAAGTAATTACAAAGGACATATTGGATATCTCATTGGCAACATTCCACGCAAGTCTTTCAACCAAAGAGAGCTCTTTAAGGGGTCGCCAAGAAGATCCAATTGGCTGTCGACGTATGGCGAGAAACACTTGTACTTAATATGCTTGGAAGCGAACTTGCTGACTAAAATCAAAGCACTTGGAAACTGGCTCGACAGCAGTGGATGTGATAAAGGCCTTGTATGAGTTGCACACGCGAGATGCTCACCGGGTGACATCTGGTGCTTTAGATATATTGATGCACAAGGTATATGGCAGCTATTCTCCCCAAGAGAGTGGACCCATTAAAGAACGTTTAGTGTATGGTGCGACAACTGAATGCTGAAAGTCCACATCTCCATTACTGGTCACTTACTGCTTAATATTCTGATATTGATCTGATTAAGTCGTTGCGCGGAGGAAGCTTCCAAATGTATATAGAGGAATATATGTACAGATTGCTCCATGGTTTTTGCATTAAACAATACAAATTATGCAAAAATGCTCCCAGTCCAAGCTAGTCCATATCAAATCGTGACATGGAATCAATTAACCAGGAGATTCCATGAGTAGCTTCCAAGCTCAAAAAGGGACATTTTGTTGTGCTTAAGTCTTACTGTGCCTTCTCATCTATTGCAATTGACCAAGCACACGATTTCCAGAGGAGTGATTGGTTTGACTGAAAGCTCCTCACAGTTATTACTCTGGCCTGCATGGTTTCTGGACCAGAGGTTTTCGAATAATAAGTGAATTCAAGTGAATTCACCAACGCTCATTAACTTCACTTTTCTTTTCTCACACCTATTCGAGAAATGCTTCACTCAGTCTACATATGTTCCTTATGCTTATGTTTAGTGCCGCTAGTGTAAACCAAGCTTGTAATGTAATTCTGTCCTCGTGAACCGGCTGGTCATGCTAAAAGAAGGCCGTGAAAACATCTTCTTCCACAGTGATTGCTCATTCTTCTTATAGGTACTCGCATACAAACAAATTGATTTTCTGAGCTGAGAATGATTCATTAAGTTTGTTTAGCAAAACTGCATGCATTGCATGTGAATGAGTGTAAATTATATATATAAGCAAGGATAACTTTTTCTGTAATTGCACTTTTCTTAAACAAGGTTTCAGAGTTGTTTTTTGAATAAAAAAAAATCCCTGGTGATTGTGGTGGTAAATATTTGCAATTACTTTTTGATCGTTCAATAATATACGAAACAATGTACTTTTTTTACATAATCCGTACTAATTGATATATTCCATTCACCATCGTTTTCATGCTGATGGATTACATGACAATCTGCAACCCAACAATAGTGTTATATTTGCATTAATTATATCAAGTTTTTAGGCGTTTGGCTCGGTTTCTTATGATTCAACAATGACGGCATGTTGAATAGACTTGAAAGAATCAGCCTCGTTTCCATGCTGACAGATCACGTGACCATTCCTAACCCATCAAAAGTGTCTGCCTTGCAATTCTCATTACTTTGGTTGATATTTGGTTGTTTAACATGTGTTAAATTGGACGAAATTTCGAATACTCTCCCTCAGCCTCGTTTCCAAGCTGAAAGGTCACATGACCCCCCTTAACCAATCAGATGTGTCTGTCTTGCAGTTAATATTATTTTGGTTGATTTTCGCTTAATTTACATGTGTCAAATTGGACGATATTTCGAATGTAATGTCCTAGCCTCATTTCCATGCTCAAATCCCTATAACTTTAATTATGGGATAGATCTCGATGGGGTCCATAGCCTATATTGATCACCATGTCATAAACTATCATTGTGGGAATTTTCATGCTTTTACCACAAAATGCACAATTCTTATCAAATTTTGCACGAATCTGCCGGACTAATATGACATGTCTGGGCTTTCTTTAGATGCTAAAAAAAGAAAAGAACAAAAACAAATGGAAAAAGAAACACAACGACTTCATCAAATAGCACAACAAAATTCTGGAAGAAGGTAAAATAATAAGATAATATCTCATTAAAACAATGAATGAAGCTGACAAAGAATACGATAGGATTCCAGTATATGAAGGAGGTCCCCTTTTCCGTACCAAGGTGCAAAGCAAAATGTTTAGATTGGACTATCAAACATTTTCATGTTTTTTGAGTTTGTGTAATACTCTTGTCAAACATGGTTTTTAAAAAATCAAGGTCTCTTCTTCTAAGTTTTACTCCATGGATGATTGACAATAAAATGTTTTGTATCTTCATTTTTTGCATCATCATTTTTTGTTTCAAATTAAAATTGTACCTTTTTAAACATTTTCTATTTCAGTGGAGAAACCCAAGGAACCTTCAAGTCCACTTCAGATACATTTGGCCAAAGTGAGGGACCATCAAAAGGTGGATTTAAACCAATATCTTCACCAGGAAGATTCATAGCTGTGCCTCCACCACCTCCTCCCCCTGATGAGAGTAATGATGCACCTCCACCCCCTCCCCCTGACCACCCTCCCCCTCCCCCTAATGAACCTCCCCCACCTCTCCCTCCATCAGACTCTAGTTCTAAACCTTTTACCATGAAGTTTGGTGGCTCAGCTTCACCAGCAAAGCCCAATAGTTTACAAAGTAGCACTAAACCTAAAGGTATGTCATTCGGACTTAACAAAAAATCAGCTTCCAGTATGACATTTGGAATAAGCAAGAAATCATCTACATTTGGTTTTGGGCAGTCTAAACCAGCTTTAGCAAAACCCACTGCATCTGTATTTAATGATTCCGACAGCGAGGAAGAAGACAAAACAAGTGAGCAGACAAGTGTTGCTGTTACTCAAGAGGAAGAATCCCTTCCTTCGAATGACCAGCAGAAGGAATTGTTAGGAAAAGTCATAGAATATGCAGAAACTCTTCGCATAAATGAAAAACTTAATCCTAAGATGTTGATTCGGTTTGTGAAAGGCTCTGAAGGTGGGGTTTTACCAGGAACTTTACCTGAAAAGACAGGTACTAAAACCTAAGACTAATGTGAAAATTCTGAAAGGAAAAAATATAACCATCAACAGGCAATGGAAAGCTAAAGTAACTCAGTTTGTGGTGGTTCTAATGCAAGGTGTAATCAAGTGAAATTTGGTCAGAAAGTGTAGCTTGAAACAGCTTAAAGGAAACTGAAAGAATGTAATAGCGAAAGAAAAAGAGACACCCACAAGATTCAGTGTAAACAAGGGTGATAAATTCAGTTTGGATAAAGAATGAAAGATGATCTTGGTGGATATATTTTGCCCAACACAATAAACAAGCAAAGAAATATAAATAATGTGGAAGAGTTGTGATCATCCATGTGTTTGTCCTAAGAAAGGCTGTTGTCAACCTGATTGGGAGTCATCTTCAATCTAGACAAGATGAGAAGATGATGATGCCTCCTTCGTGTTTGTATTTACTTGTAATCTCTTTGTATTCATAGTTATCAAAATCCACTTATTACTTTGCTTTGATATGGCTGACCTTAAGTAATATATCAATCCTATTTCAATCTTGTGATTTCTATCTATCTTGTATCAAAAAAAATTGTATGTCACTCTGAATTAAACGGTAGACATACAATCACTTTCAAACTAGATAGACTAATATCACAAGATTGATATACCAATACTAGAAATAACAATAAATACAATGAGATTACAAGCAAATACAAGGTGAAGGTGAAGGTGAAGGTGACCTTGGCACCCGTGATATAACTAATCAATAGAACTTGCAGTTATTCACAGGGTACCATTCACATCTAGCATCCTCCGCAGCCATCTCTTTCTCTAGTAGCAGCACAGGAAACCCAAAATCAAATAAGATCACAGAGACGCCTTTGGAGGAGGCTAATTCACACCAAAAAATATATGACTGTTAAAAATTAGTGATGTAAACAGTACCAGCTAAGTGTATTTTATGGGTCAAAAGACTCAGTAACAGATGTATACCAGCAATACCAAAAATAGAGTGAAAATTACATCCATGTCCAACCAATGTGTGTCAATGTCATTTGTGGCCGTTTGTGAGTAAGCAAAAAAAGCAAGGCATAAATCTGGACAATCCAGCATCGAATCGAACATCGTTTAGGATCGGTTTGAAAAACAATAGAGTCTTTCCAAACAATTACCTAATATAAATAGCGGTACTGTTTTAGGGGGCCAACCAAATTGCAGCTTTCGGCCGGTGCTGGATTACTGATAAATCTTTGTATAATATTCTATCTTTGGTAGTGCTTGCATTATTTGACCCAACCTCAGTGGAATTACACTTCTAGAACCCACATCTTGCAGCCTTATTTATTTATTTTATTTAACAATTCGCCAAGGCAGGTAAGATTACAAAAGAACATGACGTCGCCTACTAGGTAAAATTACCCTATCCTATGCCCTAAGAGTAATAAAAGACCCAACCCACTTACACGCACCCCCGTGCTACAAAAGAGAGACAAAAGAAAAAAAAAATACATAGGAAAAAAAACCATATTTTTAACATTTACAATTATTGAAAGGATTTGGACGACGACATTTTACACAAACTAATTTAAATGAACGGATGTCGTCAGGATCAAAAACATTAGAGAGCCTTAGTGAAAGGTAACAAATTCTCTTCGGCTCTTATATCAGCTGGCACAGCGTTCCATAAATTTACTTCAGGGATGTTTTTTTGTGATGTTGGGACTAGGATGTTTTAATCGGTACTGGGAGTCTTTTAAAGAGTAGATGCTATGTACCAATGCTATGTATGCAGAAACCCATAAGTGGGTTGAAAGGTACAACAAACAAACGTTCAAATTTCTTTTTTTCTATGCTCTGGAATATTCAATTTGGATATTTATTTTTTTCTTGCTTTAGAACTGTTAAAATGATATTAAAAAAAGTAAATATCAAGTCTTCTAATCCAACATTTGGTCTATTTCCTTTTTCAAAGTATTTTCAAATATACCATATACATAGATGAAATCCCCTGATTTGCATATCTGAGTATTCCAGAGCATGTTTATATTTTTGTACGTTTCAACCTCTTATGAGTTATGGATATATGATGTATGATTGGTTATTTCAGACCATGGGTTTCCTTGATAATTTTTGTGACATTCACATGTGAAATAATCAACTCCTAAGGGTCGCATTATGTGGTTTGAAGGGCAGGTCTATTTTTAATAGTGCAGGTCATGTATGTTTTTACTAGCACTAGCAGCACTCCAACCTGCAACATTACAATGCGAATCAAATAACTGTGGGCACCCAGACATATTTTAGAAATAGTTTCTTGTTCAATGAACAACTCACAAACAACTCTAACTACAAAAAGTTTATCATACTACACATCAGTCAAACTTCTTGTGATGATATAGGTGTTTCTGAGTTGTTCAACAAGTAATAAACGATTTCTAAAATGTTTTTAGGTGCCCACAGTTTTGTGATTCGCACTGTAACATCCTTTTTGTTATAACATGTACATTAAAGTTATTTTAGGAATATTATTTAATTATAAATAAAGCAATGAATCAACAACAACAATTTGTAATTTTGATTTATTTTTCAATTTGATCAAACTTTCAACTGACAATCAAATACCATTCCATAGAAACCAACTTGGCGTTCAAGTACGGCAAATTTCAAAAATAGTCAAACATTGAGATTTTTTTTATTATTAATTATTTTCCATGGAAGATATATATAATATATAGATAAATATAGTTGATATGTTTATGATTTTTTGTGAATGTGCTAGTGTTAATTGAACCAATAAGGCAGAGCTAATGCTTTAAAATTAGTTTTTCCTGCTAGCAAAGTCTCTCATTACCATTTCTGGAATTACATCGAGAGAGACTCTGCTACCAAGTAAAACTAATATTAACTAAAAATAACTTAGGAGTGGCTTTCAATAACCTGTGAAATGAAATTCAGCATTATTGAATTACTAAGGTTTTTGCATTCCAATTTGAACTGGTTTTCAAAAATCTATAAAATACCCTGTAGCATATTGTACTATTCTGAGTTATTTAACTACTTTCTATTGTATTTAACTAAAACATGCTTACAGATAGTTTTTTTCACAGGTTAATAAAAGCCACTCCAAACAGTTACCCTTCTAATCTCCGTTATTTTGACATCTGTTGTCAAATTATAAATGTACAAATGTCAAAGAAGCAGTTTTCAAACAATGTTTTGTTCGATCTAATTATAATAATTGCAAAATAAACTGTTAAACTCACGCCTAGCCCTGCATGTACAATAGCTTTGAAGTGAGCTATCTTAGCTTGTTAAAACCTATTGAAACCCTTTTAAAAAACTTCTATGATTTCCTACTTTAAATTGCTGTTAACACAACATTATTTTGGCTTAGACCAACTGTTGAACAACAATCTGCTTTTGAGATTATTCATTGGAACAATGACAACTACTTGCAATTATTGTAAAAGGAAATTGAAAACTGAAATGTCCAGTCATGAGCAAAAACGCTGAAAAACAAATAGGTTTTTAGTCAAGATAGCAATTGAGTGTGTCAGAGAATCACAAAACAAGTAGGTTGCAATATGCTCCAGAGAAAATGAATTTGTGTTAGTAGAAAAGGTTTCAAATTGCTGCGAGTTGTTCTGTATATATCACCGATGACCAATAAATACTCTCTTAGCAGATTGTAGGTGACAGTTTTAAGTCAAAATCTTACCATTACTGTGCTAAAATACATGTACTAAAGCCCAAAATTTTAAAACTAGACCCATCAAAAATTGTTGCTGACATTTTTGTCAGGATAAAGCGATATGAGACGTGTTATTCTAGGGTTTACTTGAATAACCACAGAAAAATACATCCAAGTTGAGGCTGCAGTTTGCAATCTTTATCACATACTTTTAAAACAGTGTAAAAACTATACAATAGGAAAGTTTGGCAATGCTATTTGTAAACTGTATTGATCTGCTTGTAGCTCACCCCTTGATTTTGTGGACATACAAGTAAACTTGAAAAGGTGTATTTTGTGGATTGTTTTGAGCTAGAGCTGAAGATTCCTTACTGTTTGGACTTACTGATGACATTATCTGGTTTTAACTTTTTGGGCAACTTGTACATGTTTATCACGTTTTCTACCAATCAAAACACTACCGACATACCTAATGTGTACGAAACAAACAGCTAATCAATATAAAATCTTTCAAAATATCAAGAGTAATCCAGAAATAATAGTATCCAAAACAATAGTGTAATATACAATAAATTATTGTAAATGTTAATGTACAGTTGTTGTGAGGCAATACACATGGTATAATATATGTACAGTTAGAAATAAATACTAACTTAAAGAAAACATTAAATTAGTTTACAGCTCTGGCAAAATGACAGAATATGTTTCCAAAAACATACAGAAAATTGATTTTTGAAGTGGCAAAATGTCACGTAAATTTTTTTGGTAATTTTGTTCTCATTCCTTGTAAATTGTGAATGATCTGAATTTTAATAATTTGATTTTAATACACTACACACACCAAAACTAATATCATTGTAGGGATAACCCTTTTTGGGTTAAAATTGGAAGAAACAAGGGTTAAAAACCGAAATTTGTTTCTTGGTGGAAACATACTCAATAAACATGTTTCTGGAAACAATATTCCAATGATATCATTCCAATTAAGCCAGGCACAAATGCGTTACTAGTATTTCTTATGATTTTTGACAAATTTACTAAACACTACATTTCTAAGCTAAATTCCAAATTACAGTTAAATAGACAAAAAAATAGAAAATACAATGTTTCACCAATTTGGTACATCATTCAAAGAATGTTTGAACAACAAGCTACAATGAAAATACTCAGACTAGCTTCAGAGCAAGGAAAACACATCCCTTTACAGTAGTATATCAAATGTTTAGCAGACGTTCATATTCTATAAAAGTAACTTGCAGAAGATTTATGCGAATATATATAATATATAATACTGGTATAATATACATATTTTGTTTTTAATTAAATATAAAGATAGAATTTGTTCATAATATAGATTTTCTTTAGAAGATAAAACTTCTTTTAAGTCAGAATAATATATAGTTTCAGTTTTTCCATAAAAGCTCCGGTTTTGATACATCAAAATTCAAAATATTATTAATTATAAGTAAGTCAATCTGCCTTTTGTTTCAATAAAAGTATAGCTTCAACTTTTAAATAAAGTAATTCCAGCTATCATAAAATATCTAGGTAATTTTGAAATTACTTTAGCCTGATTTTTTTTCCTTTAAAAAAAATAGTAACTGTAGTAAAAGTGTTTAGTATTTGTCTGTGAGATTATCAGGCAAACATATTAATTCAGTAAAGAAAAAATGAATATAAATAAATAAGTTTTGGACACATCAATTTCATCACTATTTACAAGTTGACATTATTTTTTACATAATCTACACAATATGCAAAGAAGATGTGTGTCTTGGCATCCTTGGGAACCCAGGGGTAATCTTCTGTCGCTCATTTCTCACTCCCAGAAAAAATACCCCTGGGAACGCAGAAGTCAAAATTCAGCTCTCGATCTCCTGATTGGTCAACCTGCTGAGGTCAACCAATGAAAATCAAGATAACCATTCAAAGTAAGTCATTAAATAATTTTGAATTTTGACTTCCTGAACAAGCTCCAACAGACTACATTCCCAGGGGTATTTTTTCTGGGAGAGAGAAACGAGCAACAGAAGATTACCCCTTGGTTCCCGAGGATGATACATTGGTGGAACAATGCCAAAATAATAGATGGCATCAGAAAGTAAGAAAGCTGAGAATATTACCAATAAATATATAATAATTATTATAATATGAATATATATAGCAACACAATATAAAAACATCAAACCACAATGATTGATTTTGAAATATATAAAAACGTTGAACAAATTTAAATTTTAATTGATATCCCGTAGATGAACCTGTGACCATTCAGTAATGGAGGCAGCTAAGAACAGAGCTTAATACTGCAACAGTAATCATACATATTGCTGTTTCACCAGTTGAAGATAGAAGAACAGTAATTTCTGTCAGATGCTTCAATATACACATAAAAGACAGAAATAGCCAGATAGTTGAACTAATTTAAGGGGATTTTGGAGAACAAATTCATCAGAGTCTATCTAAATATCACCTATGTTATTATGGTCATATATAATTGGGTTTTATGAGAACTACATCTATTATTAGCTATTTATAATTAATAAACTATCCATATATTATAAGTAGAAAGAGACCCATGTACAGTTAACTCATGATAACTTAAACCTTCAAATTGAAATGATAAAAGTAAATAGAAAAAAGGAAGCAGTGAGTTGTTAATACCAAGTATCAACAAATGTCCAATTGAGTTATCTAGGGAAGGTACATTAAAGGTTTATGTTATCATGGATTAACTGTGTTTGTAATTCCAATAGATAGTTCTTAGCTGGATCATTACCATGAGTATAAAGCACAACTCTAAATACTTAATATATACATGTTTTATAATATACTACTCTAGTCTCTCCCTACATTCCTTAAAAAGCAAACACTGTATCCATGAAATACAATCCAATTGATACCACCTAATAAATTTATATCTAGTCACTTTCAGGGTTATCATTCCTTTGTATTTGATGTTGAGGCATTTTTGATGGATTCATTGACTAAATATCCAGTCTACATTGTCCCCTGTTTGTATCAGTGATTCACACTAACCAAGGATTAACTCTGTATAGGTTTTATTAAGAGTTAAACCAGGACTAGCATTTATAGAACATGTAACAACTGAGACCTGTTGAAGTCAAGCCATAGCTGTCAGAATCAACAAATGGTATGACTAACAATCTACACACTCAGATAACTTTGATTTTAGCAGCGACTAGGTGGCCTAGACATTAACTGAGCTATTAGGTAGTATCAATTGAGATGATATTTCATGGTTTTACTAACTGCACTATCTTGCATATGTACAGAAGCATAACTGACCATTACAACAGCACCTTCCCATGTTGTTTCATGATAAAATACTCAAACGAATATGTCATACGTAGACGTGACCATTGAAGAGGCTCACTAGTAACGTATGAGTATGTTGTCTGAGTAATGGGCTTCACTGTCTTGAAGTAACTTGCTAGTGGAGGCATGGGTTTGTATTTAGCTAGAGTTATCAAGGCATTTGTTGGTCCTGAGACACCCTCCAGCTCTGCCATTTCACTTTTTGTCTGAAATTTAAAATCAAATTTAAAATAATGATTTTAATTGAATGTGAAGAATAGATATAGATAATCAGTATTAGAAACCATAACAGTGAACTGGGGGACTTTAGGTGGGTTTGCTGCAACATACATTAAACAACTAACAGGTTCCCATTTAAATCTGTACTTTCCCATTAAAATCTGTACTTTCCCATTTAAATCTGTACTTATGCAAATTGTGTTGATGTGTGCTAAACACACAGATCAACCAATCAGAGTATATTATTTCCGAAGTGAACTTCTCTGATTGGTTGATCTGTGTGTTTAGCACACATCAACACAATTTGCATAAGTACAGATTTAAATGGGAAAGTACAGATTTTAATGGGAAAGTACAGATTTAAATGGGAACCTGTTAGTTGTTTAATGTATGTTGCAGCAAACCCACCAAAAGTTCAACCCAGTTCACTGTTATGGTTTCTAATACTGATTATCTATCTCAATCACTCATTTAACTCTATATTATTTTACAACCCCAACTTGCATAAAGGTGCATCCGAGACACGCCATATATTGAGATGTAATGCACTATATAAGCACCCCATCACATTGTAACATCACTCATTATTCACATCCATCACATCCAACATGGCTCTTCCAAGGCTGTCCCTTTGAGTGAAACCCAGCTGACCAAAGCAGCTTAAAGAGGTTTATTCTTGCCATAACATTTCTCTATAATAAAGATATGCATGCAGTTAGCATTAAATTTTTTAGAAGATTGTTCTTACCTCAGTTTTTTGGTAATCTTTTTTGATATTTTCCACCTCCTCACGACATATTTTACAGACATATATAATCCTAGGATCCACTTGTAACCGTTCATAGATGTCATGAGTGATGTTATCACATGAAGCATGTACCCACCTAATAGGAAAACACAGATTATCATTAGTTTGCATTTTTTTGGTAAAAATATGTTCAACATTTTGCTGATTAAACAACCTCTTTCTTATGTTGATATAGAAATAAAATGTCTTACTTGCTACATGAGTCACACTGCACAGACTTTCTTGAACCATTATTATGATTACAGATAGGACAGCCATTTGCTTTATGCACCTGATAGTAGCACCCATTGCAAAGTGAATAATCAAGGAACCATTGACTTGTCTTTCTTGTCCCACATTGACGACACTTACGACATTTCTGAAAAAGCAATGGTTGCATAAACTTACAACATTTCTGAAAGAGTAAACAAATTAAAGCATTTATGGTTGCATAAATGTGTTCTATATTTAATCTTTCTTTTCTATATAGATCTTTTCTCAAAATGGTTGGTTAATTTTGTAAAGTATATCTGTCACATGAGCAAATATATGTTGCAGCTTAGAAACCACTTTTGTCATGTCCTTTGAGAATATTCTGGATACATTTTGTTTCTCCTTTTATGTTGTAGCTAATCAGCTCAACTAGCAGCAGCTACTACAAAACAATATATGATACAAGAGTGAGGTCATTAAACCTGTGAAATAGATATTAGACTAACACTGTTTAGTAGGCCCTAATTCCATTGTTTTCTTTTGAGTGTATTTGACTATTACACTTTAGCAAGTAATTTCTATTTCACTCTATCACACAATATATCAATATAAAAGAATATTTCAAAACTGTCAGCCTACTTGAGATCCACTTTATATATTTTCAGAGAGGGGGAGACAAGTTAGAAATAAACTCACATCACATTTCCAGTGCAATTTGTCTTTGACAGTGCCAACAGGATCAGAGCAAAACAGATGGTATCCCTTGTCACATACTTTACAGATCAGAAGTCTCTCAGGAGGGGATGGTTGTCTGTAATGACAAATTAACATGTCAAAATAAATTCAATATAACAAGACATGCTTACAAGAACACCTCCATAATTATTATAATTCAAATAAAAGAATTTAATTAATATGTCATCAATATAATGACTAATATGCCAATATCATTTACTGTCCACTGTATTAAATCATCATCAACACTCAGGAAGTCAACAGACAACATCTCAAGACAACACAAACCCAGACGATCACTCACATAATCTTCAGTCACCATCATTGTCATTGCTGCTAGTTACTCACCACTATTGTGATAATTAACTTATAAATCAATTATTGTCGTCATCAATTCCTTTATCATTACAATAATCATCATCAACATAACAACCAAAATAATCATCAATATCATCATTATTATTGACATCAACATCATCATCATTAAAACCGCAATCATCCTTATTCCCTCACCATCTTTTTTACCAATTTAATCTTGTCTCACCTGCATGACTGACATGTCTTGCACATCAAACATTCCCAGCCTGCTCTAATCGTCTCATTTGGATGCACTGGTGGAGTACAGCAGTCACCATGGTAATGGTAACCACAATGTGTACATAGCAACAGCTGCGATGGATCACTAGAACCTGATTTACACTTTTCACAATATGCTGAAAAAAGAGAGAAGGAATATGATAAGAATAATACACAAAATATTAGAATGGAATGGGATAAAATGCAATGGAATAGAAGAAATGGGATAGAATATAATTTAATAGAGTAGAGTATTGTGGAGTGGAGTGGAGTAGAGTATTGTGGAGTGGAGTGGAGTGGAGTGGAGTGGAGTGGAGTGGAGTAGAGTAGAGTAGAGTAGAGTAGAGTACTAAGAGTAGAGTAGAGTACTAAGAGTAGAGTAGAGTACTAAGAGTAGAGTAGAGTAGAGTAGAGTAGAGTAGAGTACTTAGAGTAGCAGAGCAAAGCAGAATATCTAAAATCACAGAGCAGAGCAGAGCAGAGCAGAGCAGAGCAGAGCAGAGCAGAGCAGAGCAGAGCAGAGCAGAGCAGAGCAGAGCAGAATATCTAAAATCACAAACCTGAGGAAGCCACCATTGAAGAATGCTCTGGACAATGAAGCTTCATTGTTTTCACATCCTGAAAAATAGACAAAAAATATATAAAAAACAATAATTTCTTTAAGCTATTCTGGGCGCTGTGTATCAGGAAACGAAAAGAGCTATCCACATTTATAAACTAACAAAAGTAAACACATTACCTGGTAAGTTCCAGCAGCAATTGCACATGGATAATGATATAATTTTTGACAACTTTCAGCTTCACAACTAATACTTGCACCATAACTACCACAATGAAAACATTTCTACAGGACAAAAAAAACAAACCAGTTTGTTAAAAATTGTTCAATTCTTTGAGAAACTTAAAAAAATAGATTGTAATTTAAAGTAATAATATACAGATATATGAGAAAATTATCAAATGCACTTGGCGAGAATTGAGCCCCACGGGTTCGGCTTTCTAGTCCAATGTGTTAACCACTGCCCCACAAACCGTGGGGTTCGATTCCTGCTAAGGGCATATGATATTTTTCTCATGTACCTGTATTTCACTTATACACCGAACGCATTTCAATAAAAAATAATATGTATTAATAATATAATAATAATATGTTTACTGTGTAATTACTTTAGTAAGAATCTGGTTGGTAATATCTAGTGTTAAGCCAGAGACGGATTTGAATGCTAGACATGCTAACGTCCAGGCTGCACATTTCTCATGAACCCATACACGTCCTGATGCATCGCACAAGTTGATCAACTGTGGCTCACTCTGAAAGCCTATTTTGGTGATTCCATTTGGTGAAGATCTGAAAAATACAGGGTGATAAAATGTTATGTACATAATAAAATACTGACAATATTACTATCTGCAAACTAATCATCTTTCTTATCATCAAATAAGAACTTGAGGATTTTGGCACTATATAAGTTATTTTTTATGATTTATGATCAGGGTTCGTGCTACTCCTTAAACTCCTTGAAAACTCCTTAGATTTGATTTACGTTTTAAAGGGCACTTGAAAAGCCCTTGAATTTTAGAAAATCAGCAAAAACTCCTTAAAAACTCCTTATTTCTAGCTAAAGTACGGTAAATTTTGATAAAATTTGTTCATTCTGTGTGACGTAACAATGACAGGAATATCATTTATATTTTCCGGCGTGAAGTGTTACAGATACTTTTAATTCTCGCCGGAAAACCGGCGCGTTGTGGTGAAAGGGTTAAAGTTGTCGCAAAAAGTGCTTAAAAATTACTTTTTGGTCCTTGAAAACTCCTTGAAAACTCCTTGAAAACTCCTTGAAAACTCCTTAGATTTTGTTTACTGACATCAGCACGAACCCTGTATGATTAAATATTATTACTATCCCCATTGTCATCATCAAGCATTATTATTATGATGTTGATCATCACTAATTTGATCATAATCTATTTATTAACAATATCATTTCAATCATCACCAGCAGAAGCATCATCCTCATTAACATTATAATCCTCACCATCATCATTATATACCTAGTTGTTTTTATCAAAATAATATTAATTAATTAAGATGATCATTTTTCATCATTATCATTACAATCTTCATCATCTATTATCATCATCATCATTTTCATATATTGTTATCTGACTGAAAAGAACTCGAGAGGCACATGCATTAAGTAAAACTATTTATCATATGACCCGTATTTTGCCCGGCGCGCGCTCTTAAGAAAACCTTTGTAAAAGGTCACGTGATGGGGTCCCTACGGCTTTTTTCACCTGGTCCGTACAAACACATACGGACCAGCTACTCGAAACATCACAACAAAAATGGCCTTTAAATTAAAAAGAGTGGGTCATATGATAAAAAACTTATCGACTGAGTTAGGTCGGGCCGCACTGGAAAATATTTGGCTATTGGTCATTTGTACGGACCTCGCTGCGCTTGTTCCGTACGTCATGACCGCGAGCCCAATATTTTCCCGTCCGACCCTCCCACTCAGTCAATAAGTACTTAATCCACTGAAGCTACCACCCTGACATACATACCTATCATGGCCGTGGATAGGCGACAGGCGACTCCTTTGTATCCCATCATGGTAATTACCATTCTCCTTGACAGGGTACCCTGGTTTAAGCCATTTGTCTGCATATCCTTGCACAACATGCTTATTCCCAGAATATCCATTTACAGGTAAAAATCTGTTGTGTTCAGAATTTGGTGAATTGGAGGAATTATGTGGATGATTTAGCCTACCAAAGCATATGAGGTGTCCTTGACCTTGATCACTTTTGTCAACACAGTTACATAAAGCACATCGTATCCTGTCAAAGAAACAATATAATTGAACATTTTAGATTAACTTTTAGAATAGGTACTTGAATGAGTTCAGATTTGTAAACTTACATTTCTTGACTATCTCTAGAGTTCTCATTGTCACTATATGCTATACTTGAAGAATACTGTTTAAAGAAACAATAAAAAAATATTTCAACTTAGGTTAACTTGAAACATTTAACTTTACAGTCATGTCAATGTCATGAATGTCAAAACACATTTCTTGCAACAATAATTGAACAAATATATCATTTAGAAAGGAGTAATGGTTTAGTGGTCAGTGGATCGAATTCTGTGCCTAATGGTCTGGGTTTGATTCCCGGCCCGGGCGATTATGATGTGTCTTTGGGCAAGACACTTTACTCTCTCAGTGCCTCGTCTTCTCAGATAAGGACATAAAGCCGGAGGTCCCGTTAATTATCATAATATGTAACAATTATATATTTAGTGCATTTTGTTTTGTAATTTGTACCAACCTTTCTTCTTTTAAAATGATCATAGGAACAGGAATCAGAACTTGATTCCACATCTATTTCCTGGTCCTCTTCACTTGACCCAGTAGCTGACGAACTTGTGGAATCCATTCTACAAACAGATTAACAAATAGGTAAATGAATGAAACATGCATGTATATAAAAATGAATAAATAAATAGATGAAGGATGGCTAAAGTAAGCAAATAAATGGATAAACAAGTGAATTGATAAAATGAGAGAAAGGATGGATACATAACCGAATAAATTGATGGATGAATTTACAAATTAAAGAATGAGTAAGCAAATGAATGAATGAACAAATGAAATGAAGGAATGAATGAATAAATGTCTGAAAAGAATAACTGGAATAACACTTTAGTTATACATTTTTGTTTTGGGATTTTATCACACAAGGTTCTAACCTCTCCCTTTTCCTCTTAAAGAGCATCTGTCCTTGGTAATGTGCTGCAGACATTGGACTTTTATTTGATACAGGTGATATAGAGAACTGATGTACATTTCTTGGGCTGTGATTATCAGGTGATCTTTCACAATTCTGTTGAAAGAGAATTTACAACACTCAGTTTGTGTGACAATGTACAATCCTCTCACAAAGACCTCCAGCTAGCCATCAAAACATCACTATTGCTAATGACTAGTATCATTTTATAATCTGTGTTTTTGATAGTTTTTTGTTTCATTTGTTTGCCATAAAAAGGTTTTTTGTTTTTTGATACATAGCTCCATAGAATTTTGATCTAGTAAAAACATATTCCCATTAATGTTAATTCTTTACTTGGATTTTTGAACATTTTTTTTTACCTGAGGTCTTGGAGGGGTAAGTAGTTGTCTCTGTGAATCCTCATCTGTTGCTGTTCATTCAAATAAAAATGTTAGAAAATGAATATTTTGTTGATAATAAAAAGACTGAATAATTACCTGATGGCGATGTGTTTGTTTTTCCTGACGTGACATAAAGTGAATTCCTGAACCAATCTATATATTACAAAAGTAAAAACAATGATATCTTGATTCCTGATGTAGTTGGCTAGACCCTTTTCATAATAATCATCATCAGCATTCATATTTTTAACACCATCATCTGCACCACCATCTTTATTGCTGTCATCCTTTATCACCATCACCATCCTATACTACATCACATTATAAAGACTAGCAGAAGCAGTTAAATTAGACAATTAAACAAATAACGTTCCACTCAAACATTTATAATTTTATAGAACCTATCATATTATAACAATATTAAGACCATGGTTATAATAAATATTTCCCAGGCAATACTTATTTTTTTTCTGTAAAAATATTCTGTCATTCATACTTGATGACACAAATTCACTTCATTCAATTCAGTAAAGTTAAATCAACATTTTTTACAGTGTTACAAATTTCATTATATTACCTATCAAATTCACTTCATTGCATCTGTTGTTCCAATGTCAACTTGTTATTCAATAAGTCATCTTTATCAAGTAATGGGTTATTTCATTCAACTATATCACTTACCAGGTGGTTGAACTCTGTCATAATGGTAAGGATTGACACACACTTTATCATGCTTCAAGTCATAACCATACTGACAAAAATCCTTATGCCTCATCTCCATCTTATGGACTTCAGGCCATCGCCATAACCTGGCGTAAATGACATGTGGAAAGTCTTTCTTTTCCCCAACTTGTAGTCTCCCATCCATTGTCCGTGATACAGTGATACATTTTGATGCTGATCGTCCTTTAGATGTTATTGCAACTATTAACGAATCTAGTTCATGATATCTCTTCTTTAGTTTCTTAACTAATGATTCAATAGCTCTCCGACTGAAGCTGTCTGCTTCGGGACTTTGATGCCTCAAGACTGAATGCCATAGTAAGTTACGAACAATGATAGGACATGGATCGGCAGAGCATGGTATTGTGGTAGGTGAGTGTTGTGCGTTGTTTGATGACATGGAGTGTCCATATTGTGAGTTTTGGTCAAATGCAGTTGCCGTGGAGACTGGCGAATGATGATCTTTCACTGGAGATGTACTGTCTTTGTCATTACCAGCTGTCAGAGATTTTATCGATAAACTTGAAACTGCAAAAAATATATATTTAAGTTAATTAACAATCAAGCAACAAATTAAATTACACACTTACATTTACTTACTAGAGAAAACTGATTTCATATCAGCACATGTTAAGTACTCAAGTAATATAGACAAAATATACAGTAAATTGAGTACATTGAGTAAACATTCAAGTTTATCTTGAATAGCAAATAATTAACTAAAAAATTGTCCATGCATGAAACACACAATGTTGTTGACCAGCTTGCATAAAAATAGAATTGCCATACTAATTAGTAGACTGTGTCTGTTTGAGACAATTGGGATAATAATAGCACTCTTAATGCTATATAGGAGAATTAATATTACTGTTATTTCAGGTCTTTTTATGAAAGTTTTGTGATCTTTATATCATTTTACAGTCAGTGGACATCTTGGCCAATATTGTTTATTTTAAATTAATGAATAATTTTATTCATTTTTTATATAAATTTTATTCCATTTCAAATTGATATTAGTCATATATATACAATATGAGCAGAATTCTGTATTGTATGAAAATTAGGAAGATTCTAGAACATATCAAGTTTCACAACACCCGTCACCGTCAGTTTTATTAATCTTTGTTAAATCTAGGTCTGTTTGAAAGCAGACTCCCAAGGGCGAACACACTATGCTATCAATTGGAAAAGTCAATAGTCGGTCACGAAAGATTGTTCCGCTCAAACAATTAGCTAACACTCTTTTGAATTGGAGAAGCAAATTTTAGAACTGTTTTACAGTGACTTGAGAAGCAACACAATTATTGTATAGCACATTTAAGGTGAGCACTTCCTCCAATTTGTCTTCATTGAAACTATAACACTGATATCATCACAGCATGATACATTGATGTAGTTTAACATGAGTTCAGTCTCACAACAGCAAGACATCTTATTAAATCAACCAATGATTAGTAAATTTAATTCAAACTTAAACTGTGTTAGTGAAAGCAGGTTTTGCATAAATAAATTAAAAATATATATGTTTTAAGATCTTTTTTTAATGAGATGACAAATATCATATCTTATTAATTCTAAACTATTAGGTCTCAAGCCTTTTTTGTACTACATAAGCATAGTATATTCTAAGTATCAAGAGAATTCAAACTGCACAAATGCTCTAAAAATAGTCGGAGCACTTTTTGAAAGCAACACTTGAATTATAGATCAATATTGATAACAATTATCATTAAATGAAGTAGAATGTCTACAAAAAAGTCTGATGAAGACTAATTACCTAGCTATCGAAACATCACAGCCTAAATGATACCGTTACACTCTGTGCAATTCACTCAGAAAATTGTCTCGCAATACTTAAAAATGTGGCATTGCATGTTGTGGAGTTCATTGCGAAAAGTAGAAATGAATTTGTGCAGTGCTGTCTGTGAAAACAAATGTGAGACAGCCTCTGTTGTACACTGTGCAATAAACCTCTTACAGTTCCATTCAGTGACCACGAATGAATGATAGTTCAAAGTTGAGTTTGGAGTTGCTGCCCATGATATATTATAGTTTTGCTATGTGTGGCAACTCCAACCTTGACTTGGAACTATTATTTCTGCTCAATGAATGGAACTGAACTATAGAAAGGTTTATTCTTTAGCAACTTGTTTCTCAACAAAATAGCCTTAAATCTACAAAATTCATATGGCAAACTTCCCTCTAATTTATCATTTAATTGACAATTTTGATGACTTTCAATATAATTTAAGCATGTTGTATGGATATTGACAGGCTTTATATCTTAACACAAGTACACGCTATTGACTTGATAGTGTTTATATGCTAATTTGATGTAATATTGTGATATAAATGGGTGTTTTGTCTAGTTGAATGTTAACTGCATGTCATAATTAATAATAGTTTGTGGTAGGACCCAATTCAAGAGTCATTTAAAGTAAACCATATTAACACCTCACAACAATTATTACATGTATATATATATATACCACGATTTAAAACAGCTTGCAGTTAATAAAGTGTTGATGTGCAAATTAGAAATATGCTATTCCTGTGATGCATGGCGACTGAAAATCCCAAAATAGAACTAATTGGTTATGGATGAGATAAAACTAGCTATTAAAACAATGTTAAGTCAATAGAATCAAAAACAGTTTCTAATGATTTAGAGCAAAATAGTATGAACCATTAGTAGACTCGCTAAGAATTCACTCAAGCAGGAACAAGATAACATAAGATAGATTACAATGAAGGATACAATAGTTACATTGTTCCGCTCCGCAAGTTTATGCAAAATAGCAAAGGTATATTTTTGTTTCATGAAAATAACACATGCACTGCAAGTTGATTCACCCAAATATATGCATGTACACAATCACTAAACCATTTTCTAAGCGTTTTCATATAGTTTTCTTTTCCTTTGAGGACAGGGCACTATACAAAAAAATATTTGTGTGAACATGTCCATGGAATAAATTGTAAATAAAGAATAATCACGTATGGATGAATGGTTGGAACGCAGGTTCAAGTGGTGTTGATCAGTTGTGATCATCCAGGTGTGTAGCTATAGTCTTGAGAGTCTTGAGAAAGACTCATGGTACTCAGGTGAATGTCTAACATTTCCACAAAAGAGAAGATGACTGGCTTTTCACAGATCAGTCTTTTTACGACAACATGGATCAGAAAGATCACAAGTCATCAATAACCAGAATAATCAAAGAAAATACTATATTATGATTTATGTTTCCAATGTGTGTAATCTATATAAATCCAGTTAAACAAGTGCTTTGAACTATTTTCAACTTTGATATGAACAATAGCCCTAAGTATTTTTTTTTACTCCACTATAAACAAGTGTCTTTAAGTATTTTTAAATCCGATATAAACATGTGCCTATGAGCCTTGAGGGGTTTTTGTCAACCAGTGGATTAAACAATTCATCCATACATTATCTCACAAGCCAATGAAGCTGTCAGTTGTTTAACCACTACTCGACTGTTTGAAGAACTTTATCGTGACTTTACAGCATGCTTACTCTATGTTAACTTGATTGTTATAAAGATTCACAAGAAATCATTTTTTCAATGACTCATTTGTTATGCTAAAGAATATTTGTTATGTTAAGGAATATTGTAAGTCTTTGATAGAACTGAGGGAGACTGTTTTTTAACACTCCTTTTTATGTGCATGCATATTAAACTTAAACTAAAAACAAAACTAAACTTAAATTAAACGTTCACAAAATGAAACATAGTCTAAAATTGCCTTTCCATGAGTTAATTTTAAAGGTGATAACGAGAAATTTGAAGAGAAAAAAAGGTGGAAGTCATAAATAGCCCCTGGGTATGAATACAGCAACCTGTTATAATAGGAAATCACCTGCTCAACTTTAGTTTACCTATCTATATTAATATTCAAAACTGAAAATCCACATTTCAATCCACATTTTTCAAATTCTAATTTAAAACATCCATTACAGAAGAATTTTATATTAAATTGTTGAACAACAATTCTGAAACTATAAAAACAGGAACATGATTTCAATTATATAGTACAGGTCTATTCAGGTTTATAGTGTCCAATCTTTGTCAAAATCCACTTCACTCTTTGTTAATATTGTGTTTTTCCATTTCATATAAAAAGCAGGGTAAATAAGCATTGTCTGTAACTGATATGTATAGATTCAAAATGGAGAAACTGTATTATTATATGTTTGAACAAAATCAATCTGAAAATCAATGAAAAAAAATCAATAAATTTGACAAAAGTTAAACGTATTTATACTTGAACTGGTTTGGTATGTGTCACTCAATTTTAAGTCGCACACTTCTCTTTGTTAAATATTCCATTTTCATTGCTTAAGCCTGGTTTTCACTAGCAACACAACGCAAGCACAAGCATGTGAAAACGAGACGTGAATAAGCGCAAGCGCAAACAAACTATTCACTAGTGCCACGCGCAAGCACAAGCGCAAACGCAAGAAAAAAGGAAAATGTTTGATACCTTGCGCTTGCGCTTGTGTGGGCGGTTTTCACTACGAAATAAGGCCTCTTGTGCTTGCGCCGCTAGTAAAAACCAGGCTTTAGTGTTAGCCTCGATGGCATGTGACATATTCTTTAGTATAAACCCTCAGCTTCAAAAGAACTAAAAACAAACAAAATGTATTGACACTAATATAAAGATTGGAAAAATGTATACATTTATCTGTTTACCTAAGAAAGTTTATTATTATTTTATTATTATAAATTATATTTGGGTCATGAGTTAGAAAACTGTAAATGGTTATTGCATCTTCCTTCTTTAATAAAGATATTGTATTGTTTAGCATTATAACATACAATCTTTGGAAAGACAAGGGAAAAAAAGCATCAACCAACAATAGAAATACCAGTGAAAACCAAATAATTAAACAAATTTAACATTGACATTTGCCTTATCTTTTAATACTACAGGACAAAATTTTGTTGGTCTTATTTCTGGAACAATATGTTACTATTGATTATAAGGAATTGATATGCCTGTAGTTTTTATCAAAATTTAAACACAACAAGAACTTTCCTTTAAATTTCTTTTGAAATATTTATTTCTAAATGAACAAAAGGATTTAAAAAATGCTGGAAAGATATATCATATAGAATTAAATGAGTGAAGATTGATATACCATATAGTTCTTTCTCTTTTTATTTATTATCTAGAGTAACAGCCATCAGACACAACTTGAGTTATCAGCTATGTTTAGTTTACTTATGAAGTAATTTTCAACTTGGTGGTAGCTTAGTGAGGATCGATTACAGATCAATTCACAGGAACATTTTTGACTAAAACAATGTAAAAAAAGTTGCAGGAATACAGTAAATTTCAATCTCTCAAAAAATACATTGGTAAAACTCTACCACACAAATAGATCTTGTTATGAAAATGAATATTTTGTAGGACATATACTTCAATGCATTAAATGTATTCTAGAAACTAGAACGTCATGTTATAGAAGTATATGCTGTTGTATCAATGCCTAGTTATCAGTGTGAAGTTGACTTTTAAAGGCATCCGTTAAACGCTTTATCATCTGTGATGACATATATTGATATCAACATCATTGAGAAATGTACAAAGCCTAATCGGCTAACATTTTACTATGTCTGTTTCCAAACCTCTGAGAATAAGAACTTTTGTTCCAAACATTTCCACGTGATATCAAAATACAAACGACAAAAGATATTTTCACAAAAATATTAGAATTCAGTGGAAACATAGCAATACATAAGCCGAAGAGGTTTATTTTGGCTGATATTCACGTCACTAACATAGACGTATAGAGTAGAGCAAATAGAATAGAATGGAACAAAATGAAAAAGAGCACAATAGAACAGAATAGAGCAGAATGAAATAGAACACAATAGAATAGAAAACAATGGAATAGAATGGAAGAGAATACAAAACAATGAAATAGATGGAATGGAATACAAAACAATGGAAGAGAATGCAATGAATAGGATGGAAAGCACACTCTAGAATATAATACAAAAGAGGCTGATTTATCAAAAAACAAATACAACTCTAATATCAAAGGAAATGAAAAGGGCAATAGCTGTAAAAAAGCCAAAACACACTACTCATTTCAACCAGTAGACAAAACAAGAAGTATTTATAGAGACCACACAAGAAACCTCAAACTATCCAATATTCTGTGACATTCCAAATGCGTTAACATTCTGCTGGCTAGTGTTTCAAGGGCATACATATCATTTTCAGACACAACATTTTCTCAGTAAGGAGCCAAGGTCACAAAGGTCGAACAGTAATCCCTGTTATTGCAAGTATTCACACACACACAACGAAAATTAAGGTCGTGAAAATGTTCACATTAAAACCATGTAAGTTAAAAAAGCTGTTTAAGGAACTCGAGAGGTAATTAATTTCTCAAAAAGGTCAAGTCCTGGTAGTACTTAGAAGATGGTTTGGCTTAGCACGTAGTTCGAAGTACGTAAACAATTTTGATAGAATACGTGACCAGATATAATGACGTCTTTTTGGTTGGCTGATGAATTCTTAAGCCTTAGTAAATAGGAATGTCAAAACTAAAAGTTAATTTATCACATCACAAGCAATAATATTATAAGCAACTACATAAAAAATAGCGCAGAACGTGTAGATGAAACAATAGATATTGACGCTTAATACTTCCTGAGGGAACAGTCGATCAATTATTATTGAACATTTACAAAAGCAGGCGAAAAAAAGGATTTTTGATTCGAGCTTTAGAAACTGTAAATCGATTTACCCAAAGAGAAGAAGCTCTGGTTTTGTACACAATTCGTTAAAATTCAATTTCAAAAGGATATTCTTTTCGGTTGAAACTCTCAGTTAGGGATTAGTTTATGGAAATGATATTTTTTGAATGCTAATGAGATGAATGCTCGTCTATAATTAGCTTAGATTTCGCTGTTTTATAGTTCCCCCAAAAAATCGTCAAAATTAGCTACAAGTGGTTCGAAAAATTCACAAACACGCCATAGAAATATGTTCTACATTTACAAGCATCAATTAAACGTTTTGCAGACGACATTTCAGACACGAAATATCCCGCCAGACAATGACGACTGACCAACAATAATACTTAGACAAAACCCAGACAAAATAAGAGTTTCGAAGTTAAGTTGGGTGAAAGTACATCGTGTTAATAACACAGAGCTTGTGTCAAGGTCACACGATTCTAAAAATACAAAATGAACTTTTTTTTTCGCAGTCGGCAACTTCAAAATGAAATATACCAATGAATTTAACTTGACAATGGCCCATCGGAATAAGCAAGAAAGGCCAACTCCCCTCAAAATTAACATTCCAAACTCATGATATGAATTTCTTAATCACTGACCGGATGAGTAATTTATAATTTTTTCAAAAAGGGGTATTAGCCCAGACAGACTGAAAATCAGACTAAGGCATGTAGTTGTTGCTGTGTCGTGATCGCGCTGTGAGTTTTAGCATGAAGGTCAAACGCTGAGCTACTTGGTGGCGGTTTTAAAAAAAACACCGGACAAATAACGATGATTTTTTTGGTTGACATGTAATTCAAAAACCATCTCTGCTGGAGTTGTGGCGGGTGACTGACGGGCGACGTAGTTCCCTCCTCATACCGCACGAAACGAAAAGCGCGCTCCCCTCTCGAAATTCATGTTCTTTTGTCGGTACCCCAAGAAACGCAGGAAGAGAGTGGTAGTTTCGATATAGTTGACAGAGAAGGTTCATTCATTACAAACCCAGAACGCTTTTAGAAATTCGTGTCGGTGACGATCCGAAGAAGACGTCGCACGCTGCGCTGGACATCAAACTCAACTCAGCTTTACCTCAATATTAATTCAAAATCAATGTAAAATACGAGAATATTTATGAAAGTAGAACTACTTACCGGCTGGACTACGAATCCTCTCGTAGTGATATGGATTAACACACACACTCTCGTATTTTAAATCGTAGCCATATCGGCAAAAATCCAAATGTTTCATCTCCATTTTTTGAATGTCAGGCCATCGCCATAGTCTAGCGTAAATAACATGAGGAAAGCCTTTACGCTCACACACTTGAAGTCGTCCGTCTAAAGTTCTCTGTATAGTGACGCATTTCGATGGCTGAGCTCCATTCGTTGTGATAGTGGTTATTAAAGATTCTAGTTCATCAGTCTTTTTCCGTAGTTTTTTCACTAGCGATTCTATAGCTCTCTTGGCAAATTTCTCTGGTTCGCCGCCTTGTCGGTGGCATGTTGTATGGCACATCAAACTGAGTACGATACTCAAATTCGCATCAGAAGAAGAAGGGGCTCTCTTCTGGCTTGTAGATGGGGCCATAGCCTTGTCCATACTAGGACCTCGCGATCCACAGTGTTCAGTGTTTTAAATCGTAACCATTCTCGAGTTATTTTGAGGTAAACGGCACAGATTTTGTGAACCCATCCTCTTCGAAGCTCACTCTCGAGAGAAAACAACTTGAAATGCGCAGAAACACGTCTAAACTAAGACCATAATTGACATGTACTTCGAGAACTCTCGACCAATCACAGGGCCATTTAAACAATAATAGTTGCCTCTTACATGGTTTATGTCACTCAAAATGATTGACAGTTCAATTGTAAACAGTTCCCTATTTCCCATAGCCTTTCATAGTTGACTAAATTTCGTTCAAAAATCGTTTATTTTGGTACAAAAGATTGTGAAAATGTGTCCCTTCGACGAAGGGAATTTATTTTGATACGTGTTTCATCATACGACACGTTCGAAACAGTCGAACGGTTCCGCTTTGAGTTCAGTTCAATTTCATGACATCAACCTATTTGTGCCTAGTCACGTTGCAAACGGGAAAGTATTAACTCTATAAACTGGAATGAATAAATATCATAATTTAAACCAGAAGAAACGCTTTTTGATCTATGCTTGTGTATCTTACATCAATTTATATGAATGTCATGTCAAGACGCCTTGCTGTGTTATACTTCCAGCATTCAAATTCATAACGGCAATAACAGAGACATTTCTATCGATCAAGCGGAGAAACTATGTGCTTTGGGATGCTTTGAGAACTTAAATAATACGACATAAACACGATAAAATACGATTTACAAGTTCCACGATGTCATGGCTTACAGGGCTAAATTTAAGCCCAAAATAACCCTGTATTGCAACAAAAACCCGTACAATTACTCCAAAACACAGAATATAAACCGAACTTTATTCTAAATACACCAAAAATAGTAATTTTGTACTAAATATTCCTGCTCTTGTCAAGGCATTGTTTTCACGCTTGAGAGCCTCTTTCTGGTGTAGAATGAGTAGGTGAGGGGTGGAATAAACAGCCGCTTCGATAAAAAAAGCTTTATTTTGCCGTTATTTTTTAATATTATTGACTGGATGGCTTGCAATACGCTTCAGACAGGAAGTAGTAAGGGAACGTCGGAAAGTCCGTCTGGAAAGCGTCCTTGTTTCTGTCTGGTTGTTCGTCTGGTAGACCGTCTAGGTCGAGAATGTCTGCTTATGTCTCGTTTTAGGCCATCTCGGTCTACTCAACTCGCCACGCACCAAAACAAACCAGCTCATTTGCATATCAAAGCCTCAATCCTATTATATATTCAGAATAGGATTTTCGGCTAGTCCGTGACTTCTTTTCAGCGGCTGTGCTCACCAGAGGGTTTTTAAAATCGGCCTTTACATGAATGGAATTCGAATAATTCTTAAATGAATTAAAAAAATATGTCTTTTTTTCGATCTAAACGAGAGCACGTAGAGACAAGCGATGACGTCAGTAGTAAAATCTCTTGGGGGTTCACAGTTGGTGATCAAAAAATACACCAGAAAATCTAAATTCGGCAACGAAAAACTTACTGCTCTAAAGAAGAAGAACCCTAGAATATCTTCAGCATCGATTGGAGCGAGAAAAGCTAATAAATTCATGTTTATTTTCGATTCGCTCTCTGGTGTTATGTCACACACAAAGTCAGGTGTCGGCCTAGCGGGGGCGGAGGGATTTATTCATCGGTTGGGCTGAGACACATTGGCGCTCGATCTCGACATGTCCACATGGAAACACACTTTTTGTCATGGTTTTACAAACAGATAAAAATAGCTTAAAAGGATAACTTTTACAATACCATAAAATCGACTTTATTCTCGGCGAGATTTGTCGATTTGATTATCTCGTTCATTTCGTTCAATATCCAACAACTTTCCGTTGCAAATTTTTTCCTTTTTCTTTTCTTGTTTCAGCTTTTATTGAAATATCTTTTAACTGGTGTACAAGATGGCTTGCAGGTGTTATTCAGTGTATGAGATGCAAAAAGGCACTTACAAACGTTTATAAAGAAATTCAATCACGATACTGAAATAACCTGACATGAAAAAAATTATTTTGTTTAGAAAAGCAAAAAAAAAAAAAAGTGTTTCTTTTCTTGGGTCGCCACGTACTCCCCTCTCGAGATATACATTGATCATTTTCGACGTTTGAATCGACTGATGATCTGGCTAGATTAGGTAGTTCCTGGCGCTGAAAACCATTTGTGGTTCCTGGCTTTTCGTCTCACCACCGAAGACGGTCACCGAAGGTTCTCGAATGACTTTTAAGGCCAGGCAAGGCCAGGGTCAAAATATATGAAAGGAATTATGCCAGATCGTGCTTTTGTTTACAGGGAAACGACTTGAACAACAAAATCACTTTGAAATGGTGAATGAAAAACGATGCATTTATTGATGTAATTATCTTTATTGTTAGAAGGAATCGATAATTATGGTTGAAGTGACGATAAATATAATACGGGAATGATTTTACAAAATGGAAATTATACTTTTTCATCTTTATACCACAAGCAACTTTACTTTCGTGTTCGTCCAAAATGAACCTGGCAAAAAGTCGTGTTTTTATTTCCAAAAAATGATCTTGAGCTCACGCCAAAAATAAATGACAAAAACGAAGAAAAAAATGGTACTCAATTTTTAACATCCCAATCTGTCTCTAACTGAAATTTTGGTCCAATTGTCGCCATTATAACTGAAACGTGTTAAAAACCAAACCTTTTGATCGCCTTTCCGGAAATTAGTGACATTCTTACACCATGACAGTACCGGCCAGTAAAATTGGTTTTAGTCCTATTGTTATGGATCTGGCCAATAGCATTGAGGAGTTGGTTAGATTGGTGTTAGTCTAAACACAAAAAAAAAACACCCAACTGCCAAGGTCATGCTACAAATTTGCATATCACCACCAAACACTCGTGGAAATTAAAAATAGCAACCAAAGAAAAATTAATTACAATAAAATATATAAATTGATTAATATTTTTCGCTTATTTTCAGAATAAGGTATTTTTCAATTACATGGAATGACTGAATTAATTTTGTAATGTCGTTCCAGTTGCCTTCAATTCTTTTCATATTTTTTGCTGTCGATTTCGAGTTTAGTATACCATATATTTATTCATTCATGATCTAATTTATTCACTTTCTTATTTTAATTCAAAGTCGACATTCGTTACAAAACATGACCATCAATTTGCCAAAAAAAATTATTATTATTACCAATTAAAAACTGATGAGTTTTCATTTTGGTCTGATATTGAAATGAAATAGTGAATTCGTTGTCCATATATTCATCTATTAGACCACCACCAGGACTGAGTAAATGAAAAAAAACCCTAACAATTGAATTTACAAAAGTGTATGTATTAATTTAGGCTACCAATTTATGGCTATAATTCACTGTTTATCATATGTAATTATATTCATTATATATACTTTTCAAATTCACTATTTTTTCAAGTTCTTGATTATTTAAACATTGATTCTCGATTCAAGATTTAAGAGGGCGGCGGAAGGGGTGTTTTCAGTACGAGAAGCTTTCAGCCTTTTGTCTTTAAAAAAAATGCGTAGTTTCATTTAGCAGGAATTTCGCTCTTTGCCACTTATTTATCAAGCTACGCGTTGGATATTATTAATCTTTTATCGCTGCAGTAGACCGAAATGACTGATTTTTAGATGATTAATAGTAAAAAAGTATTATTTAGCTCATTTAACGATTTTCAACATAAAAGTATTTTCTTTTTCAAATATTATGGCTAAAACTCGTTGTTTCAATAACAATCTATATTACCAGTCTATTATAAAAAGGCACAGTGGTTGTTTCTAATCTATTGTTAGGCTGTTTTGTTTGGTTTTGAACTGATAGGGGAGTGGAATGGGAGCGGCTTCCACTCGAAATGGACATAAGGCTCTGAAAAGTTATGTTGCAACGCTAAGCAACAATAAAAAGCGACTGACTAACTTTTTCATATTTCCAGCAAGCTAGCTATTTACTTTCATTCTATTTGAGAAAATTTGATCATATAAACATTGATTACGGTTACATCCTCGCCCCACATATTACTTATTATATTTATTATTATTTATTTCTACTTTTCTTTGTGGTTTTTTGATTCTGGCTTTGTATATTATCTTTTTCTTATTTTTTAGGTTATTTGTTATCTTGCTAAGTCTATTCCACGTTTAGTTATAACCTTGCATATTTTGTTTCAAATAGTTACATCAATAACTTTGGAATAAATTATCTATATTCTATATTATAACTCCTTGAAATATAAAGTTGTTTAAAGACTGATATTCGATAGATTTCTGTTTTTTTTTTAACACATACACGAGGTAGATTTCACACGAACAGGTGGTTCCTTAGAAAGAGTTTTTCAACCCGTCTTATATCACTAGTAATATTTATTACAGGTTATATAGGGAAATACCCCCAGAAAAGATGTGAGAAGTGCTAATACGACGCAAGACAAACCAATTAAGGCGGAATTAGAACGCGCAGCTCAACTCACGAAACATCGCGTGTCAGCAAACAAGCCCATTTCCAAACATTATTTCTATTTGAAACTGTAGGTGGCCTGGCGGGTGCCTTCGCTAAGCTCGGGTCAATCACTATGTCTATTGTTTACCAAAGAATAATAGAAAAGAAATATCATAAGAAAAAAAAAACGGGAGGAAATCTACCTAGACGTGACGTGTCTATTAGACGTAAATCCCCTGTCTGATCACGTAAAGTTCAGGTTGATCGGTGTACACGCTGCAGCTGTTGATATCGTCCAATCGCCGGTGTGGCGCGAAAATAGAAGAAATTTATACGCGCGCGCGCCCCCTCTGGGCAGACACGAACAAATGAGGTTCGAATTCAACTTGGTCTTCATTCAGACAGCAACAACAAAAGTAATTATTGTTGTTATTAACAACAAAAAAAAACGACTTTTGAATATATTATGGCAATGATACACAAAAGACATGTTGTTGCCGTTACGAGTAGAGAAAGAATAAAATAGAGGAAAAAGAAAATATAAAAACGAAAGAGAAAAGAAAAGAAAGGGAAGAAAGAAAGAAAGGCAGTCAAATGAATAAAAGAAAACAAGTGGTTTCTGCGTATCGGTGTGTTAACTGACTGTATAAAATCCAATTTTTATAAAAATAGGTGGTAAAGTCATAAAGCTTAATTTACACCCACGTACTGGTAATGGCGATATTGCTTACTTACACCGAAACCTGTAAACATATATCGACTCGGCTAGATTTCTAAGTGAAAAGGCTTTTTGATGACGAACTATTTATTAACAAACAATTCCTAGACATTTATTTGTTGTAAAATTTGAAAAGTGTGCATCAGCAGCGATAATAATTGAAATTTGGGTCACCTCTCAGTTCACCTGCAATATGGCGGACATGAATTTAGGCTTACAGTTATTCAAACAAATCAAATTTCTTTTACTACTAGATAAATTAAAAGTGACTTTCAAAGTATTTGAATAGCAGTTCATTTATTATTCAAGTCGTTAGTAAATCTATTGTCATTTCTATTAATTGTCACACGTTAGCGCCTTCTTCATAATTCAAAAAAAGTTATACGATATCGGACGATTCTCGTAAACCCGTGAAACAATCTTTAGTTTATCCATTCTTTAATGGACCTTAATTCCATATCGTGTTCTTTTGTTGTTATTTGAATATCACGCTTTAAATAACACACTTTTTTATGGGTTAACGACAATAGCTCTATTGGTAAAATGGTCATTTTCTATGGCCCAAGTTATTGTTTAAGTTGAGATGGACTATGATGTTTCTTTGTTCTTTTTATAACAAAAAGAATTGAAAAGCAATCATTTAGGCTTGAATATTAGGTTGAATCTGAAAGTGAAGGATGTAAATTCACAAGTCGTACAAGACACAGTAAAATAACTAGATTGAGAACTACTCAGTCTTTGAAAATGAGAACTTCCTATATATATTGTAAAGTTATCTCTCTTATATTTACATGTGTCAAAAGATGAGGTTTTGAACGTCTAATTGTCTATTCAATAGAGATTGTTTAATTATCTTAAAGTTAAAAAGAGATCGATCGAGCTAAAAAATTGAAAACGGTGACGAAATTGACCATACAAAACAAGACCTGTCTAACAAGTTTTATGGACCATGCAGGTTTTAGTTAAAAGTATATGGTAAAATTAATCTTAATATAATTGTTTTATGATGATGCCTTGAGATGATGACGATGACTACTCAGTTGTCATTAATTATCATCATTAATAATATTCGTTTTTTACTCCGACGAAGCGCTAAAGCTCGAAACGCCAGTAAAGTTAAGTCAACCGTTTTTACGATGTTACAAATTTCATTATATTACCTATCGTTTATATCAAACACCGACGCAGCCTATACTAGTTACTCGCTTGTTTACATTAATAATATTCGTTTAATAAATAGAAAAATTAACAAGATATGGGAAAACCTGTCTATTAAACAAGTTTTAAAACCAATTTGTGCCGGTGCTTTTTAAAAATCTTTGCCTCCTCAGTTTGCCTATATATTAGTCAATAGGTTATATTATCAAATTTGTAAGTTTCGTGCTAGCTTTAGCCCTTCGTCGGAGTTAAAAACGTCAGTAAAGTTAATTCAACATTTTTTACGGTACGTGAATTTCATAATATTACCTATCGTTTATTTCAAACACCGACGCAGCCTACACAAGTTTATATACTCGCTATAGTTTCCATTAGCTTAGAATCAGTCAGTTCACCAGGGGAACGATCAATATTAAAATGGTCACTTTGTCACTCCCACTAAATGTGGCCTCTTAAGTTCAGAGCGAAAACTTCTTTATGCACTTCAAATGATACTGACGAGAACAGTGTTTTTTTATGAGCACTTCAAGAAACGTGCTGTAAAAATGTGTAAAAATTGTTGTTTTTTTAAAATTTAAACAAAACGTACGTGCTACCACTCGCAGAAATGCACATTATTTAACATAAACTATGAATCTTTCTGAATTCTCCGATAATTCCATAAAAATTTATAGATTTGAATACATAAATTAAACTTTTAACAAGCACTGCTTTTAAATAATTTTTTTTAAAAAAGACAAAAAAGACAAAAAAGGCTTGCGGCATGCAAAAGTCAACGTTTTGAATATCAAAAATTCAGTTTTAAATAACGATGATTATGTTACTAAAGAGTCGGTAACAATAAGACGATGTTTTTAGATTGAAGCATTGTTCTAAAACAAGCTTTTACAGCACCTGGTTATTTTAAATGAATATTACTCGAAGTGTATCGAGGTTTGATATCGTTGACTTGGTATTCCTACGTGACATCTACAGAAAAAAACACTTTACTATCCAAAAGTCCATATAAGTAGCGATGCAGCACCGAAACGAGAGATAATCTTTTGTTTATTGTGAAGCGTTAACACACCAACTGTTTCCAACCAAATTCGAGAATTTACCACATTTTACGAAACCTGGAAACTTGAAAAGTATCGGTGCAATACTCAGGGGACTTTTCGGTGTCTAAAGTCAGATATTTTTGTACTTTTGCTCGGTGTATTTCAAAAGTTGCTTGTTCGTGACCATTTTTTCAGCAAGACAAAGTGGACTTATTTGAATAAAATCTGAACAAAGACCTAATTTGAATTGCTTTTGATGGATGGTTTTCTGTGTGACTCACATGTGTCATAAATATAGATAAGATTGTGTTTGATCACTAGTAGAGAGGAGATAGCACCCATAAGATTATACACAAGTAGAATACATATGACGAAGCGTTGGCGCCTTCCAAAGGTGATTTACGACCCACTGTGGCCTACACGTACACAATTCTCAACCCTAAAGATATTTCTAAATAGCATTCAAGTATAATTAGCATCATTTATCTTTACTTTATATCAAGCATATCAAGCAGATATCACGAAAGTTTTAAAAAAGCAATAAATAAACTAGAAATTTCATTTGAAGAGTTATAATCGTTTGAAAACGGTTATTTAGTTGTAATCTATTGGGTGGAATTTGGGAAGACACATGGGCTGGTTGAGATTTCGCAGTTTATGTAGCTTATACAGAGAGTGTGGAGTCGTTTTGGTGGATTACTGATATGAAAGAACGCCGATGGTGCATGCCTTTGTAAGTGGTGGCTTTCTCTTCGCCGATCTGGAGCCCCTAGGTCTGTCAGTACGACAATATCGTTAACAATTTCCTCTGCGACTACACGATGGTCACGTCTGTAGCTCATTGAGTACTAATAATTCAATTAGCATTACGGAAATAGACAGAATGGAAGCGAATGTAAGTACTGTTTTTCATGACCAAAAGTATTTGTGTTGTTTGGTGTGAGGGAATTGAACTAGAAATAAAGTGAAAGAGTTGAATAGAATATAACAAAAGGTCATGGAATGGGAAGTGAGTAGATGGAATTGAAAAAAAGGGCTGTTTTGACTAAGGAATTGGGTAAATGAAATGGAATGGAATATGATGACTTTACTATAAATGCGGGACATAATGGCACCAAATTGAATGAAATAAAATGGAATGGAAAGCGAAATGAAATAAATACTGATAAAATAAAAGACAATAAACTGATGAAATGAGTATTAATATACACCCATAAGATAAGATGAAATACAACAAACAAAATAAAAACAAAATAAATTTTAAATTGATAGCCGGCAAGGTACCATTCTGCCCACTAACCAGCCGTGCTCGCCTTTGTAGCGAAACAAAGATAACAACGTACAGCTTGACTATGAATCATTCGTTCAGCCTGTTTGTTGTTGGTTCGTGCCAGGTCAAAAGGCTAAATCCAGTTGTTTTGAAAACGGTATGCTTTGACGGCATCGGTGAATGCTTTGAGCTTTGTCTGAACGTGATATTGATAATAAGCGTACACATCCCCCTCTCTACCCTCCCACATGTCGATTTGTTTGCTAATTCGATCAGTTGCGCACGCGTATAAACAAGCAGGGAAATAAGACCACAATTTTTGTTTCAACATGTTAAAGCGATTTCCATAACGCATTTTTATTAAAACGTGCTAATGAGTAAAATGACATGCTAATGAGCTTCGCACAAATTAGATTACATAAATATGGTAATCTAGCTTTTTTTTCGTTTACTAGGATCACCCGCGCAAAGGTCATTTGCATGTTAATTTACTCTTAGCATGTTAAAATGCGTTATGTGAAATCGCTCTATTAACCTTAGGTGCGTATTTTCAATGCTATTTCAGTGTGGCTTGCATGGCATAGAAAAAACGTCACAGTGCTGCTTTTCAATGTTCATTTTTGGGAAAAACTCCCAAGTCCAGCTCGCAAACACTAATCATTGAATACCTCCTATACCTATACTAGGTTTTGTTCATTGTAATTACCTGCATGTTTCAAGGCGCAAAACCTCCAAACAATAATAACAAGGCATGCAGTGTAAATTATTATCCACTCAGCATAAGCCACTTGGAAAGGTAATATGGAAGGACTCGAGATGTCTGCAGGTACGATGCGAAGTTGTGCGCACAGCAACGCAACCCGAATATCTGACACCATTTTTCCATTCTCGGGAACCCCGCCATGGGTTTTACTTCACTCTGCTTGTAGTAAGTACCGTGTTAAACCTAGCGTTGTCAAGGTAGTGATAACGGCTGAAGGTCAGCCGTTTTCACGTCAAATTCCTTTAGATTTTACAACCTAACACAACCGCCAAAAATTGTCTCTATTGCTCATTTGTTCGTGGGAATGGATCTAGACTCGAAGTTGATATGAGACCATTAGCATTGTATGTGAAATCGCTTTATTCACAGATGATTTATTTTGTGCTTGCTTTTATTTTTGCGCATTTAGAGTGGTTTTCATTAACCCGTGAAACAAAGTGTATTGGTTAAAGTGTGATATCAAGCAAAAAGGCATAAAGAGTAATACACTAAAGTGTTTCACGGTTTTTTTTTTTTTTAATTGTTTTTATTTCAAACAAACATTTACAATTACAAGATAGTGTAACAAATGTGTTTCACGGGTTAATAAAAACGGTTCTATGTATAGCTATCATCATTTTTGTTAAGTTCGAACTTCAAAAATCAACTGTCATGACCAAGCTCCGTTTCCACTGGTCAATATTTCAGGATTCCTGTGGACGCGCATAGATTGGAGCCTAGTAAATTGTGAGCAGGTGCAGGCGGCGTCGGACACGCTCCACGTGACCCTTTACATCCAATGAGAAGGCTCGATTTACTCAAACTGTTTTGAAGCTTTTTGCGAACTAAATTTTCCAAGTGTGTCATTTATTTCGCTCATTAAAAACGTATTTTGAACATCTATACAACACATTTCTATGCAATGTGAAGGTGGAAACATGAATTTTGCCTGGATAGATGCTCAAATACATATAAAGTAATACAATGAAACACCGTAAAAAATGTTGACTTAATTAACTTTACTGACGTTTCGAGCTTTAGCCCTTCATCGGAGTAAACGTTTATGGTGATTATTTTGAAAATGATGAATATAATGACCACAATGGTGATAAGGGGGAAGAGGTGCTGATGAATGGAGTTGGAAGGGATGAACTTCTTCTTACTGTTCTTCCTCCCTTAGGTTCACCCCTTAGGACCGGCTACACAGTTTATGATGATGATCACAATGATTGTTCGACCAGCTAGGTCTGTGGCAAGGATGGTGAAAATATTGATGATTATAATGACGATGACTTATGACGATCAAAGATGATCACGGGATGTTGACGTTTGTACAATGATGGTGGAGATAATGATGACGATGATGATCATGATGAGATGTTGAGGGTTGTGGCGGTGATGGTGGCGAAAATGACAACTTTTATGTGGATGTGAAAACTATGACAATAAGTAAGCAAATCAACAAGTCTTGATATTTATCGAGAAAACAGCAAACATAGCATTTTATTTGACTGCAAATATTTGATAATAAAAGAGGGCAAAGACTGCCAGCAGATTGAGTTATTTACATGTTATGCACACTAAAGTATAGTGTAGGATATAATAAAATCCATAAAAATGTCTATACAGGTGAAATACGCACTATAGGTCTATCATTGAATGAACAAAACACGAATGAAAAATAACAGACAGCAGAATACATCTAAGTATTATTATTATTAATATTACAATAATAGACATTTTAAGACTGACAAAAAATTCACATCTGGGCCGGTTAGCAATTAGCTGCCACCGACGCCAAATTCTTATTCTTATTCTTATTCTTACTCTACATTTTGGTTTTAACTACTCTTATTAATTGTGGTTTATTATTAATGGATAATTCATTCTTATTGTTTTGGATTTATAATGATTTATTCTTATCAAAAAATGACAAAAGAACTAAATGACAGAGAAATGATGTGTTTCTCTAATAAATAGCTTGTGTTAGTTGGTTTAGTTCATCCATTTGCGGCAGTTTGGAGCTCCACAAAGGCACGAGATCTTGTGATCGTCGTCTTCAAAATCGAATTTGTAATCGTACGTCAACTGTGGGGAAAAACAAATATACTCTGTTATTACAGTCGAACAGACGCTAATATATACAATTAGGACAATTTTTTTTTGTAAATGTTTGTATTGTTTTACAGTGCGAATCAAACAACCGTGGGTACCTAGAAATATTTTAGAAATCGTTTATTATTCGTTGAACAACTCAGAAACAACTATATCACCGCAAGAAGTTTGACTGATGTGTAGTATGATAAACTTTTAGTTGTTTGTGATTTGTTCAACGAACAATAAACGATTTATAAACTATTTCTGGGTGCCCACGGTTTTTCGATTCGCACTGTAATAAAGACTAAACGCTCTTATTAAATACTATTGCTCTATAAATCAACTTTATTATAATATGATATAGACGAGACATACTTCTTCTAAACGCTAAACGCTCTTATTAAATACCATTGCTCTATAAATCAACTTTATTATTTAACAATTATTCGCCGAAGGCGAAGTGATTATCGGTGAATATTTACCGAGCGGTGAGTCACTTCGCCTGAGGTGAATAATCGTTTTAGTATAAATACTAAGGTGATTATTTCAAAAAAGAAAGAAGGAAACAGCATTGAAAGTGAAAATATCTTATTTTTTAAAAGCGCGACCGTTACGCGAAAAAATTGTAAACTTTGTCTCGCATATAATGACAAAAAAAAAAACAACGTGAAAATTTACTATGATACCTTTAAATAGCTTGACACGAAACTTTGTGGCTTCTTTAGTCGATTTTGGGACAGCATTTTCTTTAAAGTTTTCAATTTCATCTTCGCTAACAGTGACAAAACGACTACTGGCAGCCATTTTGTCCGAAAAGGTGATTATCGGCTGATAATCCGAGATAGCAAACCAATCAGCGCGCGCGATTTTCTATAATCACCTGCGTATTTATACTAAAATATGATATAGACATACCTCTTCTCCTCGCGTCACCTTGCATTTTGAGATTATGATAATCTTTTGTTCCTTTTCAAATGTTACTACTTCAGCGACGCAGTTTGGCTGTAAAAACACAAAATAGAATTATAACCTCGTTCAAAGAGGCGAATAAAGAGAAGAAGAAATGGGATAAGGATGGGATTTCAATGAGTTTCTCGATCTGTTAGTGAATAGATGAGAATGGAATTGGAATGGTGGACTAAATGGGATGGGATAGGATAGTACGGAATGCAATAATTTAGTATGGGACACTTTGAACTTGTTTCTCGATCTGCCGGTGAATAGATGAGAATGGCATTGGAATGGCGGTCTAAATGGGATAGGATGGGATGAAGATAGGATAGTACAGAATGCAATAAAATATTATGGGACACTTTAAATTGAGGTTCTCGATCTGTCAGTGAATAGATGAGAATGGCATTGGAATGGTGGACTAAATGGGATGGGATGGGATGAAGATTCGATAGTGCGCAATGCAAAAAAAAAAAGTATGGGACACTTTGATTGAGGTTCTCGATCTGTCAGTGAATAGATGAGAACGGTATTGAAATGGTGGACTTAATGGAATATATATATGTGATGAATCGATCAACAAAGATATATGATCAACATACCATGCAGGAATGGTTGATGTACCGTGCAGGACCACCTGCCATAGTAGCATCAATTACAGCATCACTATCTATTCGAAACATGTAGATCCCACGGTTCTGTGATTCATAGATACCCTCTTTTCTATTAGCAACCTCGTTACGAATGATCGAGCCGATGTATTCGATGACCATACTGTTGGGTTCGAGTTCTCTGTTAGCAAACAATCCAAGTCCCTGAATATTTGATCGTCCAAGAACAACATTCTGTCTCCACTCAGACTTGAGTTTACGATACTGAGAGGCTTTGGAGTAAACGAAATGCTTCATGTAGGGTGAGGATGTGTCGTCGGTCGATTGCTGGAGTGTGGCAGCGTGAGCACGTGATGTTGCTGGTCGTGACGTTGAACCGGTCGATCCTGATGTGTTACGAATTGCTCGTGTTCTGATCAAAAAGATGGAAATAACACTTTAGTGAGTTTATCGTAGTATTTTTAGTTTTGTTAAGGATATACAGGACACAATTCACCTCAAAGTACACGTTTTTTCAAAAACAAACTAAATCAAACAACAGATTGAAATCCACAACCTTATAAAAAATTGAGTTCAAAAATATTTTTTGCAAAGAAGATATAAATAAAAAAGCACTTTTGATAGTCTAATGAATGCGTTGGAATATTGACAGGAGCTGTCAAAATTTGTTATCTTAGAGGTCACGACCACATGGTATCATGTTGTTACAGCGAAAACAAACTGAACAAAGTAAGCTAAAACCAAACTAAACTGCAACAACATACAAAGTTTTTGATATTTATTTTGATAATTCATCATTCTACTAGTTCTAAGAGTTTTTAGAGTTCTAGATCGTCTTAGTCATGTTACGATCAGTCAAGGATCACATTTCTTACGTGACGCATATTGACTTACAAAGCCTAAACTTGTCAACATCGAATAAATAATCTTTTAATCCTATTAAAACAAAACTACAAATTTCTCAGTAGTAGAATTTGATAAAATGTACAACTTTACAAGGTTTATTTGCAGAGATTTTCCGACCAATTAACGCGAAAATCGTCATGATGACTCAAACATATCTCAAGTTTCAAAGTGTGCCTGCGTTTGTTCTTTTTCGTTTTCTTACGTCAGATATTAGCCATTTACTAAAGAATGCACTGAAAAATATGTAGGTTGAACTTAAAAAATCAATAAAAAAATAACGAAGCGCCAAAAGACAAATCGCAGGCACACTTTGATAGATCAATATATGTACAATAATAAGGTCAAAAAATTTGATCCGTTCACATTAACACTTCTGCAAATAAACATCTCGCGCTAAGACAACACTCTCTTACTATATGCCCGATTTCTCCAAAACTAATACATTTTATTTAAAACTTCAACTAAATATGTAATCTCTATCATTTAAGCTTTCAGGAAATGTATACTTTGTAGGGAAATTAATGTAAAGTAAACGCGTTAAGAGCTTTTTAAAAAAACGTCCCGATAGTGTCCTGTATATCCTTAAGATAAACACTATTATCATCATCGCAATCACCATTATCAATATAAACATCAACATCATTGTTGAAATAATCATCGTGATCATCTTTATCATCAGTACTGTTGTAATCACTATGATAGTCATCAACGTCGAAGTAATCACTATCATCATCATCATCATCATCATCATCATCATCATCATCATCATCATCATCATCATCATCATCATCATCATCATCATCATCATCATCATCATCATCATCATCATCATCATCATCATCACTACAATGATTATTTTCAAGTTTCTGATCATCACATTCTTTACAATCAGCATCATCATCACCATCACCATTATTATTATCGTTACCACCATGACGATGATCATTACAAGTTATTGTCATAAAGACTAGAACCTAAAGCTCCAAAAAACAATGTTTTTATCACATGCCATGTACGTACCTTGTTTTGAAGTGGGATCGTATGTGTGGTTCTGATCTTGCACTACCCGTCGGGTTGACAGCTAACGGTAGCTCCATGATAGGTGATGGTCCATACCGCATGTTATACCCCTGCATACAGTCCACACCAGGCATCTACACAAACAAGGACATTAAATTAGATAACTTAATCATATAACAAGTTACTAATATAGATACCACACCAAACCAAACCACAGCTCACACCACAACACATCACATCAAGCCACAAACACAACACCACATCGCACACAACACCCATACTACACACCAACATACCACAGCACACCATACAAGACCCACACCACATCACACCAACATACAAATTTAAAAACAAAACACCACACCACACCACACCAACAAACAAATTTAAAAACACCACACCACACCAACATACAAATTTAAATCAAGGTAAAATGACAAGGACAAACAGTGCAAAAAAGACTGAATAACAGATATTTACCGATTCAATGATCCTGAGAACATACTGTTCTGTCAAACCAAACAAGTCCTGCAAACAAAGTAAATACATAACTGAGTTCATCATCTAAATTGATAATAATTTTTTGCTGTTACGAGCTATCGACGTAAATCAAGGACCTTTAGCCTGGTCACTAAGGACGCAGGAGTGTTCATTAGCTTAACAATGATATAACGCAATGGAAACTATAAATACGCAGCCATCAAATGCAGACATTCACAGCACAATGTAAGACCCCGTCTACACGGATCCGGATACTTTTGAACCGCATACTTTTTGATGCGAATCGGCCTATCGTCCACACGATTCCAGTGAATCCGGTCACCGAAACCGCATACTTTTACTTGAATCCTCCGGACACGCGGATTCGTGTGGACGCAAATATTTCTATGCGGTTTCAGCCGGATCGGATTCGTGTAGACGAAGTAATAAAGTTGCCATGGTTGCTGACATTTACAGCGCAATGTAATAGGACAATAAAATGACTCTTGGAGGGCATATTGTTTATTTGCGGCCCGAGTAGCATCATTTGCGCCCGAGCGTAAAATCATCAATATATTAGGTCAAGTTTCAGAAAAATAAAGACATTTGGGAAATTTTCTGCAACAGGGCTGATGCGGTATGATTTGCGGCTCGCCAAAATTCATTTTCGCCCGCAAGGCGCGCGTTTTCAATAGGGCAGTTTTATTATATGCCCTAGTATATTGATGATAATATAGTTTAACTATGATGTAAGTAAGACAGCGGTGAAGGGATTCATACCTCGCCAGTGATGTACGACGGCCATACGTTGAGACGATCATTCTCTTTACGTAACGTCTGGATTGGTATCACGATTTGATTCCAAGCATCTGAAAAACACAGTAAAACCAACAGGTTAAGCTATATATTGACACATTATCCGTATTTACTCTTACTGCGGTTTTCGACTTTCTGCGAACTCAGACATTATAACGGCTTGCTGTGAAATACGTTTTTAGCTGCCGTCAATCAAAATTACCTTTTAAATCCTTGATTGATGGCAGCGAAATACGTATTTTACAACAAGCTGTTGTAAAGTTTGAGTTCGCAGAAAGTCGAAAACAGTAGTAACCAAAATACAAAATAAAATAGATCATTTTTTTAACGTCTCAGTGTATTTAGCCAGAAAAAAATGCCTTATACTAATTGGCGAGAGTCGGACTAACTACCTCCACGTTAAACATTTTAGCACACCGATCATGCAAGCTTTGAATATGTAATGTAAGATAATGTGGTCCTTATATAGCATAATGCACATACGTCGCAATGCGCTAATGTGTGAATATGAGGATCAATAAACCGTCAATAACAGTTAACGTTCTTGGTCGTACTAATATATTTTCCATGCAGAAACGTTCAAGAGCTATAGTAACGGACATTTCGTACCTTTTGGTGATATCCCACTGAAACAGCTGTTATCTTCAGTACGTATGGTGAAATTAGGCTTTCCATTTAGATCCTCTACACTACAGTAATACTGGCAGCGCTTGCTAACATTAGTCATACTCCAATAGTAACGAATGGTCTTGAAGCCAACCTGAGAATGATAAATCATCATCATCATTACCACAACTATGATCGCCATCGTCGTTCTCAATATTGTCATCCATATCATTGTAAAACTCTTATCTTCATCATTATCAGTATCATCATCATCACCAATATGATTCTTATTAGTAATAATCAATTGTTATCTCCCATTGACCTAGCCTCCTCCGTATGCAACTCCTTTTTCTACTTTGGGCTTCCTTTGTAACGATTTTTTCGACCTTGAGGACACTAAGAACCATGCCCCTCTTCCACTTTCCTAAACAGGAAGCCCATTACAATGAAGTCCACAAAAATAAATAAATCACTTATATTGCCCAAATATATTAATGCAGTCGAATGCCTCTCTTGTCCTCTACTCTATTAGAACAACCTCCCAGAACGGATCTGCTTGGCACAGTGTCTAAAAAACTACTGTAAAACGATGATACGTTTACTAAAGTCCGCATACTAGCCTTTGTACAAGCTGCGAGATGGTCCCGAATTTACGTCATCAATGACCTAGAACCAGTCTCTTCAAAGGCCCAATTCCCGGCCAAGCCGAAGGGGCGCGGTCGATTTTAAAGTTTAGAGCGCTATTTCTCCGCGAATAAATGTTCAAATCCATTTTTTTTTTGCATTTCATGACTTAGCTATATATCAACTTCTTAAATCGCCAAAAAACCGCGAGAGTTCATATACACTTTAACGTCTCAATTCTTCTAGACTGGACACGTGTGCCCTACTAATTGGGGAGACTCAGACACACACTCACTACCTCTACGTTTAATTATTTTGCACACAATTCAGCTCACATGTTCATTTTTTCACAACTCTCAGTGTTAATGTTCTTACTGGCATAAGTTACTTACCGGATAAACTGCATTTCTTGTGTGGTAGGTTTGTAGTTGATGAAGTAAAAGTTGACCCAATGACTTGACCACTACACTACCAATACGTAACGACTGTAACTTCTCACCACCGAACTCTTGGTTATGTCTTAACATACTAGAAAATGCACATAATTTTTTAATGGTGGGTAGAACAATAAGATGACAATCATGATGGCGATGATGATGATGATTACGATGGTTATGATGATGATGTGGTTGTGATGGTAACGATGACAATCATGATGGCGATGATGATGATAATTAACGTGATGAGCACAATGCAAACGCTGGTTATGATGATGATGTGGTTGTGACAATGTTGATAATGGTGTCAACGATAACAATAATGTGATGATAATCTTATTCATATATAATCGATTTAATGGTGACAGCTACTAACCTCGCTATTTGTTGTATCTCATCCCTGTTGATAAAGACTTTTCTAAAGACAGCGTAGGATGGCAGTCGATGTTCACTATCGTCGCTTGGCTTATGTTCTTCACACAGCATCGTCTGTAAATAACAGTACACAATGAAAATACAACCAACAGAACATACCCTGCTAGCAGAGGTCGTTTTTCCTTGCTCTTCTTCGCAGAAAATCGAGCAAAACTTCCTCTGATAGCTGGGTAAACAGAACGATAACTATTTTACACTAAACCGCATATCCTGTATCTTAGGGACGTTAAGAAATTCATACGGGGAGAATAAGGCCCTTATAAGGGCCTAATCTGTCTACACAGCACAACAATTGACACAAGCTGTTGTGTTATGACTTCAAATGCAGGAAAAAGTCAAACTTGAATATAAAGACTGCAATTTTCGTTGATTTTGAACGTGGATCTTAAGAGAACCAGTTGGTTCAATAAGCTGTAATGGGCGCGACGGCTGAACATATTTTTCATTGGATAAACCCTTGTGAAATTGTTTAAGAAACACTGGATCATTCTTATCTGGTGAATACCTTTATTCACCTGTATTACAACCGACCCTAGGGCGTCTGATAAGAGATCGAATGGCTCTATTTAGCCCAGCACTTTGCTATAGTTCGTTTCCCAGTGCTTTGGTACCTACCTTGTCCTTAAAGAACATGCATTTCCGTTGGAGAGCACAGCCAAAGTGATACGTATTTGTACAGCGAACCTCGTTGTAGATGTTGATATGGTTACAGACAACTGTAGCACCGGTGTTTTTGCACATGCAGCATTCCTAAGAACACACAATACAGCATCACATCAATACGTTTTTTAATTTAATTTAACCAAATTTTCAAATATATTAACAAAATATACAATAAATATAAATAAATCACTTTTTTAACGTCTCAGTGTATTTAGCCAGACACAAGTGCCCTACTAATTGGGGAGACTCACTCACTAACTTTACGATAAATATAACACACAACTCTGCTCATATGTACGTTCATTTTTTTGCGGAGTGAGGAAAACGGGAAAACCAAATTCATTGTACGTGTAATTGCAAGTTAACAAACAAGTTCACTGCCTCGGTACAAATGTAAAGGTAATCTATACACCAGAATGAAAAATTACTACCATTCTGGCTGTTAATCCTTCGTCAACTGTGTGTGACAGAACAAGGTGGGTCTGTCAATTCACCCCTCCCACAAATTCCCACAAGTGTTGCTTTACCCAGGATAACAAAGTCATAGAAATAATTGTGATTGAGTGTTTGAAACTTACCGTCGTGTTTCCTCTCTTGATAGCAGACTCAACATTCATCAAAGCTCCATTCAGAGTTTCGTAGACTTCTAGCGACCATAGTGCACAATTAAGGTGGACCCATATATCAACGTCCAGATTAAGCAATCTGAAAAAATACATATTAAGAATATCAATGGATTCGTTTATGAACAATAACATTATTTACAACACATGGACATGAGTTATTTACTTACCGTGAAGGTCCTTCAGGATCACCATCACCGGTCTCAGAACACAACGTACATTTACGAGTATCGTAAGGTAGATCTTGGGATTTGAAGACTGCGTCATACTTTTCTAGCAACTAAAACAAGCAAATCAAAGTAAATCAAGAGGTTTTCAAAGGAGTCCAGGGTTCAGTTGCACAAATAAAAGACCCACTGTCACTTACCAGCATGCTTTGCGTTGTATATTTTGATTTGAGTGTCAGGGGCCGGTTGTACGAAGGATGGATAAAGTTATCCACGGATAAAAGTTATCCACTGCATACGTTTTTTATAGATTTTATCCGCTGGATAAGGATTTATCCAGTGGATAGCGCTATTCACCCTTCGTACAACCGGCCCCAGATGTATTACGGGAACACAAATAAAACAAAACGCTAAACGATTTAGTAAAAGCGTCAATATCCACACGCATCGTAAAAATATCAAAATGTCAAAGGTGCGATGTTCATGGTCCACGAATTTAGTCTTTCGCGCGGTGCATGCTGGTAAGTGATCATGGGTCTTTAAGCTTCATTAGTGCTTATCTTAGTTTAATCTTAAAGTAATGAAATATTTAGAGTTTATACTGGGTCCGTGCTAAAACAACTGGGACAGCTCTGAATCTTCAAATTAAACTGAAGATATCCACGTCTGACAAGAAAAGTAGCGTACAATGTCAAAGTCTAACGGTATTCTGTAAGTAGGTTCTAATACCTCAGCTATCTCGTCAGCTGTAAGGTCTGGCTTTGTTTTCTGGATGAAGTCAACAGCTTGCCATCTTCTCCATTTGATGTCTCGCCGGCGCTTCATTTCAAGTTCCTATGACAAACAATCAACTAATCAATGATTTTATCAACTAAATATTTAATCGACAAACCAGTCACTCGACCAACCAATCAATGATTTTATCAACTAAACATTAAATCGCCAAACCGGTAACTAATCAACCAATCAATCATTTTATCAACTATACATTTAATCGACAAACAATCAATCAATCAACTAACCAATCAATCAATCAACTAATCAATCAACTAATCAATCAACCAATCAATCAACTAATCAACCAATCAATCAACTTAAAAACCAATCAATCAACTTAACAACCAATCAATCAATTAACTTATCAACCAATCAACCAATCAATCAATCAGTCAACAAATCAATCAATCAATCAATCAATCAACCAACCAACCAATCAATCAAGCAGTCAAACCACGAACTGGCAGATAAATGAACAGACTGACATGAAGACAGACAAAACAAAAGACACAAGCAAGACAGAGAAAGAAACAACCTCTTTCTTTGTGCAGTTTTTATGTTATGCAAAACCAATATAACTACTCAAACTATATTGATATTTTACTTACACCATCAACTTGTTCTTCCTTCCAACTTGGTCGTCGTACCTTCATCATAGCCGTTACCGGTAAACCTTCCGCCTGTTCTGAGCCTCGATGATCTTGTTCAGAGTCAGCGGTTACATTGCCTACTCCCGTTGTCGTTGTTGAATCCGTCAATTGTTCTTCTGGGTTTTCAGTCTTTGTTTTTGAACGGCCCTTCTCTAAGAGCGAGTAGAATTGTTTTAAACACTCCTCTGAACAGAAGCAATCACGACGTTCATTGGCATCGACATTGATGTTATAAATCTTGTAGTTCGTACCTTCCGAGTTGGAATCGGATTGTGACGTGTTATCAGCTTTGATTGCACGAAGCTCTGACGAAGATGAGTCGGCAATATCCGGAGGTCCACGAATAAATCCGATGACTATTATAAGCACATCACAATGTCTACAATAGGGACCATCAGAAGCCTTTCGTTGAGGTTCAGATTTTGTCGTAGCAAGGTTAAATTGTGTGAATGGATAAGGTGATTTTTGTAAATTGTCGACTTCTTTAGGGGACAATACAGAGAGTCCTTGTGGAGTTCGTGGATGAGGAAACATTAGGCCCCCTGTGGTTGTTGGTACAGTCGTTGTGATAGATCCTCCAGATTTCCATGAAGGTTCAATAACGATATCTGACGGTCTCGGTGGAGAGCAACCGATAAGCTCCGCGACAGACGCCACAGTTTCTGACACACGTATTTCCGACGAAGGAGAAAGTGTCAACGTCACATTTATACTGTCTAAATCGTCAATGTCTTGATCAAGACTTAGTAAAGGCCCTGTTCTATGAGGTGGTGCTATTTGGGTGTCTTTCTTAGAATTAGAAGTTGTATCATTTGGTCGTACACTGCAACAACTTGTCGACAATAAACGTTCACTTTTTATATTTAGAGGGTTGATCGGAGAGAAGACAGGAGAGTCGTTATTGCTTCGATTTGTTTCATCCAAAGCTGAAAACCTTGGTATGTTTGATTTGTTGACGGGGTCAGATTCCGGGGATGAAGATGCCACGTACTGTAAGGTCTCTGGTGATGACGATAACGAATTGATTGAAGAAGTATCAGTAGATAGCAATGCTGCCGAAGTAGCGATTGCACTGGAGAAGAACTCGTTCGCATTATGACGTGCACGTTTTATTGGTAAATCAATATCACGGAATTTCATAAAGTCTTTAGAATCAAGTACATCATTAACAGTATCCCCATTTACAAGTGTCTTCTGTTGGTTGATCTTCAACACTAGTTCAAGACTAGGTGTAGGGAACTTAGCGTAGAAGTCAAGGGAGTTATCAATGTGAGCGTTTCCCAATGCTCCTATCAATGAACATTGTCCATTGAACGGTGACGTGCCGTAAGGATGCATTAATGCATGGGTCAGGATAAGTTTTGGTTCACACAGAGGTAACGATTCTTTGGTAATCACTGCTAAATTGTTATCCCCTTTGCGCACTTTTTGGATGTGATTTTCTTTGGATTTCATTTTGTTTGGTGAATTAAGTTGACGTTGTCGTTTTCTTTCTTCCTTTTGCCTGGCTTTCTGCTGACGTAGTTCCTTCTGTAATTCTCGTTTCCTTCGTTGCTGCTCTTCGTACTCACGTTTCTTCCTCTCGTACTCTTGTCGTCTCGCTTCTTGAAGAGTCTTCTTGATGATATCATCTTCCTGTATCTCTTCACGTGACCTTGCTTCAGTCCTACTTCGTTTTACTTTAGACTTCTTGGCAGGAGTTTTCGGGATAGGTACAGGGCCTAACATGGCAGTATTCGTGCTACTACTAGAAAGCATTGGGTTTGCAGCGCCTAGCATTGGATCTCTTCCCGATAATAACATGGCACCGTGATCAGGCTGAGGAGTAGTCATTTCTGGATTAGATGGACGAATGTTAAATGTTGGATCATTGGGTTGAGTAGTGAAATTGCCGAGATTGGCCATGTCTCCTTCAGTGGATGGTGCTTCCATAGGTAATTGTAGATGTCCTCCCAATACACCTGACGATATAGATGACACAGTGGCAATCGAAGCTGCTATAGAAGATGTTTCTGGTGTAGTAGCTACCGATTGTTGTAGCTCTTGCGTACAGTTTGGTGTCGACTCTACCGTTGTGACGGCTGTCAATTCTGATTGGCTCTGATTTACTTCATGGCCTTCATCAAAGGAACCGGGTTCACTTTGAGTGATGTCATTTTGTGGTTTATAATTCTCACCTATTGGGTCTGAGGTATTTGTGTTTGACGCAGGCTCGATGTTGGATGAATCTTGTGGGATGTTTTCAGGTAACTGTGCTGCAGGCGAATTGACTTGTGATGTGTCTTTGTTATCAGCCTTATCAGCACTGCCATCCTGAACAGGAGAAACAAATGATGGAACTTCTTCATGGCACTCTAACGATGCCACAGAGTTGGCTTGAGAACTCGACTTGCAAATAGAAACCATTTGCTGATCTTTGTTTCTCGGGCTACACAGGTTAGCAACCTCATCGTCTGGATTCGTGTTGAATAGATCAAAGCACATTTCACTTTCTAAGGCTGCTTCTCCTTGTAGATTTCCTGCCTCATCACCACCCATATCAGCCACCATTGATTCTAACCTTTGAAGAGCTTGACTCGAGACTCCTTTCTTTCCGTCTACACCTGTACCATCAGCTGACTGATCACTGTTAGCCTGATTATCATTGCTTTGTGTATCTTCAACCTTCTCGCATTTCACAACAACGTTAGCTCTCTCGCCATGGTTCGTTTTCGCTTCGTTTTCAGTTAAACCAGAATCTATGTGGTTTATTGATTTACTGCTTTGAAGAGATGGTTCATTGCTTTGGACATCAAGTGGTGGAATATGTGACGAGATGTCTTGAATGTCAGGAATAGCAGGCAGATGAGCTTCATGTTTTGTAGGCAGATCGTCAATTGGTTCTTGTTTGGGAAATATTTTTGTGGGTTGAGGTTTATCAGGGTTTACAACCTTATGAATCTCGAAATCGTCACTAAAAGGGTTGTTATCCGCTACATATTGTACGACTGGTTGTTTGAGTTGCTGAGGTGTAAAGTTACGAAATCGTTCTTGAGGAGGGAAGCGTTGAGGCTGTGAGTTTGGTCTAGGATTACGTGGTTGTGGTTTTTCCAATGGGTTAGGTCTCAGAGGGTTACCTTGAGGTCCAGGAGGTGTTGGATTGCCATGAAATGCACTATTCATCAGCTGTGACGTTGACATATTGATTTGTTCAGGTGTCATAATACCCATAGATGGAGAACCTGCAAAACCAATATGACTGGAATGAGGATCAACTGGTTGTTGGGCACTGTTCGCCATGGGCTGTGATGGAGAGGGACCATATTGGTGTGGTCCCATTGGCTGTGGTGTTGATCCATCGATAGACTGTGAAGTGGGTGGGCCTAAATCATGAGGGGAGCCAGACATCTCAGAATGGTTTAGCATATCACTTGGGTTGTCTCTTCCCAATCCATGCTGCTGCTGCTGCTGCTGCTGCTGTTGTTGTTGTTGCTGTTGTAAGAGCCGGTGTCTTTGTTCCATTTGCTGCAAGATTTGTTGTCTTAATCGTTGTTGATGATGCTGAAGCTCAGGGTCTTGAATAGGTTCCTCTGCGGCTTGTTTCTTTCCTTTTCGTCCCTTGCCTTTTGTTTTAGGAGGCACTGGTTGGGGATTCATCCAGTCTTGTAATGGAGAAGGTTGAGGTACAAAGGTGTCTTTACTTTTTGCTCGAGATCTTGACTTTTTTGCTGGTTTATCCTGAAGAAAGAAACCAAAACAATTATACACAAATCATGCACACTAATTTCGAAAAGTTATAGTTTTTATAAAACTTAAATTTGACATATTTATTACCGATTTTCATTGGTTTTATGTTTGTTGATGTATACATAAGCTTGTAAATGCAATAAGCTGCACAACTACCTATATTATACATGCGCACATACCGTTTTCGGAGTAGGTCCACCATCTTTTATGAGCTGTCCAGGTAACTGTGGTATAATTCCAGGTTTACTCATCATTGCTGGATGCTGTGGCAGCATACCAAGTTGTGGGTCCTGCATAGGTCCTTGCCACTGCTGTCCTTGTCCCGGAGAAACACCCTGCATAGGATTTTGCTGAATCATTTGCTGTGGCGGCAATCCACCTGATGATTGAACCTGCTGCTGAAGCATCTGCATCTGTTGCCAAACCTGCAGCATGTTTTGTTGTAGGAACTGGCCTTGCTGTTGCAGAGCCATCAGTTGAGCTCCAATCATCGGATCACCCTGGTTTTGCTGGAGTTGCTGCTGTAGCTGTTGATACTGCTGCATCATTATTTGCCGCTGTTGCTGCATCTGGAAGAATCTCTGCTGAGTGGCCATTAGTTGCTGATGAAGGGCCTGTTGGTTGGACGATGGAGCTAATGATGGTGTATGAGGAGCTGACAAGGTTGGTGGCTGCATCTGTTGTGATGCTGCAGGTTCTTGTGGTCTTGGACGAGTATTAATTGACTTTTGCTTCATTGTTGGTTGTATTACTGACACAGGCACTATGTTTTCCTCTACGGTGTTCTTTTGTTGTGATTTTTCTTCAGATGATGTTGGTGGTTTTGTAGTATTATCAACTTTAGCTGATTCGTCCGGGTTCTTAACTTCTGCAGGTGTGTCTGAAGTTTCCTTGTCATTTCTGCTTTCTGCACTACTATCAGCATGGTTGTCACTTTTGCTTGTGTCCTTATCAGTATTGTCGGCAGTGTTGTTGTTTTCAGCAAAATTTCCCTCTAATGTAGAATCAACAGAACGTACTTCCTCGCTGAGTTTGGGTATGGTACCTTCACTATCTGTGGTAACTTGCTGTTTACTTGTTTCTAGTTCCTTTTGGTCAGTCACAGCAATGTCATTTGCAGTGTCATTCTTTGTCTCAGTCTTGTCTGTTTCCTTTTCGTTTACTGGAACAGTTGTTGAAATCTCACTAGATTTAGCACTGTGTTCTTCTGTTGGCTTGACACTATCCACTTTGTTATTTTCAGATGCTTCGTCACTTTTTTTGTCTGTTTCACTAAGTTTTGAACTTGACTGGCCTTTGTTACCAGATGGATCAGGCAAGCTTTCCTTGGGTGTGGTATTAGGCAGAACTTTCGGTTTCTGCAAAAGGACTCGTTGGGGTGGTTGCTGCTGCATTATTACCTGTTGCTGCATCTGCATTCGATAGAGTTGCTGACCATCCACTCCAAACACAGGTACTTGACCAGGACCTATTGGTCCCATCTGGTTGGCTGGCATGCCAGGGTTAGGATGCCTTAATGCAAACCGCTGGTGAGAAACCTCCATGAAGGGAGGTGTAGGGTGAGGACCTGGTGGTGGAGCTCCTTGCTGCTGTTGAAGATCTTGCACCACTTTATCAAACTGAAGAGTTTGTTGGCCTAGTTCATGACGCTGGTTCATTCGCCTTTGATATTCTATGAACAACTGCTGTTGCATCATTTCTGGTGCCGGTTGTGGTCTAATTGGAGGCATTCCCTGGGGATTGCCTGGTTCAGTTGGCATCAAACTAGGCATTACACCCTGTGCTGGCCACTGCTGCTGGAACATAGTCTGTTGGGCTTGCATCTGAATGTGTTGTTTTTGGATTTGACGCTGCCTGTACAAAAACCTTAACCGTTCTTGGTGTTCTTCTTCACTTTCAATTTCTGGCATATCCTTGGTGTTAATAACTTGATTCATGCGTGTTCTTGCAAATGGTGGTTGGGCTGCAAGAGGGGGTTGCTGTGGTGGTTGTTGTTGTTGTTGTTGCTGTTGCAACAAGTGTTGCTGCTGTTGCAATTGCATTTGTAGGAACTGTTGTTGTTGAGCTCTCATCAGCTGTTCTCGTTGTTGTTTTTGAAGCATCTCAAGTTGTTGCTGTTGTTGTTGCTCATCTGCGGGTGGTTGTCTTGACATTGGGAGACTAGTGCCATGTTGCTGAGGTGTTAATGGTGGTGGTGGAGGAGGTGGTGGAGGACCTGGTTGGATGGGAACCTGGGACATTCCAGGCTGTGACTGCTGCTGCATGGTGCTGTTTATGGAGACCATTGGTTGTATTGGTATTGATTGAGGAACGTGCGGCATGGGTGCTTGCTGTTGATGTGGAGCTTGCTGCATTTGTGGCTGTTGAAAAGTTAAGGATGTTGGCCCAGATGAGGTATCTTGCCAGGCTTGGAATTCATATGATGGCTGACGTGACATGTCTGGATGTTGTAATCTTGGTTGTCCTTGATTCTGAGGCATAAGATGTGGCTGCTGCTGTTGTGGGACGTTCTGCTGAACCATACCCATATGATCTTGAGGGCCTGGTTGTGGGTGATTAGAATGCATCTCAGGGTGCCATTGAGGAGGTACGTCTTGTTGTTTGAGTACATGAGACTGTTGATCGTTCACAACTGATTGTTGATGGAAAGGCATGTTAACCATATCGCCTTGATGGTGGTCTTGAGGGGGCATCTGCACAGGATCATTTACCTGTTTAGGTACCCCAGGTGTCATAGGTGGTCCTTGTGAATCATTAGCCTTCCACGATTGATCAGGTTGAAATGGCAAATCAACGGTGCCTTCTGGTAAATGATGCTCATTTTGTTGCAACATAAAAGTTTCATCGTTTGTTGGTGGACAAGAGTTTTGCCTGGCAACAATAGGATTTGAAAAGTTGTCTTTATTCTGTTCATTCATGGGTTGTGGCTGCTGCATTGAATTAGACCACATTGGGCTATCTTGGTCGTGTTTGGAAGCATCATTATTCCAATCATTCCATGGGCTATGTGAAGGTGGTTGACTTAACGATCGTACAAATGCGCGATCTTGTGTGGTGTTTATGGGTGACAAAGGCCGTACATTCTCTAGACCATGTTGCGACATAGCTAAATTAGGCAAAGAGTTCCGTCTGTCTCTTATATGATCAATCACATGACCAGAATCAAGCGTGTCTAATGAGGGAGCACTCATTAGTGAGAACGAATCATCACTATGCATTGAAACAGATGGAGACTGCTGAGGAGTATCTACAGAATTATAAGAATCCTGACTGTCGCTCTTGCCACCGCAACCAAATTCTGTTAATGACTGCTTACTGCCAATTTTCTGAGGTGACTTTTTCTTCTTATCATCCAGTGCTCTGAGCCCTTTGACTTGTTGTGTACGCTTGACCTCCTGGCGCAGGAGGTTTGTCTCCTGTTGTGACTGTTGTTGTTGCCTTTGTTGCTCAAGCTGCCTTCTTTGTTGTAGGAGTTTCCATTCTCTTTCCTGCTGCTGCTGGACTAACAGTTTTTGCTTCCTCTTTTCCTTATCTTTCTCTTTATCCTCCTTGGTCTTCTTGGATTTCGCAGTCTTACCCCCTTTTCCACCAGGCAGTGCATTCATTCTTGGTGTCGCAAACATGCCCATTGGTGATGTGGGTGTGTATGAAGTGGGTGTCATAGGTGGTGTTGCACCGCTTAATGACATGGGTGTTAACGGTGTTACACAACGTGGCTGATCTTGTTGGAATTGTGGAGAATGTGGAACCTGAGGAAACCCAGTAAATGGTCCAGGACTTGGTTGAGGCATACCATGCTGATCCATTTCCATTGATGGATCATTTGGTACTTGAGCTAGGAGATTTTGGTGTTGTTCAAGTTGATTTTGTTGATCCTGCATAACGTTATGAGTAAGTGGATTTGGTGTCATGGGTTCTGAACATGGAGACGCGGGCACTTCTGGAACATTTGACTTGCTTTTCTTTTCTTTGTTTTGTTCTAATAAAAGCTGCACAACAAAAACAAAAACACTCTGTTAGAAATAAATATAATAATAATATTGATTACAATGTTGCAGCAGATATGCAGCATTTACAATAATGATAATAACAATAATAATTCTGAGTAAATACCGTCGTTTGCAACTATCTGTTAATGGTCGCGACAAAAAACATGTTCTGTCTAGACGAAAACTTCCTAAGTTTGGCGCCAAACTTTGCAATCTCCCAATGCAATCCTCTAAATAAATTCAATTTGTTGAGGTAAATTAAATTATATATTTTTGTTGCATCTGTTAAAGGATAGATGCAAGTGCAGTACATATCTTTTAATTTCTAGCCTTTTTTCACCAAAGTAGTTTACAAACATGAGAAGTTTGGGGTGCCAATCTTTGAAGTTTGACGGCGAAACAGAACATGTTAATTTTGTCGCAACTGTTAACGGGTAGATGCAAGCGACTGTATATAAACAATGACAATCATATATATTATAAACTAGACGCTCTATGAGCGTCAAGTCGGGCTAGTCATAAAATCAACACAGGAGGCTAAACAATTCTACTTTGGGCTTCCTGTGTTCGTTCCCAAAGCATCATGGGGGACTATACGGGACATGACAGATACATATATTGGCCAAAAGGTAAACCTAGAGTCGGGCCTTCTAGCCCGACTAATAACTATAAAGATATCTATTAAAACGTTCAGTGTGTATTTTAGGTAAAATGGAATTGTGCATGAAAGAAATAAAGTTTGATGTCTCCTATAATTGTGATACTCACTCTTTTTCCTTGATCCTTCAGACGCACTCGGTTATCTCTTGCTTTAAGCTGAAAACAAAGTTTGAAAAGATATAAGAATATGCATCAGATGTTTTAGCTTCTTGGCAAACTAGAGAATAACTATGTCTAAATATGTATACTTGTTTAAATAGCAATGCATTTAAGACATCCATGAGCATGAAGAAGGGATGATTGTTAACTTACCCTATATGGTTCTCGTTGCTCCACAGATAATTTCCGCCATAACCTAGCAATTGCTCTGTATCTGTTAGGCCAGTCTGATATAAATCAAAGTAAGGTACATTAAGAAAATGAGTTTACCATTCTATTACAGCTGCGACCAGAATTTTACTAATTGTCAAGTATGTTTTTGTTGAACTGTGCGAGTTTTCCCAAAACCAAGAACTGAAATAAAAGCTATCAAAATATTGCTGCTTATAGCATAACTCTGTAATAATAAAACTTGTCATACCTGGATATTCCTTCTGTAGATTTACGTGTTCCAAGTTAGCATACAAGACAGGTGAAATGGTTGCAGTATCACCAAGTTTCTCATCTTCTTGCCATTTTTGTTGTTGTTTCATTGGGTCAGTACGTGGACTAGGTGCTCTTCTTCGTTCACGGGGTAAATCACTGGCCAAGTCAAGGTCAGTTCTTTTTGGAAAATCATGCTCAGCATCAAAACCATATTGAGGTCCAGCCCCATGAGGAGTTTGTTGGTTTCTTACACCAGATCGAAAATTATCCCGATCTTGTCCAAATTGGGGGAATCCAGGAGCGGCATTAGCGTCAAAGTGACCTAGTGATGGATCCAAACCCTGTGCGTGATGTCCTTGTGGGAATGGCTGAATTTCTTGGTGTGGTGGCTGGTAAGGTGGTGGAGGATGACCATGAGGTGGTTCAGTTGCTGATCGAGGTACCTGTTGTGTCATACCACTTTGATTTGGACCAATACCACTATAAAGCTCACGTTGTTCCATCTCCATTTCAAGATCAGCAAAGATGTCTTCCACTTCCTGGCAGTCTACATGAGGTAATGGATCAATGGAAACAGATAACAGGTCAAGGTCACCTTGGCTATGGCTTGGAGGCTGTAGCAGGCCTGGTTGAGGTTGAGACGATGACGTATTGACATTCGTGTTACTTCCTTGGGCTGGTGCACCCTGTATATGTGCTTCCTCTTGATCTGCGAAGTTTCAAACAATGACTGTCTCAGACAACACTCATACAAAAATAGTTATTTTTTTAACAAATAATTTTAAATATGATATGTTATCTTTATTTGATATATAACCTTGAAATTAGATAAAATCAAAGACAAATATTGTAAAATATAATAACTTATTGCTTAAGACAACAACAAAATGTTACTTGAAATTGCTTAATTAATCACTAATTAACTAAACTTTAAAGGATGTTTGGTACAATACCTCTGTTAACATTCTGGCAATCTGTGGAAGATATATCTTCAGATAGCATATCCAAACTACGATACAAAGCTTCTGGGTTTGGGAATTCATCAGACAGAATTAAAGGATCAGTAGGTAGACCTTCAACATTTGATCCATGCCAGCTGAAATAATAATAAGAGATGTGAGTCACTAACAAGTCAATGTGCTTTCCAATGTGTGAACTGCTTTACAGTCACTTAGGGAGGTCACGGCCATAGTTTGTTACGTCCTAAAAAGAAGCTGTACTATTACTATAATAAGAAGAAATGTGAGTCACAACTACTCAAGTCAATGTGCTTTCCAATGAATCATATGTGAACTGCTTTACAGTCACTTAGGGCGGTCACGGCCATAGTTTTTTACGTCCTTAAAAGTCATCTAGCTGTACTGTTAAACTAAACAAGGGAAACAAACACAAATAAACCAAAAGAATGATGGTCAGGATAACGCTGACACTTACTTTTCACTGCCTTCTAGACCCATCACTGATGTTCCTGGCTGATCTGGTCTAGAGAAACCAACTTGTTGTTGGCCAGGAGGTCCAGATTGTAGCTGTCCTCCTGGAGCAACGTCATAAGTGAAAGAATAAGACTGTGAGTTGGGAATGTTATATTGACCAGGATGGCTATTTCCTTGCTTTCTGTTAGATGGTTTAGAGTCTTTCAAGTCCTTTTCGCTTTCTGAGGCAGAAGTAACTGATTCTTGTTTGGCTATTTTCTTCTTGGAGTTGGTTTTGAGTAGACTTTTGCCAAAAAATGCTTCCTATAATAGTGAAATTGAAAAACAAATAATTGGTTATACATATACAGCATACATGTACATTTTGTCTTTGGTTAAAAAAACACACAATCAAACAAAAATGCTACATACGACACTAGAAACGGTTGTGAGGGAGACGACTTAAAATGTATTTGAAAATATTTCATATAGACAGTGCCTTAACAAAGTATTTGAAAATATTTCACATACAAAGTCTTTATCGTTATCATCATCAATATGACAAATGTCACTAGTTTTACATCTTTCAAGACTCACTCAAAAAGCGAACCTTTACATGAATTGACACAACTAAAATCTGAAAACATTACTGATGCATTTGCCTACTACATAATAAAGACGGATGTTTTGATCCTATAACAATCCATAACAAAACTATATTTGCCATTTCATGTGAATATATGTACCTGCATCCAGTCGGGATATGTGTCTTGTAGAGGTGTCATCATGTCAGCTTCTTCAGGCCATGCCTCATTGCTTGATGAATCCATAATGGCTTCAAGAGAACTCTGCTGCTGGGCGAAAAAGTTGGGCAAATTGGATCCACCATGCATAGACTAGAATAGATATACAATGAATCAGGGGGTGAAATAGAACAATACAAGCTCACCCCCTCTTGTATAGATAGATTCATGTCTTTTTAAACTACTACAGGTCACTTCCTTGGTGTGATTCAAGGGGCTTTACTGTTGAGTCTTAAACTCTTACTTGAATAATTACATGGAAACGATAATGATTAAAGTAACACAGATGATGGTGATAATGTCATTATAATGAGAGCAATAATGACATTAAAATGACGGTGATATAAAGATATGATGAAGACTACAATAATAATGAAGATGATGATGATTAATTCTGAACACAGTACGTGAAGGTTATGTTAATAATGAAAGTGATACCTAATCAATATGTATTACCTGTCGTCCTCTTGGGAAACCAACAGTTTGTCCTTTCTTCCTTCCTGGTACTTTGGATCCTCGGCCAGCAAATTTACGAGCTCCAGACCCACGGCCTCTTACGATAAACCCTCCAATACCAGGTCTTACACCACTCTTGGATCTACCGGGTTTCTGGCCAAAGTCATTTTTCTGATCAATCATATTTGCGTCCAAGTTAAAAGCTTTGAGTGGTCCTGTCTGCGTGTCTGGACCAAATGTCTCCATCTTATCCAATCCAGCCAGTCCCATTTTCTTAGCTTTCATTTTGCTTTTTACTTTCACTTTTTTCCTACCATACGCCGATAGTTTTAATCGATTCATCTGTTTGATTCCACTATCCGTTAGAAATGTATTGTCTATTTCAGACACGGGCTGGTTACCACCTAACAGTCCTACTCGGCCATACTCATGTGACAGCTTCATTTCTACGATACCATTGTTGGTTAGCCGCTGACAAGGATGGATTGGCTTCGCTTGTGGTTGAGGTGGGTGATTTTCTGCAGAGTACTGGGGTCGATAATGATGTAATGCAGTTGCTCTGGGTGACGGCGGACCTGCAATTGTGAATCAGTCAACTTGAATTGAAATATACACATTTTGATCACACATTTGATTGCTTATTCCGAAAATCAATTCTGATCATTAGTTATCTAAGAAAAACATAGCATTGACGGTAATCATCAACTAATAAATTATAATACAAATGATTAAAACATTTTATAAAGCAAGCATATCAATAACAAGTAACAAAAATTGATAAAAATAAAAAATTGTCAAAAGTTTCCTTTCTGATGTAAAATGGTAGGTTCTTCAAATTGATGGTCAGAACACCCAGTTATTTTGTATTAATCATATTGTTATAACCCATATTTTATCCCTTATATTTTTAATCCTTTAAATTATGCATTCCCTTAACTTAAGTTTATTTCAATATTATGTTACAAAAATTTAAAGAAATAGGAAAGAGATGAAAAGAGAGAAGAGATCAAGAAAAGTGAACAGAAATGAAAGCAACCACATTTAACACTAGTTTAAGGTTACATTACAGTGTTACTTTACAGTTAGTGAAGAGTGTGGGTGGGTATCTTGTACCACCTAAACCGACAATAAGAACAACCACGACCATGACAACCAAGTTTTAAAGGGAAACTTTCAAACAGTGTGGTAGGATTCCAACAAAATCATGGTCAACAGTCATAAACCATGGTACTTGAACCACTGTGAACTATTGCTTTAGTAACCAGTACACAACCACCATGATAACAACCACCAAGACAATTACCACAGATACAGCAAATACAACAACAGAACAAAATGAACACAAAAAACAGTATCATAATGATAGGAACATGAAAACAGCAAGGACGTCAACAACAGCACACACAGTAAAAACTAGACAACAAGACCACCACTGCAATATACTATCCTACCAATTACCACCATACTACTACCCATTCATCTTTGATAAACAGACACAGTTACAGATACAACCAACCAGCCACCACTACCATATACTACCCTACCAATTACCACCATACAACTACCCATTCATCTTTGATAGACAGACACAGTTACAGTCACAAACAACCACCACTGTCATATACTATCCTAACAGTTACTACCCATTCATCTTTGATAGACAGACACAGTTACAGATACAACCAACCAACCACCACTGCCATATACTACCCTACCAATTACTACCATACTACTACTCATTCATCTTTGATAGACAGACACAGTTACAGATACAAACAACCACCACTGTCATATACTATCCTAACAGTTACTACCCATTCATCTTTGATAGACAGACACAGTTACAGTCACAAACAACCACCACTGTCATATACTATCCTAACAGTTACCACCATACAACTACCCATTCATAGACAGACACAGTTACAGTCACAAACAACCACCACTGTCATATACTATCCTAACAGTTACCACCATACCATCTTTGATAAACAGGCACAGCTACAGCTACAGACCAACCACCACCATATAATACCACATTATGTCTGATAGACATACACAGCCCACCACCACCATACACTACCCTACCATCTTGGATAGACCTACTATCCTACCATCTTCGACAGACTATAACCAAGGTATCCAGTACCACGGTTACAGTACTAACCTAAAGGTTTCGTACCAGAAGTAGTAAAGAAGAAGGAGGAGAGTGAGCGTGCAGTTGACGAACAAGTTGGAGATGAAGAAGTTGTGGACGTACCACTCAGGCACACGAGTGCGCGTTTGGTTTTCGGTCTACAAAACAAACAATGATATCCGTATTCCGCAGCTTTGTCAACTTCTTCCTCTGTTAACAGCTTGTCACAGGATCCATGTAACCACCTAAGGAATCACGATACAGAATTAAAACCAGTGAATCAATAATAGGTGAGCATAGTGTTTACAAGTGTTGATATTGTGATGCTTATTTGCCAACCATTTTTACAATAGATTTTTCTAATTTTTTTTGTTTTAATAACAATGGTTGGTTGGCAAAACCATTACACAACACATCACTGTACGTCCAAATATAGAGTGAGCTATATGGATGAACAAATGCATTAATGATAAATAAATTAAATTATCTATCTATAGATATAGATATATATCTGTATACACCTATTTCAATTAACGTTGTCATCTGGAACGGTTGATCTGAGACCGATAGGAATTGTGGGAGCTCGTTAAACTGTAAATGCACTATTATAATCACGCTTGAATATTAATGTTTACTTCTGAAATACTGTTATCTGTAATTCAGCACCATTCAAACGTGATTAAGACAATGTATTTGGAATTTAATGAACTCCCACAGTCCTTATCGGTCTCAGATCAACCATTCCAGATGGACAACGTTAATTGAAATAGGTGTATCTGTCTATAAGAAATGGATGGATTGACTGATACACAAATCACTAAATGAATATTAAAAGATGAAACGAATGAGACAAAAAGAACGAATGGATGGATAAATAAATGAACGCACAAACAAATGGACGAATTATATAAATTGATTATACTCCTGTGTTGTATCAGACAAACAAATACACAATGAAAAAATGAACGAAAACTGATGAGTGAATGAATGAACAAATGAATAAAGCAATATATAGTAAATGCAGAAAGTATTGGAAGAGTGGGTAGATGGATGAACGGATGGATAAAATATCTTACCGATCACAATGTAGACACTGTAACATCAGATCATTCTCATTGTATTTGATATTACAGACAGGACATGTGATCTTACTGGCACAAGGCCCACACTTGGTGTAGTTAGACTGCCATTCACATTCTTCGCCTGGTGTTTGACTACTGCAATCATCACAGGAAACACACCTGTAAAAGACACAGTATAAATAAATAAATAAATCAGAAAAATCAGAGTACATTTGAAGAGATATTCTCACCATTTGCATTTCCATCCTCCTTGAGGTACTTTCTCTAGCGGCGGATCAAGACAGTATGTATGATAACTAATATCACAACTATCACAGAGTAACAATCGAGCCTCATCACTCCCTTTACCACAACCTTCACATAGTGTACAGTCTAGACATCGCCAACCTTTCTCAAGGATTATCTGGTTCACCTGATAACAAAATTAATCACATTTATGAGGACGCAAACACAGGATTATCTTGATCACCATAATGAAAACATTAGCAATAATTAATATTCTAAATCTATCATATTTTTAAATCAAGGATTCATTTATATTTGAGTCTATGCAGAAAAGCTTTTAATGCCTTGGCAATTTAAAATAACAAATGTAGAAATCACAAGCATGATGGACAATTAATTTGAAATTAAACAAACAAAAACAGACAAAACTAGTGAGTGAGTGAGTGAGCGAGTGAGTGGTCCAAAAGCTCCATCCCAATAACTCTAGGATTTTCAATCCACAAGTTAAAAAGGAAATAAACAAAAACAAAAAAACAATAGTAATTATTCCCCATGTATTTTTGGTCTTCCAAAGCCTCAGAGAATGGGAAAGACTGACTGCTTACCTTAACACCAACACAATAAGGATGATAGGACTGTCCACACTGTGAACAAGCAATCAACTGTCCCTCACGACCTTTACCAAAGCTACCACAGCAAAGACACATATCTTGTTCACTCGTAAACTTGTCATCTGATGAGAACAGTACAACTGTCGTATGGAGTCCTTCTGGCTCTTCTTCTTTGGTAGAACTATCAGCAGCATTGGCAGCACCGGACTACAGGAAATAAAACATCAATCAGGACCACAAATACAGTCAATGCCATTTATGTTGTCCACATAAAGAAGAGATAAACTACAACAAGTGGCATGTGCTTCTTCATTTTCAGCAGTTTCAGCAGAAATTTCAAGTTTTAACTACGGGTAACAGAGAACATTGAAATAGCATTATGAACTCTGTGTTAATAATTAATGCTTGTATCAAGCATTTCAGTAGAGCCAGTGTATGCGGTGTCATGTGACATTTCTTTTAGCGATAATAACTATGTTGATGGACAATGTTAAATGACATTGACTCTATGAATCACCCATCTTATAGCTTGATTAGCCAAGTTCTACAAAAGGTGTGGTTACTAGGTTACTTACTACATTTTCTTTTCCAGGTGATGGTTGGACAGCAGCCTGTTTCTTGAATTTGGTAGGTGGCCTTCCTGGTCTACCATGTTTAGCCTTCTTTCTTGCTGGTGTAGTGTTAGTCTTGGACTGGAATCATACAAACATCAATCATAAATCACCCCTTCTAAGCAAAATATACAATCATCCTTTGCTGAACATATGGGCAATCCAGCACCAACTTTTTCCCTACAACAGACCTTTTCATGGGAGGAATCGAACAACCTCAGCTTTGATAGCATGTAATATATTCTTTACAATTCAACTACAGCCCATGGAATTTTGAAGTGTTTCAATTAGCTTCAATTGTTAGGTTATGTGTACATTCCTTAATTACAGCTGTAGTCAAATTGTAAACAATATATTACATACTATCTAGGCTGAGGTTGTGGATGAGAACCGTGAAAAGGTCTATTAAACTGGACAGTTCAAGTTCTGAGTGGGTTGCTACTCAAATAAAACTAAATAACTAGAGAGTACACAGATTGTACTCAGATGTTGTGTTTGTATGTTTGCTCCTAAAGGAGCTGCTGGGTTTCTATCAATCCTTACCTTCAACTTAGGCCCCAGTTTCCTCTTCCCTCCCGTCTTAGGTGGAGTAAAATTCAAAGAACGAAATGACGAGGCTGACATGAGTTTATGTTCATTCATGTGATCAGATGTCGGTGGTGACTCAGGTAGACCCGAATTCGAATCAAACATATCTAGATCTGGTTTCATAACTGACTCCATCTCCTCGTCTATAGGAAGTTTACTATCACTATCTAAGGAATCCATAAGAGAATCCTCAAATGGTCGTAATACAGGCAGGTCATCAATGCTATTATCTAAATTGGTTTGCATTAGGGTAAGGTCTTCGTCCATAGGTGATGGGGTTATACGGCCGATTGCTGCTGATGTAAGTGTTCGTTTATCTTCGTCTATGCTAGAGCACATTGGTTGATCTACGTCATTGATGGATGAAGGATCGAATGATAAGCTGTTCTTGTGATTTATAACCTGTGAATGTAAAAAAATTATATAAGAAATAAAGAAATGAAGGGTGAAATGAAGGTTGAAGAGATAGACCATGAACAAAAAATTCAATAATGGAAGAAAAGATAGAAGAAAAAAAATGACATAAAACGAGAAACATTTATGGGAAGGAGGAATTTGAACAACAGGAAGGATCAATGAGGTCTAACAGAAAAGGACAGATGGAAAGGGAAGAAGAAAAGAAAATGACAACAAGTTTGACAAGCAAAAGTAGAGAAAAAGAAATATGCACAAACAGAATGAAATTGAAGGAGCAAAAAAATGAGAGAAAAAGAAAAGAAATAAATGAGTAAACAAACAAGTGAATGAAGGAACAGATGAATAACCAAAAAAATACATGCATAAATGACATAGAAAGCATTCATTGAGAGGCAAATAGGTAAAATATTGCAAGAAAAGGAGAGGTTTGAATAGAACAACTTACTGCATGATCTTCGCCATTTTCCTTGCACTGTGGGCAGTAATAACTAATCTTCTTGGCTGATATCTTCCTGTATGTATCCTCAGTTACATTATCACATTCAGCATGTAACCACTTCTCACACGCCTCACACTGAACCATGGCAACATCGGATAACTGTCTGTACGCTCGACTACATATCTGACAAAATAAACCCTTGTTTCTTTGCTGGTAGCAACTATCACATACAGTGTAGTGTCTATGCCACCGTGATGTTGGACCACCGCCTGGAGTATTTGAACCACAGTCTTCACATCGACGACAGCCCTGTTAAAAACAGTGATTATTATACACCTATTTTATTACCATCATGGATGTTCATACAGCTATTTTAAAAGTGTTGTTACAGAGAGAACAGAATGTATTCAAGGTCATTCAAAAGTCTTTCACCTGTTTACAAAGAGTTGTCAAGTCATACAGAGATTTTGAAAGTGTTGTTACGGAGGGAATATAATGAAAAAGGTCATTTATCAGTCTTTCACCTGTTTACTTATTGTTGTCAAATTATACAGCTCTTTTAAAAGTGTTGTTACAGAGAAAACAGAATGTAAAAGGTCATTCATAAGTCTTTCAACTGTTTACTTATTCATAATAACTATACATTACTTCAACCTTTCAATTTTATTGAACTTTGTCAAGCTTTCGGCTCACAGAGCCATCATCAGGATCGTGACTGAAAGCTCAACAAAGTTCAATAAAATTGAAATGTTGAAGTAACGTATATAGTTATTATGAATCAAAAACCAGCCTACAAACAACTCTTTGATTTTGTTTACTTATTGTTATCAAGTCATACAGCTATTTAAAAGTGTTGTTACGAGAGGGATTAAAATGTAAAAGATCATTCATAAGTCTTTCAACTGTTTTCTTAATGTTATTAAGTCATACATATAGCTATTCATTTTCAAAAGAGTTATATCAACAAGATATGAATAATTATCATCATTAAAACATGTAACAGCAGTGTAAAAGAGATTCATGAAGTAAATTATAAACATTTTTGTGACCATTATTATACAATTTTCATAATTGTATGGTAATTATAATTCCTAATAACATTTTACTCTTTTTGACTTCATTTTGGACAAAGTTTATGAACTGAAGATATAGGAATGTGTAAACAAATATAAATAGGACATTCAAACTTTGTAAATTTACTTACCAAACACTTCCATCCAGTTTTTGGTATGGTTGTCATTGGTGGTTCAAGGCAATACGTATGATACCCTTTGTCACACAGATCACATACCAACATTTTATTATCATCACCAGGTTGCCTAAACGACACAAAAAAAAGAAAACATATAAACAATTGAGAATGGACATTAAAAGTAAGGCCTTTTAAAACCTCTGGCTTAATTTACCAACAGTCTAATTTAACAACAGTCATTTTTTTCATAAAATCAATAAAAAAAGAAATAAAAATGTTCTCTGACACAAAAAGCTACCATAAAGCTATGTAACCATAGAGATTATTTTTACATATGAAAATGTCAAATTTCACGAAAGTGAAAAAAGTATACAAAAACAGTGAAAAGGATAGAATAAGATCGTAGACAACATAGAGGAGAAGAAAGGGAAGATTTAGTTATTACCTGCAACCTTGGCATACTTTACAATCAGGACACTGCCAACTCATGCGCACAAGTGATGTAGGCTCAACTGCTGGATCTAAACATCGTCCATGATAGTGACGACCACAGCTTGTACAGAATAACATTTCAGAGAAATCCTTGGCTTCACCACACAGATAGCACTGTGCTTCCGTACCCCCTTTAATGAACAAACACAATTTAGTTAAATGATAAGAAACTAGCTGCTAAACTTATGTAGGTTATCAGTGATAATTAATTCTTAGGAAATCTAAACATCGTCCATGATAGTGACAACCACAGCTTGTACAGAACCATTCTCTTACCCAGACCCTTCTCAGCTTCACTGATCAAAGGCTCTGGTCGGACACAAACCGGAAGACCCAGAATCTGGGTCGACAGATATGCACATGCTCAATATTTTCTAACTTCCGGTAACGTATAACAAAATGGCGAATTTCAAGTTAATTCTCGCTGATGCGTTAGCCCAAACTAAACGTAAAATTCAAATTGTGGTTATGGTTTAAATAGTTATGTCAAGTTATGGTTTATATAGTTATGTCAAGTGCTCTGCTATTAGTCTTTAGAACTGTTCTCAGACATTCCCACGGACCCAACGGTTACTTTGTCTGCTGCTAATTACTCGCCAGCCAGTATTTCGCAACTAGCTGTTGGAATGTCTCAGCTCTCAGAACTATTAAACTAGACTGAGATTAACAACCATTAACCAACTGATGGATAGGAAATTTCCCAAATTATTATATTTCTTTTTCGAATGTACGGCCTCATCGGTAAATCTAGCCTGAAACGACAAAACCAAGTCAATGCGATCAAAGGTACATTTTTAGTAGACAGTTGTCTTTAGCAAGATCAAAACAAAATCGTTGCATAGAAGGTGTGCATAATTATCGCTGATTGCGCATATGATTATTTCAACCAATATTATTCACGATGGATTTCTGTCCGGCCAGAGCCTTTGATTTTTCGTTAGAAAGCTAAGAAGGGTCAGGGTAAGAGAAGAACAACATTTCAGAGAAATCCTTGGCTTCACCACACAGATAGCACTGTGCTTCCGTATCCCCTTCAATGAACACACACAATTCAGTTTAATGATAAGAAACTAGCTGCTAAACTAACCTACAATCATGTGCAAAATTGTTGAGACACTTTTTTATGAGCGTTTTTGTTTCATTTCAAAAAACATACAAAATCTATCAATTTGATTTGTAAACCCCCTTCCCCCCTAAGCAATGTTGATTGGTCTTTCAAATGACAACCGTTTCACATTCCCACAATTCAACATTGATACGGGGGAGAGGGGGAAACAGAAAAATGATGTTGAAATATTTTTCATGTAAAAACCAGATAATGTCCCAAGGTATTTTGCACATGATTGTAGGTTATCATGCAGTGGTTCTTAGGAAATAATTATGTAAAAAGTAATATTGTATAGTAACAGTTGAACTTGTATGAGATGCATCAATGTTTTAAGGAAGCAATTGATGTAAGAATGTAAATTAACAACTGGTTAAAGTGGTTTGATGCTGATGCACACCATGATGCTGATAAAAACGTGAAATGAACCACCTACCAAGACGACCAGCATCTTCTAAATGATCCGGACACAACATCGTCATAGACTGAATTTCCTGGGAAAAAAAAATATAATTTAATACAGTAATGATTTATTCAACTCAGTTGGATAAGAAATGCCTCAGCTAGAAAATAACAAGAACTAGACTACAATACCAATGTTCTTATCAAAGAGGAAATTGATGATTATTAGTATGAATGATAGGTAATATAATGAAATTTGTAAACAAATGTTGACAATTAACTTAACTGATGTTTCAAGCTTTAGCCCTTCTTTGGAGACTAAAGCTCTTAAACGTCAGTAAAGTTAAGTCAACATTTTTTATGGTGTTACAAATTGTATTGAATGGTCTGAACCCAGGTGAATGAATGTTTATCGAAGTAACAATATTTGTCGAAGTAACAATATTTGTAATAGGATCATCCGGGTGGATGTAGCCCTCAGAAGGGCTGTTTGATGTGACTGATGTTTCGACATCCTGTGCGGAAGTCATCTTCAGAGTCAAGTGAATAAAAAAGTCAGATTGAGTGATATTCATACTCCCACGCTAATTAATGGATGTTGCGTCATTAGCGGCATTGGTCTTGTTGTGTGGCTGAACCGCTTGTGTTACAAATTCCATCATAATACCTATTGTTTATATCAAACACAGATGCAGCCTATACTAGTTAACCACTAGTTTCCCTTATGAGTATGATGTGTGTACCTGGAATGCTCCTGCACTTGCAGCACATGGGTAGTGAAAGGTTTTGCCACATTTAGGTACTTGACATACTACACTGGCACCATAGCGAGTACAATGTACACAACGCTGCAAAATAAGATAACAAGGTTATATATAAGAACACACACTTATTCAACAATACATTTTTGACAAAAACAAATTATAGTACAGTGAAGACATTTTACCTGTGAAACAAAATTAAATAGTCAAGGGGTAATAGTCAAATAGACACAAAAGAAAACAATGGAATTAGAGACTGCTAAGGTGTATTAGTCTAATATCTATTTCATGGGTTAAATGACTTCACTCTATGTTATATAGTAGTAATTAAATGCTTCAATATAGTAAATACTTTATAATACAAAGAAATATCAATTCCAATGCAGTAACTGAAATTTAGTGTGTTGTTGTTGCTCTTGTCGTGGTTGTTGATACTGTTGTTGTTCTTGTTGAGTTTGCTTTTGTTGTTTCAATGGTAGTTTTTCATATCAGTTTTGTTGATTTTGGTATTGTTGTCAATGTTGATGTTGTTATTGATTTATAATCTCTGATCTAAATTAAACAAAATTGGGATGTTGTAGTCCAGTGTTCCACATTGATGTTGTTCTTAGTAATTATTACTGATCAATAACCTCTGCATGATCTAAATGAAACTAAATGGTGATGTTGCTCTTATTGATCAATAACCTCTGATCTAAATGAAACTAAATGTTGTTCTTATTGATCATAACCTCTGATCTAAATGTAACCAAAACCTACCTCTGTCAAGGATGCAAGGACAGCCTTATCAACGTTGACAAAGTCATATGAATCAAGTTGACAGACATCGTCACTCCACGAGGCACAACAGTGATGCGCCCAGACAGAACCATCACTTTCAAACACCTCAGTGACATCCCTCTCTCGTACTGATCCAAACATACACTTATCAGCAGTCATTGCCTGCCCATTGTTACGAAAAGGTAATCCTATAACTACAGAGCCTTTCTTTCTACCACGACCAGGTGGTCTTCCTGGCCCACGGCGGTGAACCATTGGTTGTGGTAGAGGGTTGTCGTCGATTGCTTCTTTTCCTGTATCGGCGGGCTCAAATGGCTCTGGAGTCGAGTTATGTTTCTGTCTGCTGTAAGCTGTCTGCTTTTTGAATGGATTGAAGCCTGGAGTGGGAGGGCACAATTGAAGTTTTCCTTGATACATTCTTCTTTCTGGTCCACAAGAGCAAAAGGCACATAGTTTGTCCTCTGGTGTGCTATAATCAAAAGTTAACAGAGGTCAAGCATTTTACTACCTTTACAACTTTTAACACTTAAAACACTTAACCCTAAGTTTAGGCCAGGTTATATAAACCTTAATTAGTGCTAACCATGCAGGGATGAGCTTGCTAAATGCTTTAACTATAATCAGGCTTTGAACAAGCATGCCCTAGCAATTCTTAATGATGTTCTTGATATATACTAAGACAATATGTTCTCAAATTTTGAGGGGAGGGGAATTAGCCACAGAATAGAAATTGATATCAATGAATTATCTGCATTGTTGAAATGCCATATGTGCTGGAGTAGGGATAATTATAAATGGTGGGTGTTTAATCTTATTAATCTATCAACAAGGTCATATATCACTATATTGAGTATTCATATTTTAGTTAAAAAACTATTATTATAATGCAAAACTACCAGAAAACTATGGCTTTCCTGTCTTATGGCCTATTCATGAATAATTTAAATTAACAAAACCATTGCAACATCACGTTTGTGAAGGGGGAAATTATTAGGTTTAAACTTGTTTACAAGTATAAGTGTCACAGATGGGGTATTCCCCGGGATGGAACACTCAGCCAAGGGAATCTCCCCTTTATGTAAACATGTTGATAACAACATACATTGTAATAATTTTGAAACAAAATTGATAAAAAATATCAGTAATAACTGAAATGGATACATTTTTGCATGTGTCCTATAATAATTATATCAACAGTTTACTGTAGTGGCTTTCTGCAAGCTCAGAAATTAAAATTTAACGCCTCAATCTTATAGCCATTCTAACGGCTTGTTGAGAAATACGTTTTCCGTTGCTGCTAGTTACTTGAACATTTTATGTTTTTGACAGAAACATATTACACACTGTTTGAATGTCTCAGAAAGCTGAGAACTGCAGTCATTGATTGCATAAAACTTGGAAGCAATAATGATAACCAAGTCATCAAAACATCAAAAATTCCTAGGACTTCGAAAAATAAATACAAACATAACAAGGAAAGTAAATTTTTAAAAGATCACCCATGCATGCAACAATTAATGAGTATTAGATGTACCATGTAGTTTCAAATCCTCATCACTGTATTCTATCAGGATTTAAGATTCTTGTGAAAATTTCAAATGCTGAGGCGGCATTGCACTCAGATTCTGTAACCCCTATAGAATACAGCATCTCGGATTTGAAACATTATATCAAACGTTTATGTAAGAATATGATTATAAAAGATTAGACTTACATGTCATCGTGTGGAACACTCTCAGTTGCAACTGGTTGTCCCATAGCATCAACAGCTTCCTTCTAAAACAAAATAAATAAACAAGTTTGGGATAAAGTGGTACTACTATCTTTTGATCATTTAAAATATATTTGCTACAAAAGCATAGCCCTTTTTTTGTTTATAAAGCGAGATTTTAGTGTGTATACCTATGTAACTCATAGGCAATAGAATGAAATTTGTAACACTGTCAAAAAAGTTAACTTTGCAGGCGTTTAATAGGTGGACGTACAGTGACGTATTTTGTTATGATTTTGACAACCAACCATTTGTTATAAGAAAAAAGAAAATTAAAAAATCTATTGTTATGGTTGGCAAATTGGCATCATCACAATACCAACACTTGTAAACAGTACACTCACCTATAACTATATAAAGTATACATTCATAAAAATGACTTACCTTAAAATCATAATTACATTCACCCTTAGAACTGTCAATACTAGATGCACTGTGTGATGCACGGATTGGAGACTTTAATTTACTGCAAGTTATCAAAACAATATATTAAGTCAGAGGACAGACAGACAGACCAGCAGACATATTTAAAAGAAAGAGGAATTGAGAGACAGAGGGAAACAGATCGAGGACAGAGCGCATATCAATTGAGAGAAAGGGCAGGCAGACAAACTATCAACATGCAGGCATAGTTAATAGAGGGAAATGGTTAGGAAGCCCTTTGTTGTATGTTTTTGTACACTTTTTTTCAAGCGTGACTGTGCATAATCTTTTGTTTCGCAATTGTTTTAGCCATATTGGATACGTCTGAGTGAACAGACCAAAAATCATTATTTTGGCTGTTGCTTCAAAATACTCAAAGATTTAGAACAAATATTACAATATTCCTTACAATAATCTCATAGAAAAACTCCTTTTGACTCATTTTGCAATTTTGATTGGCCATAAAGAAAAAGTTGTGCACGGTCAAGACCAGTTCAACTTCGAAATGCAAACAAAGAAGTACAACAAAAGGTTTCCTAACCAGTCCCCTCTATAAACTATAATGCAGGCAAGCGATTAGAAAGAAACAGTACTGACAGATAGACAGCAGGGCTGGTTGGTCCACATGCACCAATTAAAATACAAAAAGGCAGTCAGCAAGTCAGATAGAAAAGATTAAAAGAAGACAATATTGCGTTCTTTGTTATTGTTTTAGTACATGATTTACATACCTTTGTGCATTTACTCTTGTCTTTTTGATGGGTCCCTTTGGCCTGCCCCTTGTTCTTGATTTAGATTCATTGAGAACATATCCTTCTTCTGAATCTGGAGTCAAAGGTGATAAAGGAGGAAGGCAGCGAGTGGGTGACATCTGTAATAAAAAAAATAAAGATTAGCATTAGCTTTAAGTAATTCAAGCTGATTTAAGTTGAATAAAAAATTATTTGTACAAAAAAATATCGCATTGAACAAAAAATGTTTAGTGGGACAAAAAAGCCTACCATTACCTAAATGATATATTTTAATAAAACAATATATATTCTATTCAAAAATAGAATTAGTGGAGTCTAGCTGGATTCACGATATATGCAAATTAATAATAATTTATTTATTAATTTAGCAATTTAATATGCAATTAGTAAAATATTAATCCCACATTGATAGATGAAGTTTGGTATTCCGTTTGAAACCTTGCCAGTAAACCAGTGACTGCTGAGGAGGCCCAACAAGGCAGAACAGATGTTTATGGTATACAGTTTCAAATGAGGATGACCATGTTGCCAACATAAGGCATTACTAATCCAACAGATCTCATAATTTACCATGACACTAAAGATTGCTGTATTTTTTACATGATCATTTCATTATAATAAATACTAAACTAACTTAGCTTATAATTTTACACTAGATGTTTATTTTTAAACCTAAGATGTTTTATTCCATATAGTTTGATGTTAAAGGAAAATGTAGGACAAAAGACCATTGTAATGTGTCATTGGTCCCTTTAGTAACATAATCAGTTCACTTTAACACCTATAATACCACATTGCATAAATTGCCAAGCAGTCTAGAAACTATTGGTGGATAAATTCAAACTTATTTTCCAACTATTAAACATTATGATGTCAGTTCTTAAAATCAATTGTCTTGTTTACTATTGTTAACTACAACAAGTACATGTACTGCATAACTCTATTGTCTTTTTGTTGGACCACACAATAGAACAGCTATCTACATGTCTAAAACAATAGATAGATTAAATAAAAGGGTTTCCCCTGACCTATTTTAGTAAAAAACAGATTGTATTTTCTTGCAATGTTTTTCCCTCAACCTATTTTTAGTAATAAAACACATTTGAAAAGGGTTTTCCCTGAGATATTTTTAGCATTGTTAATTATATCAAGTTTTCACACATTACATTTTAGTTATGAAACACACAAGGTTACCTGGAATGTATATAGAATGCATGTTCTAAGACATGTACTTGGAACTACATACCACTTTGATTCAATTTGACTATCATTGTCGCAATCATGTAGCATTATATGTAATCCACTAAAACAATGTGTACAATACATTATATTGATCTAATCCACCATGAACATCAAGCATGGAAATTTACAGTGTTGAATTTAATACAGCAGTGGCTTGATCACTCCATAATGTACACTAATCAGCTAACCAATGCAATGTTATTAAACAAAAAACATATTGTCTTAATTTATATTCATATTCACTCTGTTATATTATATTTTTTCTGTCTTGAAAATGACGCTTGATGCGTCAAAACATCAACTCGCACTAATATTAATATTTACTCTATTATTTTCAATGAGTTATTCAACAAAAACATCTTGTATTGTCCCTTAAGAGACACTTTTACACAGCTGAGAATCAATATCAGTTTGTGCTCAATATAGATATAGATCAGCTGTGTCCCACTCAATATTGGAAGTAATTACACAAATAGCCAGAGTATTACGTGACTCAATAAGTAAGTCAATAAAACCTTTTATATTGCAGTAAAAGTGGAACCTCATACACACGGGGAAAAAAAACAATGTTATGTTGTATTGATATCAAACTTTATGGTGACCAGTTGTCTGCATTTTTTACTTAAATAGCTTCAATCTATAAGCAGATGGACGCACTATAAGCTTCTTCTACTTTGACAAACAATTATATTAACATAGAGTAAACAAGAGTATAAAATGAAAGCTTGTAAATATTATAGATATTTCAATAAATATTGATCATCTGGAAATGGTTGATTCCAAAAGGAATTGTGAGAACTCATTAAATTGCAAATGCACTATTAAATAACCAAGCTTGAATATATATGAGTGCTAATATTTTTGAAATATTGGTATCTGTAATTCAGTACCATTCAAGCATGATTATAATAATACATTTGGAATTTAATGAACTCCCACAATTCCTTTTGGTCTTCGATCAACCATTCCCAGATGGTCAACATTAATTGAAATAGGTGTATTTTCTAAGTGATCACTTTACTGTAATTGCTTCCTTAGAAACACTGATATTGCCTACCAGTTATCAACAAACTGTAAAATAATTGTTTATCGATTTCAATGGAAGAGCATATTGAAAAATGTTACCAATTTTTTCCAAATTGTATCCTTGGAAACGAATGAAGCATTTTGAGTTCTCACCAAATGTGTTCTCATCAAATGAAAGGTTGTGTTCAACTTGTTCATTCAAAAAAGTTACCGTAAATTTTTTTATGTACTTTTAGTATTGTTAAAATATTCTTCAAAACATGGGGATATTACCTTTTTAACTCTAACAGTTGTTTGCTTATAAATAGTCAGACAGACACAGTCATAGTTATCAACATACATACATGTACTATAGATTAGTAAATGGAAACTACCGAGTGAACTAGTATAGGCTAGCTGCATCAGTGTTTGATATAAATGATATGTAACAATTAAATGAAATTTGTAACATCTTAAAAAAATCTTTGAAAAATCTTAACTTGATAAATTAAAGCCCCCTGTCAAAGTAACACAAGGGGATTTTTTTTACCCTGACAAGGGTAAAGCTTCAAATGTCAGTGATAAAGTCAAGTTAATTTTTTTTTACAGTATTACAAATTTCATTCTATTACCTATAGACTGGTTGATGATTGTTAGTACTGTATATAAGCTACTAGCTATTTGTTCATAGAAATACTGACAAAGCTTGAGTACAGGTTATATATTAAATCATGTGCACAAATTTGTAATTGTTTAGTCTCTAAGTTACCATTTTTTTTCTAAATAATTCCCTAGACATTTTTATGTTGTGTATACTTGTTATCAACATATCAGAGACTTGTAATTTTATTGTTAGTAATATTAAAGCTACTGTTTTATAATTTATTTTTAAATTTGCACTTTGATAAAACATTTCATCCCTCCTTTACTACGACAAATTGCTAAAGCTCAAAACATCTGTAAACATCTTTTACGGTGTTACAAATTTCATTCTATTGCAGAATTTAATTTTTACATTATGCATTATCCATAAATATCATATGTACAATGCTTTACTCTTACATACACTGGAGCAGTCTACCAGTTATTGTAATAGAATAGATTGTTTATTGATATCAAGAGGTGGACACATACATGTGAACAAGTTTATAAATGATATAGATCTCATGTACTTCCTAGCACAGGAAGCATGGAGAAGCCTTAAGAGTAAATAAACACAATCAAAGACCCTTAAGCATGAAGATGAATAGAAAAACACTGCATAATGAGAAAAACACATATTATAAATATTCTATGGGCATTGGACTACATAAACATGCAAAAGCAATGTATAAATGAAATATTTTAGATCTACAAAAATTATTCAAACTTTTGTTTTGGCAGAAATACATGTATGTCTATAAATTGACGCAAATTTATAAATTCATTTTACTCAAATACTTTTAATGGATATATAAACATTCTATGGGTATTATTAATACTATGTATATTAGACATGAACAATATTAACATTTTTTAGATTGATTTTTTTATTTGAAGGTTTGTTGTGCAAATTATTGAGTTTTGAATGTAATATTACAGCTTCATTAAAACATGAATTTACTTTAACATGATTATAGTAAACTGCATCATATAGTTTATAGGGAATAATTAGAGTCTCAAAAGGAAAAGAGCCTAAACTTATTGATGTTTAAGACAATTCCCTCATCAGAGGATTAGCATCTGAAACCTCAGTAAATTTGAACCCCTATAATAAAAGATATATCATTTTAAGAGAGTTAAATACAAGATATCTCTATTGTTTATGCATGATCATGTATATACATAAAAGCAGTAAAATTATACTTTTATAAATGATATTTTATAGCAACAGTTTAAAGGTTTAGACAACTGTGTAATTTTTGTAACACTGCATGTGAATGCAGCTTTTAAGCTTACTGTCTGACATCAAGACAGGCACAATGTTTACTACAAAGATATTATTTCAAGATCATGGTCACATAGAAATTCATTTTTTTCAAGTTTTCCAAACATTGATGAAAATTCTTGAATTCGACATGTAGAATTGTTTGAAAAGCAACATTATAAAAAGAGTTTAAAGAACAATAGTTCAATCAACTGATGTAGTCAGGTTGAGCTAATTATAGTTTCAAAACAAAATTCCTTTAGCTGACTCAATGATTTTGAAAGAAAGGTTTTAACAAACATGAATGCAGTGATACAATTTACACATTCAAATTCAATGTTAATTTAAACATCTTGGTAGTTGAATTGTAAAATATGAGGAAAGTTTTAAATGTGTATATGTATTCACTTATTCAACTAAAGTTAAAACATGCAATAAAGTGGACTTAATTATCAAAAAAAAACATGTATGTTCACCTGCATATAATATGTACATCCTTATTGAGCTAATAAATTTTAAAAACACATATATATTTATGTGACTGAAAAGCATGTGTATATATATATATATATATATATATATATATATATATATATATATATATATATATATATATATATATATATATATATATATATATATATATATATATATATATATATATATATATATATATATATATATATATATATATATATATATATATATATATATATATATATATATATATATATATATATATATATATATATATATATATGTATATATCAAAAATTTGTCCATGAGTAATGCATATTTCATTTATTCTGAACTCAAATAAATTTGCTTATATGCATACATATATGTTTAAATATGGAATTAATTTCCATTTAAATGCTTGGCTCATGTTCATGAATGAATTCAATGAATTTACTCTAAACAAACTAGAAACATCAAAAATTTCTGTCTTGCAAGCAACATTTTAAAATCAAAATACAAGTGAATTCTATAAAACTAAGATGACAGAATTTAAAGATCTGATCTACTATTGAAACACAACAAAAACAAAAAACCTTTAGAATGAGTCATTGGGAAGTTACACAATTCAATACTATTTCATAGTAAACTACTCAGTATGAAGAGAAATTCAACCATTACGTGGATAAATATTACTAGAAGAAACACATTAAATAAGGGGAGAATAATGATAGTAAAAGTTACTGCAGCCTTCTAATACATTTTTTGAATTAACCCTAGTACATGATCATTACAATTTATATTTCCTTCCTCGAGGGAAACACTTAAAATAAAAATTTGTCAATGTTTAGTGTTAAAGAAATACTATCATTCTTCTTACCCCAGTATCGACAATTCTTGGTCTTCCTGGGCCACGTCTAGGTCGTCCTACAAGCAAAAATAAGGAAAAATGTTATACAGTTTCTGATCGTGCGAGATAGCAGCTAGTGAAAAACACAATTACATAGGTCTTTTCAAAGCTTGAAATTAGCAACGAGAATCAAAGAAGAAAAACTATTTCGATGAATGGATGGTAGTGCTTAGTGCAGAGGAGTATTTTTGTATCTTTAATGCGTTTTAACGTGTGTTTTGGATGAAGTTGCTTTAAACAATGATCGTAAAACTAGGTAGAGCGCTTTTGCTCTCGTTCGAAGCCATAGCGATCTTGAATGAGCCAGAAGTCATTTTACAATGGGCGTAGAATTCGTTTTACTGCGAGTCGGTCACAAACCCCAAAGCAGCAATCAAAACAAAGAGAAATTAGACGAAAAACTGATTTGTTCATCCTGTTTTTACTGTAGCAGTGTTGGTTGGAAGTTCTCTTTTGGACAACAAATGAACATTCATTAATAATGGAAAATCGAGGCGAACGCAGATGTTTCAAAGAGCTACAGGTGAAGAATTCTGCGAGACAGAAGATTTCCACAATCTATCATGACGGCAAAGAGGTTAGCTCAAAAACTCCAGTAAACTGGAAGCCATTACAAAGCAGAATATTCACTACTGAATTGGCAACATTTTGTTTTTCTCGTAGTTCAACCACCTTTACACTTCGAGCCAGTAATTATTCATACTATGGTATAGCAGTTCTTTGTTTCGTTTTAAAGAAAAAAATATAACTTTACGTGATAGGGAATTTCTTGAAAAGCGTAGAGTTTTGAAGAGCAAATCGAAGGAAGTATTTTAGGGTATTGTTTTTGGCTATCCACCGCCCTTCGAGTTCAAGTCGACCAACCGATGGCAACTTTCTACGATGAATCGCAGCCGTCGACCAACCTACGTATTTAGAAATGCCGAAACTTGAAAATACAGGCCAAAAATCATCGCTTAAAAACAATTTACGCTACATTGGAGTACACAAATAGTTCAGGCAACATATAGAGCAAATTTGTCAGGTTTTTGCGTGATCAAATTGGTTGTTTTCTATTTTTAAAGCAGAAAATTCGATGGATCTATTGTTGGTTATAACCAACTTCGCGCCATGGTTTGGGACGTATAGCAAAATGGCGTCCTTCCAATACAACACAATAAAATACATATTTTCACTAACAAAATCCAATTTTAGAAACTCAAATAGCCGTATTTTTATAAAGTAATGATCATAGATCCCAAGTATGTGTTTTGTTTGGCTCAGGTTCAACTCAAGAAAGAAATCCGAACTCGTTTTTGAACTCGATGCAAAGATAAGTCAGTGTTGTCATCAAAGCAAATTGTATGCAGAGACCGATCGACTTTCAACTCCAACTTACCGGACATTTTGTATCCAAACAGATCGGTGCAGCAATGAAATTCTTGTTTGAGCTGTTAGCTCCAAGTCAATCCCTTGCTACAGCAATCTAAGTCAGTAAACTGGCTGCCCTCGCGACCACTATCGCGTCTTTCGCGTCAAATTCGAATCCTCTTACAACTGCTACTGAAGTCGAAGACACTCCAACACAAATTCTAACATACTCCCGACTTTTCGTAACTTGGCTACGTAATTTCACAAATTCTTGGTTCAAAATGATTTTCCTCGAACGAGGAGATATTAATCTTCAATTGTAGAAGCGAATTATAGTACTGTTAGTCGTAAAAAGTTCAATTTGAAGGGGAATTTTTGGGCCTTTGGGCCAAATCGCGTGCCGCCATGCATGCTTTGACCCTGCTTCGACTAGCTACCGGACTTGCGCGAAACGACATGACCCCCCACGGTCGAGCTCCTTGCACTATCTACGCCAATCAAATGGTCGCTCTTCACAAGGCTATTCAACAAACGATTGGCTTAGAAATTCTGTGACGCGGCACTTAAAAATGGCTTTTTCTTAGTCAGCTGATTGTTTTTGGGTTTGTGAACGAATTTTAAACAACAACTGCCGTATCACGTAAACAACAGAACGAACCAAAAAAATCCCGCTGAAGGTTATTTTGAGTTTTATCCCGGCCTCGCTTTGACACTATTTTCGTCAATTTGGAAAGTCAAGCTAACTATGTTTTCAGCATATCAGTTACAGATGACAAAGAATGGGATTATGGTTTAGCTTTCAGATGGTAAACTTGTTGTTGGTTTTTATCCAATCTTTTCATTCGTTTTTACCACAGCAAATTAGATTTTAATACGATTTTTATTGCTGTATATGTTCGTCGACGAGTTGAAATCTTTTCAACTTTGAAACTTTTTCGAATTAACTCCAAAACAAAAACCTTTTCAAAACTTTCAAATAATCGTGACTTTCCAAAAAATAACTCTGCCAACAATGACCATATTTCGCTGTAATAATAAACAATAAATTATAGAGAAGTTATCTTTCAAAAGAATTTCTAATATTTACTAGAATTTCTTTACATTATTTCGTCTGGAACTTTGAGACATTTTTAAATTAAAATTTTTGAAACTTGACCGTATAAAGTTAGCTGACATTCTGACACTTGAGTAGCGAAGCAAGTCGTTTTCGTACTGAGCATGACGCCATGTACAATCAATCTTCATTAATTTTAGCTTGAAATTATAAGCCAAAAAAGGTATACTGCGTACTTTGTAGATCTGTTTTCAGTTTGGAGAGATTTACATTGTTTAGCTTTGGGGTATAAAATAAACTTAGCTTTCGGCTGTTTTTGACATTAGAGTTGGAAAAACCTCAAAAATCCGGCAACGCATCTTCTCTCTATAGAAATTCAAGGAACCTCTCCAAAAAGATGATATATAATTTGTATTCACGAATAATTTAGGATATTCGCTATCTGTTATTTTGTTTTGTTGAATATTAAGGATAGCTTGGTGAATTTTGACATCTGACGACCGATTAAAATTGATTAAATAAAGCTAAATATACATTTTTATCGACAATCACAGAACGACGCAAACAAAACACAATCAATTCTCATTAAAAACTCAGTAGAATGCTATATCTCCCAAGATAAGGTATTAATCCTGAGAAATTTCATGACCGGAGAGATATTGAAGCGATTCCACGGAGAGGAATCCCCCGATACTCCTGTAATTTCAACTATGTATGCTCGATCGGTAAATTTTCGAATGAATGAAAACATATAAAAAAAAACAGAAATAAGAAAAGATATATCTAAATTTAAATATTGATAAGAAGATAATAATAAGCATGCTAGGCAATCATAATGTGAAATAGGATAATTGTAAAAAATAAAAATGATATAATCATGATGATAATGATGATGTTGATGACAGTAATGTTACCATATATCATATAACTGACAAAAAAACAAAAAGACAGACTGTTGCATCTCGGGTACGCAGGCAACCGCAGTAATCGGATATGATATGGTAATCATTATTATGATTATGTCGATGATGATGATGACGAGTCATCATTTTAAAAATGTACTAAAGAAGATCATGTATAATAAATAAAACCAATATTCCCTATAGATATATTTAATTTTTAGATAACAAAAAAAATGGCTTGCTAAAAAAACTGATAAACTAATGTCTGCCTGTACGTCTTTTTGTCTGTCTGTCTGTTTGTTTCACTTGAACAAGATACCCAAACAGACCGCCAGACAGACAGAAAGAAAGAAAGAAAGAAAGAAAGACAGAGAGACAGACAGACAGACAGACAGACAGACAGACAGACAGAAAAAACAGACAGAAAAAACAGAAAGGAAGACCGACCAGGGGCGGATCCAGACATTTGTCAGGGGGAGTCCCAATTGCAAATGAAGGGCTCTTGTGGTGTTAGGGGGTATCCGGTCCCTAAATGTCTTAAATAAAATAGGGGAAATTGCGGCGTTAGGGGAGTGTCCGGTGCCACTAGGGACACCCCCTAGATCTGCCCGCCGACGGAGACACAGAAAAGCAGACAGACAGACATACATAAACAGTACAGGAGTCGGACATTCAAAGAATTACTAAAGTATACAAGGAATGACAAACGGAAGGCAAAGTACAAGAGCACGAAGTGATTTCAGGAAGTTTAGACAACTCTAGCAAACAGCGAGCACGCAAGTTGACAGACCACTTTCAACTAAGTTTATCATGGAATGTTTACTATTTTAAAACTGCCACTACGACTATCGTCCTCGCGATCATCGTTTATATCTTCACTGTCGTATTTCATGTTATCTAGTACTATATAAACATCACGATTATCATCATCATCATTACCATCATAAATGCCTTCAACATTAATTGTCATTACCGTCATAATCACCAACATCATTATCATCAACCTCAACCTTATCTGCATCATCATCATTATTGTCGCGGGCCGTGTGATATGAACCTCTATTTAACAGGAAAAACAACAGTATTTTAGAAAGACTACAGTATCTGAAAACTACATGTAGACCATGTATTGTTGTTATCAATATCTTCACCATCGTCATCCGGAAAAAAATAAACACAAAGAATAAAACAAACTCAAATGAAGGAATAGAACAATAACGAAATGACCAGTATTATCAAGAATGATTATAAACCTAATGATTATAAACCATCGACATAAATCATGCGTGTTGGTTGTTACTGTAAATGCACCCTTTAATTTCAATTCCGAGAAAGTTGTCAAATGATGTGAAAAGCCTATTAGCTAGCACCACAAAGGATCGTGGATCAATTCATATACTAAATGTACATTTGGCACGCCTTTCCTAGCTGTTGTTTAATAAGTTAAAATTGTCTTTTGTCAATAACACGTACATTGACAAGTGTGGCGATGTGGCCATGAAATCCCTGTGTTCTAGTATAGTACACATAGGTTACCCATAGTCACCATTTGATTTGATCATTTCTTTAACCAAGAAACCAACTAACCAACCAACCAACCAACCAACCAACCAACCAACCAACCAACCAACCAACCAACCAACCAACCAACCAACCAACCAACCAACCAACCAACCAACCAACCAACCAACCAACCAACCAACCAACCAACCAACCAACCAATTATTTAACTCAATTAATTAATCATGAATCAACCAAAGAACCAATTAATCAATCAATCAACCAAAGAAACAATCAATCAATCAATATCAATCAATTAACCAACCAAAGGTCAATAGTTATAGGGCATACATCTAATCTCCAAGGCAAGCAGCCGTAATATACAACAGTAAAATCGAAATATTGGCCGCCAATATGCAAAATTTCAAATCTGCATGATAAATTACAACTTCTCAAAACGTGGATTAAAAATCGAGCATAGCAAGGTCGAGCGCAGCGCAGCAAGGTCCGTACAAAAAAGACCGAGGTACGTCTGATATTTTTCCGGACAGACCGAACAAGCGAGGTTAATAAATCGTTTATTACATGGCTTTTTTCCTTGGCGATGTACGAAATCGCAAATATTTTATCGCCGAATCTCTCATTGTTGAATGAATAGAAATACACTAAACACACACTAAACTGGCTAAAAAAAACACTTTGCAGGTATGAAAAGGCAAAACTTTAACAAAATATTTATTGCAATACATTACAAGTTGTTTAAATATTTCCGGTCTGAAAAAAATACGAAAATTGGACCGTTGTCATGGTAACGGTCTGATATGGGAAAATATCAGACCGGAAATCAGCCAATCAGAGAGCACGTACTATCGTAGCCATATAATAAAAGTATATATCAAATATGCACTAGCTCTCTCTCTATATATACGTACATAAATCGATAAATGAATACAGCAAAATAAATCACGTCATCAAATCGAAATCAAATTAAGTGCTATACCGATCCGCCATATCCGCTTATAAAACAGGCCCGTCTGATCGAAATCAGGCTACGTTTAACGCCAATAAATAAGAATAATGTCGCATAATACAAACTGCCTAAAGATCTAAGATGCCGTTAGAGATCTTTTTTTTCCTTTGAAGGACACTCGAACCGAAAACGCTTTGATTTTTTTGTAACTCCTTTTAGCCCACATCCCTTGAGCGAATAGATTTAAAGTAAAATTTATTACGAACACTAATTACTCAGTGTGTATGAACTCAATGCTTCATTTTTAGAGTTTTTGAAGCAGCTGTATGGAAAATAATGACCTGAAAATAGTCAAGTGTTCACGGTTCGAGTATCCTCACTGCCAATCAAGTTGTGATTTCACAAATTACAACCGATTTCAGTGTTACGTGCATAGGCGGCTTTTTTTAACATGTACATTCGACATGATCATTCGACAGTCTGAGTCGACATGCATTCCTAAAATTGTACTTTATTGACATTATCAGACTGATAAATCAAAACTAACAGGATTAAATTTTAAAATACTAAAGGCAAATTTGATTTGCAAAAACTTAACTTTAAAATTGCAACTCTAATGTCGAGTCAGACTGTCGAATGATCATGTCGAATGTACACGCTAAAAAAAGCCGCCTATGCACGTAACACTGAAATCGGTTGTAATTATTTGATGTAGCTTGATAAATGATCCCAACAGAGCAATCAATATATATATACAACAAAAGGCACATCATTTACAAAGTATGCCCAGCAAAGTGTATGATATAATAATGTCGCAATCGTTAACTACAACACAGCAATGATACATAAGATCACAAATAACGTCGGTAATTTCCCAATCTGATTCACCGACATACCCAGTAAACAAAAGTCATTGATTTCGTACGTAAGTCAATTTCTCTTGTCACAAAGGAATCCCCTTTTGACGCAATGCCTTTACGTCATTTTGGAATTCGACTTCGACTCCAGTCACCCCGCAATTGCACATGGGAACGCTTCATTACAAGCTCGGTAATGACCCTAGCTGCCTCGCGTTATTTACGTATCATATAACTTTTATCTTGGTGATATATTCTTCGATAGCCTTATGATATCTATATGCTATATACTTATTCAATTTATTACGTTATATTAAATAGATATAACAGATAGGGTTTGTTTTGTCTTGTTACTACGAAGAACACTAGTGGATTGAACACTAGCCAATTAGCATAAAACCAATTATTTATTTAAGACGAAGCGAAAGTATTATCCAATTATCAGCTAGGGATTTCTGTACTAAAAGCGACATATTCGTACTTTAATCAAAATGGAATCATTATATCATTAATATTATTGATCTTTATACTGTTAAATACAGATTGCCATATATTGAATAGATTTGCAATGAGAACAGCCATAAACAAGAGAAATTTGCATAACCTTTAGAATTTATATAAACAATACGTTTACATCGGGGGCTAATAAATGGTAAGGTAGGACTAGTTAATATCATAAATACAGTATTATAGGAGTTTGATTATTTGCTCTATTTTTTTACTTGTCTATGCTCGTTTCAATGATCGTTATTTAGGTATTGACTGATCAGTTTAATGTCCGACACATTATTGTTAGCCCGATATAGGCTCCCCCGATAACTCGGACCCTCGGTATTATTCCAAACTGCACGAACAAAAATCGATTGCTTTGCGCCATCGATTTAATGCAAAATTAAACTTCCCTCGATAAATCGAACCCTCTATATAATCGAACCAAAATCGATTGATTTGAGTCAAACACTGCAATTCCACAATATTGATTGTGATTCGGCCCTTTATGTCGTCCCCTTATTGTGCGGCATGCATGGTGATAATAGTAATAATAATAATAATAACTATTTTTTTAAACTTTTTTCTCAATCTTCTAGCTGGACGCAGTGCGCCCTACTAATCGGGGGGACTCACTCACACTCACTACCTCTACGTTTGATATTTTGCATACAACTCGGCTCACTTGTTCATTTTTGTGGTGATGCGACGTACTGACCCCAAATCACACGAAGTGTTCTTATTTACGATGTATCTTTGAGTATATATTCATATTGGCCATTATTACTAACCGCCTGCAAGAAAATAGGTGCACTATAGGCGCATTTAATTTGAACACATGGGAAATTAGTGCTCTCTTTATATCAATTCCATATCATTATATAAATTCAAAGGATATTAATAGTTTAAGACAAAAGTAACAACGATACAAATCCACACTGACAATATTCAAATTAAAATCCTTCTTTGACGTTTATAAATAAATATGACGGTTTGTACATAAATTAACTCTTAACCAAGACACCCTCTGGTCTACAGCTCACATTGACAACAACAGCAAAAATAAATAAATAAATAAATAAATAAATAAATAAATAAATAAATAAATAAATAAATAAATAAATAAATAAATAAATAAATAAATAAATAAATAAATAAATAAATAAATAAATAAATAAATAAATAAATAAATAAATAAATAAATAAATAAATAAATAAATAAATAAATAAACAACAACAACAACAACGAATACAAAAACAGCAACAAAAAAACAACAGCAAACTATCTCTAGCCACTATTATTTACACATTTGATCCTGAATCATCCGATTATAAATTTGTTTAGAGAGAATACGTGCTATAATTAATGGCTTTATAAATACTTAAGCCGAAACTACAATTACTCGTAATAAGTCAGGATTGCTTCAAATGAAAATACTAAATGAGTAGACTGTGGTAACCTGTTTGTTTAGCTGCGTTATTAAATATTTAACACCAATTTGTGCGCAGGCGCTAGATTATTCTCTGTTTTCATAGTCCATAGCTTTTGACAGCAAATATGAAATTTCCCTCAATCAGGAAAACTATTAAAAGCGCAAGATCAATACACTTAATTATCATTCTTTGATTTACACTAACAAGTCCTGGCAATGATTTATTGCTGTATTGTGTTAATTTATTCTTATGGCTTGTTCATTTGTATAAGGTAAAAGCGCGTTTATTCAGCTGAAGGGTTGAATCGATTAATTTTAACACTGATCTCCATGATGAGATAATATAACGTCATGAACTGACACGCAAAAAGCCCAGTTGTCTGGCCCGACTAGTGTCCGGAAGGTTTCGGGTTTTATCAGTTCCCATAAATTTAAATCGTAGGTTCGCTCATTTCTATATGAATAAAATTTAAGGGAAAAAGGTCAGTTGCCACAGAGTCAGGTATAGTATGGAAGGTCGTGCGGTGGGTTCCCCAATTTTTAACGAACTCGGAACCGGAATGACCTTTGGGGGCCTGTAGCTCAGTGGTCAGTGTCATGCAACTAGAGTGATGAAGGTTGTAGCTATAGGTTCGCTCATTTCTATATGAATAAAATTGAAGGGAAAAAAGGTCAGTTGCCACAGAGTCAAGTAGAGTACGGAAGGTCGTGTGTTCAATTTCTTACGAATTGAACTCAGAATGAAATTAATTCGAGGAACAATAGGTCGGTCAGTGTGCAACTAGTGATGAAAGTCGTAGGTTCGCTCATTTCTGTATATGAATAAAATTGAAGTGTTTTACGAAATGCTTATAGCAGCCATGGGGAGAACAGGTCGTAGTTTCAATTCCTGATACAAATGACACGACTGACACGAGTTTATGGAGTACTCGCTAGCCATAAATATTCATAAAAAATTAAAACATAGTTCACCAAAATTGTTTTCGTTTTATTTTCTTAATCTTTTAAAATTTACGAAACACTTTCATCCTTATTTTAAAAGAGTCAAGATAGTGTTCCTAAAGATAATCTGTTTTTTGTTGTTGTTTTTTGTCTGAAGTTTTTCTGTTAGACTTTTAAATTTGTGGTAATTCGAAAATGTATAAGTGCTACCAACACCCCAAGTAGAAATTAAATATATTTATAACGAGACTCAAAATAGCAATCACGAGTGAAGGCACCAAACCTGCATGCGAAACAAACTATAATCAAAGCGTAATAGTAAATTATAGCTAATCTCAAGGTTGGCCATTTTTGAAAGTATCTAGTCACGTGACCAGGTATAAATTGCTGCTTAGAAACAGCTTTATCGTGAATTTTGAGAACACTCTGGATACAGTTTGTTTCTCTTTTTATGATGTAGCTACTTGACTCGACTGGCAGCTACTAATAAAATTAAAACAAACTTATAATTAATGATAACATCACATAATTTATTCTAAATAATACCATGAGTCAGAGCGAGGCTTGCCGGGCACTTGCATGATAAGCTCTGTTAGCTGGTTTGCAAGAAAGGTCTAATAGGCACTTAAACTATAAAAAAATTTGAATGATAATATATTTATTTACAAGTATATTTCAAAAAGGCCAACCTTTTTCGGTTTCTAAACAAAAGAAAACGGAATAAGAAACTACTAAATGGTATTATATAGTCAAATATGTATGTCACAGGTTTAGTGCCTTCACTCTAACGATAGTCCTGAAAAGACGAATAATATCTTCCTATTTATCTAGTCGTGTTCCAAGAAAATATGAAAATACGCTAATGTTCTTAAAAAGAACATACAAGTTCAAGTGAACAGTGTAATCCCAATGTAAACCCTAAAGCCCCTTTAGAGTACAAACATTATACCCGTGAAACAAGTAGTACTAATTATACAATAAATATCACTATTTAGTACTATTTATGTTTCACGCTTTTAATGTTTGTACTCTATAACTTCATCCTTTCTATATCCCTCTCAGGCGTGTTTAGCCCTGTCACGCGACGCTCCCTCGTCATGCAATACTCCAGCGTGTGCTAAACACGACTGCGAGGGAGACTAGCGAAGGATATAATATTAAAACAATATGATTTCTCATAACTCAAATGATACATATTGATGTTTTCATCGTTGAACAATGTCACGAAGAAGTAAAATCCTTATCAAGGATAGAAAATAAGTTAAATTTAACAAGCCTGCCTTCAATGTATTTTCATCATAGATCGAATCAAAATATGGCGACCAACTTGAAGTACTTTAGACCGACTAGTCTCGTTTTCATGCAAAACACAATTCAGTTTTCACATGCGCACATCATTTCATTTCAATTAGTTAGCCTAAATTATTTAAGAATTTATATTATTGTATATTTTGTACCTTATAAAACATGTACTACTTACAAACGTAAAGATTAACGCCTATAACGTTTGTAAAACTCCTTTGAACGATGTATAAATAACTATCTCATTGTTACTCTCATTGTTTTCTTAGACACGCTGACCAAGTCATCCTAAATGTGTCTATTACTTTATAAGAACAACAGTTTAAAAAAGTGGTTGCCAGATTTTGGTTCGGTTATTAGTTTTTTAATAAAATCAAACCGTTTTGATTGTTATCTCCAACTAATAATGTTGTAGCTTTATGTACAATAGTTAATTATAAAATAAGGTGTCTTTCTTTAAAAAGAAGTTCATTTTCTTCTATTCTGCACGGGTCGTCTGTAGTTAAAAGTGGAGAGGAATCTATGTGTCCCAGCGCCACCGTAAAACTTTGACGAGCTCCAGTCGCGCGCGTAGCCGGAAGAAGCTTGTACTTCTTCGTAGTTCTTCGGGGTTCGTGTGTTGTAGATGGGTAATACTTCACTGGCGTCATGTGAGAAAGCCTGGAAGAGAACGTAGTAGAAAGTTATGGAATGTAAATAGGAACAACCTTTTACACAACCATCACACAATCACTACTACCACCACCATCTTCATTACCACCACCACTGTCATCATCATTAACAATATCAAAATTACAACGGCAAATAAAACCATGTTATCATAACCATCACAATTGTCATCATTATAATTAACATCACCACTGCCATCATCACAAACACAATCACTATCACGATAATCGTCATCACCACCACCAATGCCACTAGAACCATCACCATTATCATCATCACCACTGCTCTGGTAGGACCACCATTATCATCATCATCACAATCACCATCATCATCACCACCACCACCACCGCCACTAGAACCATCACCATTATCATCATCACCACTGCTCTGGTGGGACCACCATTATCATCATCATCACAATCACCATCATCATCACCACCACCACCACCGCCACTAGAACCATCACCATTATCATCATCACCACTGCTCTGGTGGGACCACCATTATCATCATCATCATCACAATCACCATCATCATCACCACCACCGCCACTAGAACCATCACCATTATCATCATCACCACTGATGGTAGGACCACCATTATCATCATCATCATCATCATCACAATCACCATTGTCATCATCACCACCACCACCACCACTGCTAGAGCCACCATCATTATCATCATCACCACTATCATACAATCAAACCTCTAAATAATAACTTGGTTTGACTTCAGAGGTGCCTATAGAAGATTCTTTGTTATTGAGTTATGCGTAACAACCCCATTACAGGTATACACTAAAACCCTATAACAGGTTCCCATTTAAATCTGTACTTATGCAAATTTTGTTAATGTGTGCTTAACACACAGATCAACCAATCAGAGAAGTTCACTTCAGAAATAATATACTCTGATTGGTTGATCTGTGTGTTTAGCACACATCAACACAATTTGCATAAGTACAGACTTAAATGGGAAAGAACAGATTTAAATGGGAACCTGTTCTATGTACAAATATTTGCCAAGATTACCTTGAGCCAAATAATAGCATCAGTACCATAGCCTTCCATAGAATACAGTTGTAGATCACCATCAAAGTATTTAGCATACAGTCTTGATAGTGGTAGACCATACCCATACCCAGCCTATAGACATGACAGTAATAATCAATATCTTTTACATCTTCATAAAAATGATGAAATGTTCAAATGATATGAAATAAATTCAATAGGTGAGCATAGTGTTTACAAGTGTTGGTATTGTGATGCTAGTTTGTCAACCATTTTCACAATAGATTGTTTAATTTGCTTTGTAATAATAACAATGGTTGACAACATGTGTCAACCAACATATATCACTGTAAGTCATATATAGCACATCCTTAATGTGAAAAATGTTCATGTAATATTTCAATAAGAAGATAAGCATTTTATTAGGGTTTCTAATTCAAATTTTTTGAAAGCTTAGGTATAAAGCCATAGGTATGGGGCAAAAGCCAGTACACTTTCCTCAATTATCTTAAGGCCCTAACTATTGGTTCAGTTGGGTTACAAAGCCTGACCTCCCACAAAAAAGATCTATATCTCACTAAATGAACCAATCAGGATGTAGATAGAGTGACTTGTATATTTATGTTTGAGATAAAGTCTGACCTGCTCAAGAAGGAGCTAATGGTAAAGCAGATTTCATGTGACTATGAAAAGCTCACGGCATAAACGGTTAAGGCAAGTCCAGGCACAAAAAAGTTCTAGAAAAGATCACTGTTGCGGCAAGGCACACAAACAGCACTGAACTTTTCATAGTCATACGAAACCTGCTTTATGCAAATGCCTGGCATTCCTCACTTTGAGTTTAGTTAATAAAACAAAAGCACCACGAGTCAAAGCAAGATTTGTTGGGCATTAGCTGCTACAGCTGCTATTAATGTAATACACTACCGTAAAAACCTGCATAAAAGAAAAATACACACGATTTTTGGTCAGGCCTATTTTGTTCTTATATATCTTATTTATTGTTCTTATATATACATGTATGGTACTTTGTTGACCAAATTTCAGCCTGAGTGTTTTTAATCCACTTGTTCTTTTATGCGGGTTTTTACTGTATTCCATACAAATCCTTACCAATAGAGCAAGGTGTCCTGACGTGGAGGGTTCAGGGGCAGTCGAGTAATGATATTCAAACACTTCATCTATTTTATTCTTAGCAATGCCACCACCACGGTCTGATATCTAGTGAAGAAAACAAATAATGAATACCACTAAAGACTCTTTAAAAGGGTGACTTTTAAATTGAATATACACCTAATTACAAAAACGTTGTCATATAGAAATACAACATTTGTATTTTAGTGGAAAAGGAATACATTAAAAAGACAAAAGAAGTGTTCAGCTTTAGTGATCTTCTTTTGTCTTTTTAATGTATTCCTTTTCCACTAAAGTACAAATGTTCTTTTCTATATGACAACGTTTTTGCAATTAGGTGTATAAAGACCAGCAATAAAAGATGATCATATTCCATTGTCAACAATTTAATTATTGAAATATTTTGGGAATACAATTCTTTTCTTTTGTATTTCAATATCACATAGAAGTTTTTGAAACACAAATTCTTATTGCCAGAGTTTTTGAATTGGGTGGAAACATACATGGCAACACGTTAGCCTATTAGGCCTATAATGTTCTAGAACGCTATCAAATCATCAGAAACATTATAACTCTAATCAGAAGAACTTTGCTTGTACAATTTAATAAGAAAACTAGCAAATACAAATTACGACGTTTCATTGTCATCGCGACAACATTATCAAGTAAATGATGGTGCAAAGAGAGAAATATATATAGAGGTGGACAAAAAATAAACAGTTTAGCTTGAATTGAGTCCGATCGACTGGACATTCAAGTGTGGCTTAAATTTACGAATTAATAACATTTCGTAAATCAGGCATTGTCCACCATTGCATTGTCCACCACTATATATATTTCTCTCTTTGCATCATAATTTACTTGATAATGTTGTCGCGATGACAATGAAACGTCGTAATTTGTATTCGCTAGTTTTCTTATTAAATTAAGAAACATTATAGCTCACTTTGATTGTCATGTCTTCTTTTCCTTTGGTGATCATCACTTGTATGGGTGGCATTTCAACACTTGTGGGGAAGTTTTCTGTTACTGCTCGCATAGCATTCTAAAAATAACAATGAAAACAATATATTATCAACACATCTTTAAGGAAGACTATTGAAAAAACGTTTTTTAATCATCACTCCACTTCTCATAGCATTCTAAACATAACAATGACAACAAATCATCGCCACTCTTCTACTGCACCCAACAGAAAATAAAAGAAATTTTTTAAAAATAGACTGCAAAATCTTAACTTATGTTAATGTTAAATACTGCTACATAAGCTACATCTTTTCAAAGAAATGTACTCCCCTTTCAATGACCGATTGTAATATTTTTATTTTTTACAATATTATGTGCGATTTTCGGGGAAAAGTGTGGAATCACACCCTCACACTTTTTCAGATGCCCTGTATCAAAGATGTACTGCTCTTTCATCGCCACATAGTATATGCATGTCTTTTGTGCCGATAAACAACTTATATATATATTAGTTATAATTATAATGTATAATTCTAGTTCTGACTATAACATGTATTTTGTTATTACCTTTATTAGTTCAAATAGCATATGGTAAAGATGTGATGGTAGGTATGGAAAAGTAACAGGAGCTTTAGGATCAAGAGCTGTAAAGTAAAAACAACAGACTTTATTCAATGAACACATGTACATGTATCTTGGAATATTACCCAGTATGCCTCCTGGGGTGTATCATGTTTGTATCTACAATCGACTGTGTATTTCTACTAAAAAACCACCAATATTTCAAAATATATTACAGTGAGCCTACCGTTATATTCTTTTATTTCCAATTCAGGAGATGCACAGTAATACTGATCACACAAGTAGCCTGCATTTTCACCAGCATCTGATTGAAAAAAACACAGCAAAAATATATTAATACTATATTATTATTGTAGCAATATATCATCATGTGACAACTCTTGACAACTCTTCTCACTCTTGTCTGACACATGTTTGGAATAAAGACCATTACTCTATAGCTGTGATACTTTTTGATTGCACATAAAGTCTGAACAACAATACAGTTACAGTATTCCATTGGGGGTAGTAATGAAGTTTGTATGATAACAATCATGGTAGTGAGAATCTTGGACAGTATCTTGAAGGGTCTTGTCAATAAGCTAGATCCTGCCATGGATTAGCTGCCATCAATCAAGGATTTAAAATGTTCCGACTAATTAGTTTTGATTGAAGGCAGCTAAAAACGTGTTTCACAACAAGCCGTTGAAACGTCTGATCGAGTTTGCAGAAAGTCGAAAACCACAGTAAATGTCCATTGAAAATTTGGCCTATAGGAGGTGTTTTTTTTTTGTACCACATGACCAATTTTAAGCAAAATGCGATCACATGGTACAAAAACGAGACAGAATTTCAAACGAGCATTTTACTGCTCAGACTAGAGACTTTGATAGTATGACTAATACTGTACCTTCAACAATTGAAGCTACACTGCAGTCATTCTGGAAGGCTCCAATAAAGTTACTTTTAGAGCTGATTGCTGCTTCATGTCCAAATAACATCACTGTAAACAAGCAAAGAAGTCATTAACATTTAGACTGATATTCTGTAATGATGGAACAAGATATGGAATTTTAACCTTCTATGGAAGTCATAACAGATTTTAAGCAGAATATTAAAGCCTATGCAAATTGACTGGCATTACTTACAGTGTTGAGTGATAAGTATTCGTATTCCAATCCTGTTCATGTAAAAACGATCTAGACAAGTAAACAATAAATATAGCCTCATTAGTGTTTTGTTAAAATTTCCAAAATATTAAATGTTTAATTACTAATATTGACTGCATGCATGTAAGCTACACATTATTTCAGCTTACAAAACATGCCTCATTTGTTCATTGCAATCACAATACCGTAAGCCATTTGCATCATAGCATCAAACAGTACAAATCTCTGAAAAGCATTCTGGTGCTAACTACAATCATGTGCAAAATTGTTGGGACATTGTCACTTTTTTATGAGCGTTTTCGTTTTCGTTTAAAAAAATATACAAAATCTATCAATTTGATTTGCAAACCCCCTTCCCCCCTAAGCAATGTTGATTGGTCTTTCAAATGACAACCGTTTCACATTCCCACAATTCAACATTGATACGGGGGAGAGGGGGAAACTGAAAAATGATGTTGAAATATTTTTCATGTAAAAACCAGATAATGCCCCAAGGTATTTTGCACATGATTGTAGGTTTTTAAGCTTTTACAGAGTTGAGTAGTATGCTAACAATATCTTTCGGTAAATTCAAATTGACAACAGCAAACTCACCAAGGAAATATTGTATTGAAGGATGGAGAGCATCTTTGCCTGCTTTTTGTCTTAGTTCTACAATGCCCTAAAACAAAAACAGAATATTATACAAAACTGTAAAATGAATAACATTTGGAGATATCAGTATACGTAGTCAACATTGACAATACTGATATAATTGGTCTTGTAAGGATCTTGTATAGTGTCAGGCTATCCAAGTGTTTAAGGTATAGAATGATAAAAAATACTGTGAATGGCCGCTTACCTGTGCCATAGTTTCAACTACATTATTGTGTCTTTGTTTAATGGATGCCAGCATATCTGTAAATCTGCAATAGATCATGTTATCCTGATTAGTAAACAAAAATTAACCATTTTATACTAAATGATTGCCTTGTGCTTCATGTGGTTTAAAATCTTACATGTTCTGAATTACTATTGTGTAAGCTCTATATTATTAAGCCGGGTAAATGTTTGTTGAGTTCAGAAGCTTGTTACATCCCTGGTAAAAAATGTTAAAAAATACCTTCCTCCCCAGGGTATTATGCTCTCTACACATGACAAATCAAGGTAGCAAGACTTGATAAAATCATTATAGCTTCCACAATTAAACAGGTATCAACAAACCTATTAGCTGTTTCAATGACATCATGCTCATCTTCAAACTCGACCAGCTCTGAAAAACTCTGCACATACCTAGATGATTGAAAAAAATAATATTTAATAACATACTTCATATAAGAGATACAAGATACTTGAAAACTGAAGTTTATTCATTTCAAAAATCTTCCTTTTAGGAAGTATGAGATTACTTATTATTAATTATGAGAAATTTCTCAATCACGCTTTTACCAAATATGACTATTTTGGTTTACAACAAAACAAAAGAACTTCATCACAAGTACATGGACAAATAGATAAATTGAATAGATAAAGGGCAACAGGTCGTTAAGAGTATGACATAAGGAATAATAACATTTTATAATAAAGACAAGAGTTTTTAACCTGAAAGGTTTATTTTGTACATACATATTTTGGCGCACTTACATAAGTAATAAAGCTGCTCTAAGTTTTCCTCTTGATATAATATATATGAATCATAATTCATGTCACAGCAAGAGAAATAAATTATATGCAAACATAAATGCTTACCAACTTCTAACAAGCTGTACTGATGGCATCTTCAGTAGGTTTTTTGGCAAGAGGTCAATCTCCCTGATGATGTGTGCTAATCGTATGGGTAATTCATTCTTGCCAAATTTATATGAGTCAATGGCTTTGGCTTTCTTGCCTAAAATAACAAACAAGGTTATTAGAAACTCTTTGAGTTAAAAAAACACCCCCTTCACAGCTGTTTTTGATACTGTCAAAAAAGGTTGTCACAGAACTTGGAATATGTTCTTAAGGCCCCGGCAAACGGCTTCAACATTTGTTCGATTTTGTTGAACGCTGTAAAATGGTTGTTGAATGATGAGTCAAAAGACTTTAATGATAACGGACGAAGACGTGCCACAAGTCCCAAACATGATTGTTTATATATAGACCTCTTAATCATGTTAATACCTTATGGTTGTTAACGTTTGGGATACCAAACTGGGATTACTGGTTTAGTTTATAAATAGCTAAAAATAAAATGATTTTTTGCAATTTTGTTTCTTGGAAAAAATAAAAAAACCTTTGTCAAGTGAAATATGATCAGCGCTAAGTCAATCATCATTTTTGTTAATAATGGTTTCAGCAAGGGCACTAGAACCGCCAATAGTGTTGGATTTTAAAGTTACTTTCATTGAATTTTGAATAAAATATACGTTATTCACGTTTACTTATCTTTGCATAGTCTTGCTTTGCTATATGATGCAGTTTTGTACGATTTATATCAGTTTGTTTATTATTTATATCCTTGGTTTCTCTGTACCTGGTACTGGTATTGTGTTACCACGCGATATCCGTTACGTCAATAATAACTTACTGGACTGTCAATCACCGACAGTTAATATAGTTAATCAAATTCACCATAAGTTCCCTAATAATAACCGGGGTAGGCTACTTAGGTCGGCGCCTTTGTGCTCTCGTCTGCTCGGATTCTGACAAGTGGTGTGGCAGTGTGTTTACACAGCGATGACAGATGGGGATATACGAACCACTCTCGGCCACTCTCGGACCTGGTCGTTGGGTAATGTGAGCTCTCCCGGACGTCATTCCGAGGGTAATGTGAGCTCTCTTCTGACCAGAACGTTTGTTGTTTGTTATTTGAAACGTGACCAGTTCGAACAGCCACATAATGTGACCTATAACTATATTAACCAAGGGCACTAGATCATAAACAAACTGATATAAATCGTACAAAACTGCATCAAAACAGCAAAGAAAGACTACACAAAGATAAGTAAACGAGAATAACATATATTTTATTCAAAATTCAATTAAAGTAACTTTAAAATCCAACACTATTGGCGGTTCTAGTGCCCTTGGTTTCAGTTTTGAGTTCTACCTATGTCATTGTTTACACTTACTTGCAGTAAGGTTGTCATACAAAAATAGAACATTTGTGATTTAGTGCGAAAGGAATTAATTAAAAACAAAAAAGAGAGTTCAGCTTGAGTGATCTTCTTTTGTCTTTTAATCAATTCCTATCCTACTAAATCACAAATATTCTATTTTCTTTATGACAAATGTTCTTTTTCTGTATGACAACCTTATTGCAAGTAGGTATATGTAGAAAAATATTTTGAACTTCCGTAGGCTGAAGGTTGGTGCTAAACTACCAAAACCATGAAATAGTTCATTGATTCTATACAACAAATATCTATAAAATAGCTTAATTAAGATGGATAAAATAATAACAAAAAATTGATTAATATTTAATTAAGATACAAAAAAGTGTTAGAAATTTTATACAGCAGGCTTGGTAAGAAATTATTTAAGTTATCTAGAATTCCTTTTAAATTATTTTGTAGTTTGAATAAGATTGAGTACGTATTTTTCTGTTATGATTACCGTTGCGTGCTTTATTATTATTTTTTTTTATAAACATACATGTAGAGTCTGTAGAAAAAAAAGCAGATATGTTTGGCAGTTAAAATGACGACAAAAAGCATAAAAGTAACAAAAAGGTCATGTTTGTGAGTAATATAACATGTTGAAATATTATTTATCGAAACAAATCTTAGTTTTTATAGGTATCGAATCGAAGGCGTTTTAGGGGGCGTCGGTTACTACGTCACAATAGATCAAATATGGACTTTGACCCAGCGCCATTTTAAACAAAATTTATCAAGTAAAACCCCGAAATAAACGAGTTGAAATCATTTCTTGGAGTAAAACATCGCTTATTAATGAATGAAAAATCAATACATATCAATTTGAGCCGTTCCAGGGTTCGCAAAATAAGTGAAATTTGAGATGGAAGGAATGCTGGTTGGCACACATGATTTGTGTTCAGGTTCGTCAGGTTTGAAACTAGATGCGATTAAAAACAGGTCAAACAGAAATAGCAATATAAATATACGAGCTAGATGACAAATTATTATAAACGGTACCTAAAATTATATTAAAGGTTTTTATAGGGGTTGCATGTAACCTTTCTGTACTTATAGCATGTCTAACTGAACTTTTCGCGCGACTTTTCGCGCTCAAAATTTTTAGATCAAACAATCGGCCATACAATTCATGTTTACAACCGCCAGAGCGATATTAAAAAACAAGGATAATCCAGCTAATATCACCTAAGAGTCAAATTCGTTACTGAAGCATAGAGTAGTGATAAAAATGCTACTCACCGAAAGATGTGTATTGTTCGATGGATAAAATCGATTGTTGGTAGCGACTGTATCGATGAATCAGACTCCCGATATCTCGGAGCAGTCGTCTTGTGAGTCTCATTGTAGAAACAGTCGTTTAAATTAATACTTCTTATTCTTGTTAACTCTATCTCTGTGAAATTACGTATCATAATAAACGGAAAGCTAAAATTCCTTGCTCCTCATATTTATGTATTCAAGACGTAGTAATATCATGAGTGTCGTTGAATTTATTCAACAGACTGAATCACGAGAACAAACTTTATGACGTCATTAACCATAGCTTGTCAGTCAAATCATCTTTGAGCCAATCAGACAAGGAGGATCGCAGAAAAGCCTGATGAATGTCATGATCGACGTCACGAGAATTTCACGAATTTGACACGAGACCTTAACGACACCGGACGAAGACGTGCCACAAGTCTCGAACCTGGACATGATTGTTTATATATAAACCTTATGGTTGCTTAAACGTATGGGATAACATTAATATTTGAACACAATGGATTACTGCTTTAATTTTAAATAGCTAAAAATAGAATGATTTTTTGCAATTTTGTGTTTTTTGGAAAAAATAAAAAAAAATAAAAAATTGTCAAGGGAAATATGATCAGCGCTTACTGATAGTCATTATTTTGCTTAATAATGGAATTTAGTGTAAAAATTAAAATTTTATTTAAAAATTGAAATGTTATTTTAAAGGTGTTTTACAAATTTCATTTCATTCGGCCTATCGTATAAAAAAATAATGATAAGATGACAAATAATGATCAAAATTATTGGAAACTGGAAAATAGAGAAAAAACTGGCAAACAGTGGTTGGTGGTCGGTGGTCGGGATGGAGTAGACTCTCTCTAGCTCTCTAGATCTGTTTATCGAGCGTTCAATGACGTAATTGTTTATATATATGAAAGAGATCTGGTGCCTAAAGTTGCGGCTTCAACATCAAAATGGAGGCCAAAACTTCAAACGTACAGTCTATAAAGTTGCACACTGCATAATTAGACCCAGTTATAAACCAAAGATTGATGCTATTCAATGGCAGAGCTTTCATATACTCTATCAAGACACACTCGAGATGTCACAGGTTGTTGTTTTTCGGCAAACAGCCGTGTTCTAGCATCTTGTTCTGGGGACAAGACTTCACGTCTCTGGGACGTCGAAAATGGCGAAGAACTTCCACAATCGCCTCTTGAAAGCCACAATTATCAAGTAAATGCCTGTAGTTTCTCTCCTTTTGGGACAATACTAGCTACAGCATCTAGTGATTGTAATATTATCTTATGGGATGTGAACACAGGCGGTTGTTTAGCGGTTCTGAAAGGACATCGGAGCGGTGTCAGGACTTGTACTTTTTCTCCTAACTCTCAGTTTCTGATCACTGGTTCTGCCGATGAGACATTTTGTATATGGGAAGTAGCTTCGAGAAAGCCTGTACTGTGTGTGGATAAACTAGAAAGCAGTGCTAATGCCTGTGCATTCACCCCAGATGGACTACATGTAGTCGTTGGTACGAGCAATGGAAATTTGTCTATATTCGATGCTTACAAGGGCAAATTGCTAGCGTATTTATGCGATGCACACGATCTTGGCGTTTTGGCAAGTGTATTTTCTCCGACGTTTGGATCTGCAGGTATTAAAATGTATATATTATAACATGATAACATCTATGAAAATAATTGAAGCTCTTTTGAGTATCCGATTTTGCCAGGTGTTCTGAGTCGAAACTCAGATTATCTGCCCTGCTAAAAATTTAAACCATTTCTATTTCCATTACGTTTTTCTATTTTTTTATTTTCTACCTCACAGCATATTATTTGATATCTTACATGTTTTTTAATTTATCTTAAAAGTGTTGCTATCCTTTAAATTTTACATGAACGTGACCTTTTTTCCCCTTTTTTCAGCGAAAGTATTTTAATTTTTTAATAATGCAAGTTTACCTATTTCGTTATAATTTCTTTTTTCTATGCTTATCTCTCTCATAATCTTCTACTTCCACGCCTTATAAGCGAAAATGTCGTATTAGGCTTTATCACTTCGTGTGTTTTCTTATTTATTTTAATTTAAAATTGTAAGAGTGTGACCTCAATTTCCTGTGTAACCCGTGAATGGACGAAATTAAATTGACGGCTATTTGTTTTCACTCTCTCAAACTCAGTACTAACTGGAACTCATCCAATTACATAATGACAGACAAAGTATTAAAAAAAAATCCTTTTTTAATGTGAAATTTTGTTCCAAAATACAAACAGTTATCTTTTGAGTAACAATTTATTCAGTAAATTGTATAAAAGCATTTGAACAAATTAACATTCAAGATGTTACTTATTCATATTGGAGCATGGAAGACTTCCACCTGCAAAGGATCAATGTCAGAAACAACATCCAATTCACCTCTTTTTAGGTGATGTATAAACTATATTTGTTGCTATGTTTATTTCCCAAGTTGTAAACAATGAACAAGTCAGTCTAATTTTGTCATGTCAAAATGCATTATTTGATCCTTAGCAACATTAAACTCATTATAGAAAAAAAAACGACTGAGGATTTTTTCAACGAGTGAAGCCTCCTGAAGAATTATTATCAATAATGATGAATATTTTTAAAATACTAGTAGCAGAAACAGTAGCAGAAACAAGAAGAAATAATTTATTTTAAATTAAATTTTATTATTTATTTTTATTTTTTTCCTAACACAAATCATTCCACACCAAGTGAAAAACATTGCTCTTAACATTTACTAGTTGTGGTCAAAAATAAAATTGCTGTCTCTTGTTTAAGCACATAGAAACAATTATTGATTAACCACATAAAAAGCAGCTTAATTGGTTCTTCTAAACATTAACACCAACCATTGACCAACCATGTTTTTGTCAATTATTCATTCATTCATTCATTAACTCACACACACTAATGCAATGCTGGACCAGAAGGTGTGGGTCAAAGTAGTGCTAAACATCCCACCGGAAGGGGCCAAAAGATGATGATGATGATGATTTGATTTTATTAAAATGTTCATGATAAAATCTAAAAATCTGGCCAAGAAATTTCAAGTTAAAACTTAAGTTTTAGTAAAAAGGGAAGTTCAAAAGATAATTATTATTTTGTGGTCCCTGGAAAGAAATAATCAACAATGAATAAAAGACCATTTGTCAAGATTAGTTATAATAATAATACCATAAGGGATGAACATTAGACATTTGAGGGGGTGGGGTGGTGGGCAATTACCCTTAAAAAATGTGAACACAGCTTTAACTTTGAATAAAAATATTGTGCACTACAAAAAAATGTGAGAGAATTAAATGTGTATAGCAGGGAAAAAATTTGGCACAGTCTCAGGGCGAAAAGAGTATCCTACACAAAACAATTGAGTGCAAAAGTGTGACGTCAGTTGCCATGGATTTTGGTTCCAAACAGTAACTTTTCAGCACACATTTCTATAGAGGAACAAAAGAAATACGGTTGGTCGACTTTATTTTGGAACAAGTTTCCTTGACAACTGACAAAAGGTGACGTATTCACTTTAGTACTATATTGTCTAACCCACTCAAATATCTAAAATGGTCCGTCACTTATTTGACTACAACTTATTTAGTTGATTAAATGCTGACTTACAATGTAACTGGTAATGTGGGATATGGGTTTCTATATTGAGACGTATTTACACATTCCGACACTTAAACTTAAGAATGTTGATGTTCATAGAGTACAAACATTAAAAGTGTGCAACATAAATACCACTAAATACTGCTAAATTATGCTAATTATATTGTTCTCTATTGTTTAATCAACACTATTTAGTGGTAAATAGTGCAAAGTATTGCACACTTTTAGTGTTTGTACTCTATTATTAACTTGAATAATTTCTAAATAAATAAACTGATGAAGTATCTAATATTTACAGGTGATGGAGATAATGAGTCTGGTGTATGTAAAAATCAATCTTCAGACAACTCAGATAATCAATCTATAAGTAAGCATCTAAGCTTGGTTTCTACTTACTCTATCACAGTAATTATAAATTAAAATTTCCACCTAAAAGCACTCAGTATATATTTAAATCATTCATTTACTCAGTAAATGCAAGGTTGTACGGTTTTATTTCCATACAATTAAAAATCCATGATCTCTTACCAGCTGGCATGCATGAAAGTTTCATGGACCATGAAAATCACACGTTGAGAGATTTTGATATCTTCAATGATATGAGTTTGTATTTAAGCTCTTACTGAACCAGGCATATAAATACCACTATTGTCTTTTTATACCACCGCTGTCTTTTCGTTTCTCTACTCTGAAGATGACTTCTGCTCAGGTTGTCTAAACGTCAGCTAGACCTCAACACCATCAGTTTTTCTCAAGACTTCACTACACTGGACAATCATACCTCATCTACATCTTACTAAATCGTTTAGCATTTCGTTTTATTTGTTTTATTTTATTTTCTTGTAATATGACTGACTGCCATTGGATTAAAACACTCAAATCAAAATAAACAATGCAAAGCGTGCTGGTAAGCGATCATGGGTTTTAAGTTCAATATATACTGAATATAACTTTAAAAACTGGCAAGCTTTTAAGCAGGATTATTATAAACTATTGATTACTTAATTATAAAAAACTCTGGCACATAAAAAGCTCAATTACATAATAATTAAATAGTTAAATTATGAAGTTATTGGGAGATGTAAAAGCACCATTAGCTGAAAAAGTAACACCCTTGCCATCGCCATCTATTACTAGTACCAACCTTTAGTTTTAAACCAGAACACCCTTGCCATCACCATCTATTACTAGTACCAACCTTCAGTTTTAAACCAGAACACCCTTGCCATCACCATCTATTACTAGTACCAACCTTTAGTTTTAAACAAGTTATACATCCACTGCAGCTTCAGGAATAACGATATTGGGTCATAAACCCTGTTTTCTAACTTGCATGATACTTCAATTACAGCATAACACACCTTACCATGGCCAACCAATTACAGTTTTGTACAAGTTAGCTTAGCATTCAAAAGTTTCTCTTTTCAAATTATTTGCTACACCTTTTCATCCTGGGAGGTTTTTCAGACACTTATAAACTTCACTCTTGTCTTCACTTTGAACAATTTCAAAGTGTTTACCGTTTGACACTTGGTGTGTCTTATTTTTTAAGGTCAAATTCTTGCTTTCTGATTGGATAACTTGTACAAAACTTGAATTAGGTTGCCACGGTAAGGTGCGTCGCTCTGTGAATACATAAGATCAATCATTAAAGGACCACTTTTTATATTGTAATAATATTTGACATGAACAATATTCAAGTCAAAAATTCAATATTTTCTTCAATATGTTGTCTATAGTTCCATCTGGTACTGATACAAGTGGTAGTGCCCCACATTTCCTGCTAGCCACATGTGGCAATGACAACCTTGTTAGACTTTGGAATGCATTTACAGGATCTGGTAAGTAACCAAATGTCTAATGATGTTGGTGATGGTGGTGTTGGTGATGGTATATATATTGTGGATATGTTGATGATATGTTTTTGGAGCAAAGATTCCCTTACTTTAAGCAGTTGAACCCCAAGGCTATTCACGTGTCAAGTGGGCAACATCGATTGTGATGATGATGATTGTGATGACAATTTTTATATGAAATATTTGACATTTAGTTTGTTATATCGTTGCATTCAGCTTATTCTGAAGAGTGCCATCTTGGTTCACGATGTGTTTTAGATGGGCATCAAGGGCCAGTCTGGGATTGTCAGTTTTCGACCAGCGGTAAAATCCTGGCATCTGCGTAAGTATTATAAATTATAACAGCTAGCTCTACACTCATAAAGAGGATATGACGAATAATAAAATTATATCGTCCTCATCTCCATATTGTTTATTGTTGTCAAATTTTCCTTTTGTTCACACAGCTTTGAATTAAGACAAACTTTGGTAAGGGGGCTGGGGATTTTGTTTGAAAATCACCAAAACAATGTCCAAAGTGTTTATGGACTTGTTAGCCTTCACCGTTGAGAGGTTATTTACTTAATTTAGCAATTGAATACCAGAAACATATTCCTTTTTTCTAAATCATAAATTGTGCAGGACAGTTTTCACAAACTAATGCCGAAACCTATTTGTCAATTGTCAAATTATTTTGTAATTTAATTTTTGATGAATTTGCAGTAATTTGATGCATGCAACGTTTTTGTTTTTGATTTATTTAGATCCAATGACAAGACTGTGATCTTGTGGGATCCTGTAAGTAAATGGGAAAGTTAAACTACACTTTACTTATTTTCTTAGCTTCCTCTGCAGGCAACTTCTGGCCTCTTAACGCTTCTTTGCTTTTTGGGGTTCCTGTGGGACGGCCAAGAAAGGACTTGGGACAAATTTTTTTCAACATAGGAAGCCCAATATAGAAAGGAAGTCTGAATTCTGTCGGGTTGCCTGCGGAGGAGGCTATTATTTCCTATCAAAATTGTTTTTTTTGTTATACTGAAATATAAGGTATATGTCTAAGACCATTCTTTCCTTAATTTCCAGATCAAGGCAGTACCAATACATACCATTACTGGTCATACAAGGTAGGTTGAAATCTGCAAAACAAATTTGACCTCTCATTTTACCTTGGACCTATGTAGAAAAAAACTCTAAATTTATTGTTTGTTTGTATGTGGAATACATTTCTTCTACATTGAACTGACTTTTAATCCAAGCTTTTAGGCCTGAGGCTCATTATCACTGGTGAGGGAATGGAAAATATATTTAAACATTATAGAATTGACAGGTCTTTTTTGATTTTATGACATTTGTAAATAGATTTTTTATCATTGCTCCTAAGGAGGCTCGAAATGGTTTCTGTATATATCTATATACCTATGCAGCATTATTGTGAAACTACACAGTTAACCAATATATCATTTTACAGCTTATGGATCTAGGATATCAATTATTTTTAAATTATTGCGTTTGACATTGGACAACAGCAGACCGCTGTAAAAAGGTCCTGAAATTCCTTTATTAAATCTGTCTAGTTTGTCTTAAATCTGTCGAGTTCCCTACCTGTTCTTGCAACTGAGGGAAAATAAAAAAAATCTGTAATACGAAACCTTTAAAATATTAAAAAAATGATTTTTTCTAGTAGATATAAATAGTATTTCATTACTGTAGATTTTTAAGAGTGAATGGTCTGATTTTTCTGATTTTTCTTAAAATAGATCTACTAATTTTTTAGAAACCTTAATTGGAACAAATAGCCAAAAATAAAAGAAATCTACCATAACATTTCATTGTGTTGTTATTAATAGAAATACATTTTGTACGAGTCAGAGGGGTCTTGTAAAATTGGCGATATTGCGCGTGCGGTCAAAAAAAACATTTCGAGCCTCCTTAAATGATGGGCCACACGTCTGAAAGATTAGATTAAAACTATTTCAATGTGATGGAACATATTATATCTGTTAACCTACAAGTTGTTGTACATGGAGATGACAAGCTATGTTGTGTAGGTATGTGACTTGCTGTTCATTCTCTCCTGATGGACAATGGCTGGCCACTGGATCTGGTGACAGGACAGTCAAAGTATGGAGGATCAATATAGATCAAAATGGTACTAGATACGTGTTGCTCATTTTTGAAATGATTGTTTATTACAGGTTCCCATTTAAATCTGTTCATTTACCATTTAAATCTGTACTTATGCAAATTTTGTTGATGTGTGCTAAACACACAGATCAGCCAATTTAATTTAAATGGGAAAGTACAGATTTAAATGGAAACCTGTTTTAAAGTGCAAGTATCACCAAAAATAAGTGGTTTGATTTTATCATTATTAGATCGAAAAGTGGTTGCTTTGTACCTAATATCATTTTAAAAATTTAAAAAACATCGAAATCCATGTTATTTTGCGCAAAAAAGCGAGCGTATTTGCCAAGGTCAATTTCAAGGTCATATGACGATCTGTATCTGTGACGTTTGAGGAGGAACGATTTTCACACAACACTCGTGTGGATTTGAGGGAAAGTTTGTCATCGACACAGTTTTTTCAACAAAAAAGGATTTTAAAAACAATTTTATGGATAAACTATCAATGGATATTACTTTTCTGTAACTATGCTGTCATGGAGTTGTTATCGTTTTAATTTTATGCGTTTTTCAGTCTTTTCGACAAATCTTCACTTACAATCAATTCGGTAGTCTTTTCAACCAAAACGTGCTCAAAATTACATTTTAGATGAACAATACAATTCGTTCAGGACTGTTTTGAAAAGCTTAGAATGTTGTACAAAGGTTAGACCTATCTGGTATTGTGTATATTCTATATGATCAGTTTTAATAATGTATTTAAAATGCAATTGTTTTGAAACGGGTGAAACCTGAACCCAGCTGCTTATCGGCCGTGTTTGACGTTCTTGTACTTTTACTTTTCTAACTTCACTTGGAAGTCTCACAAGACAAACAGTGCACTGTATTTCTGTATGAAAATAACCTTATTGTTTTTTTGTTGTTTTTTTCATGCTGAAAAGAGATCATTTTCATAAACTGTGTGATTTTCCGTATCTTGAAGAGAAACCATTGAGTTCGATGCGTGACAAATTCATAATTTTTCGTCCGTTAACTGACATTTTATGTTTTGTACATTTATTTTGGTAAAATTGTGTTGTAAAAAAAACAAATCGATAAAATAATTTCCTAAAACACAAAGGATTAAATTTGGCTAACCTTCTCGTTTAGAATAGGCGTTTCTTGTTGCCTTTGCCGGTGTGAGCAGCGATGAAAACTGCTATACGCTAGTACTGCTCTTTTAAATTTTGTTTTTAGTTCACATCGGCTTGTGCGTTGATAGTAAAGATAATAACCAAATTAATAAAGAATAAGCTATTAGAATAAAGAATTCTAAAAACCAGTGCACTTTCTTTGGACTGAATCCCAATGATGTTTTCATAATATAATTGTCAACAAAGTCCGATGAAGTAAAGTTTCTTGAACAACAGTATACAACTATATCAGACAAATTAATTTTATCGGTAACTACGTGAAAGAACTGTGTTTTTCGGTAATTTATACAAAGAAACACCATCTGCTCTTGTGCAGCTACAATTTTGGACAACACATCGCATAGGCATTGAGCAGGTTTTCGTGATTTTATTAAAACTACAATGTACAACGAGCAGACAACAAACGATTCCGCTCCCGGCCGTGCGAAAGCGTTCCTCTTGCTACGTCACAGCTAATTTGCATAATTTCTTGACTTGCGGCTTCGACGATGTATATTTTTTGATTTTTTCCGCACTTCGAAATAAATTTTGGTTATAAGACATTTGGATTCGAAAATAAATCATTGAGAGCAATCATTTCAACCAAAGTTTATTTTTGGTGATACTTGCACTTTAAATTATTTGTTATGTTGCAGTTGTGGTGCTGTGCTGTGTTGTGATTGCTAGTGTTGTGTTGTTGTTGTGTTGTGATTTGTAGTGGTGTGTTGTGCTGTGTTGTAGTGTTGTGTTGTGATTTATAGTGTTGTGATGTTGTGTTGTGTTGTGCTGTGTTATTGTGTGTTGTGTTGTGATATGTTGTGATGTTGTATTGTTGTGTTGTGCTGTGTTATTGTGTTGTGATATGTTGTGATGTTGTAGTGTTGTGTTGTGCTGTGTTATTGTGTGTTGTGTTGTGATGTTGTGTTGTGTTGTGCTGTGTTATTGTGTGTTGTGTTGTGATATGTTGTGATGTTGTATTGTTGTGTTGTGCTGTGTTATTGTGTTGTGATATGTTGTGATGTTGTAGTGTTGTGTTGTGCTGTGTTATTGTGTGTTGTGTTGTGATGTTGTAGTGTTGTGTTGTGCTGTGTTGTGTTGTGATATGTTGTGATGTTGTAGTGTTGTGTTGTGATTTATAGTGTTGTGCTGTCTTGTGATGTAGTGTTGTGTTGTGCTGTGTTATTGTGTTGTGTTGTGATATGTTGTAGTGTTGTGTTGTGTCACATTTATTGAACATCATTATTGTGATACACCATTGCCAAAACATTTATGACTTACTCATAAGATCACCATATGAAATCAATGTATTATGAATATTTCTACTAACTATGAGATATATAGATGGAGAACAAGGGGCCATTTTGCATGAGCATGCACGCAACTGCTGCGCTATAACAACCGTGGGCGCTCGGAACGACATTGTTGTTGCTGCGGAGGCTTTGATTCTGGAGGCCAGTGTGAGCATAATTGCTATTTTTATTTATTGGGACAATTTTTCTATCAAAATCAATTAGATATAAGAAAAGTTCACATGATTTTCTTTCAAATTTTATAAAAATCGCCGTGGTATTTTGGCTAGATCTTTAACACAAAGCCAATTTGTACAGTCATAATATAGTAAAATATATGTACACATCTTCGTCAACAATTAAGTCCTAAAATGTGAATCGATTGTACTGCAATAGTTTATTTAAATGTTAATAATGATACAGCTATAGAACTATGCAAATATCTATATGATAAAATAATTCAGACAAGTTGAATTCTCCAAGCAAAGAAATGCTAAAAATGCCGTGAGTGCTAAATATCACATAAGAATTTGCAGAATTCACATCATTCCCCAACTTTCATTGGCAAGAAAACATTATGAACACATTTGTAAAGCTTAAATCTTGATATTGGTAACCTTAGAACAGTGGTATTTTTTCAGAAAAGTAATATTTTCGAATATTTTACATAACAGCTAATAATAGTTAAGCGTAATTATTATACATTTCAAGAAATTGTCGTTCGAACATTGCGAGTGCGATGTCCATAAACGCTGCTTAATTATATTACTACACATGTACATTTATCATTTACTTCAATGCCTGCAGTAAATCTTGACCAGCACTCATCAAAACTAACATAGTATTTGTGTCTATAAACCTCAGCAGCCTCCATATTGTAAACACAAAGTTCTTTATATCAACATTTCTAGAATAAGATTTTAAACAGTCCCAATCGGTCCAATAACGCCGGTGTTTCTCCTTGTAGGTTGAACCATTTATGAGTATTCTTGAGCCATGACAGAACGTTTCAGCGTCGAAAACATCCAAATAATATCGTTGAAATTGTCTCTCATGTCGGCGTAATTTATCGCTTGAGGTGAATCACTCATGAAATTTAGACAACTGGTGCATGCGCACACAAAATGGCCCCTTGTTTAGATGGAGACCATTTCACTTGTAATTGGTTTATCTGCCTTATCACATTGGGGTTGTAAAATAATTGTCCACTATTTGATTATTGCAAACATGATTTTCTTTATAATATTAAAACATAAACTATAACATTGTAGGTGCCCTTGACACCAGTGTTGTTATAATTGAAGAAAAAGAATTATCAAACCCTAAGCAAGTAAGTGTACTCGCTCCTTAATTGCTTGTAATTGCCTTGACATGCAGCTTTGATAACTTTCTCATTTTCTGTTGTCAACGATCAGAAAAAGAACTTACTTTATTTTAAATTGATACCAATCCACCAAACAACCAACCATTTATGCATCTAACCAAGGGAGCACTGCAGACTGTTGTTGTGGTTTGCAAATCTTCGATCTTTACTGGTCAGTCAATTGATGAAAATATTTAAAAGATCAAATATATTCACACAACAAACAACAACCAACCAACGAACCAACCAACAGACAAATGTCAGTTCAATCAATATACCGGTAGTCACTCAATCAGTCAATCAGTCAGTCATTGAGTCTGACAGTCAACCAACCAATCAATCAATTTTTTGATTGATCCACCAAATCAACAAACCAACCAAAAAGTCAATCAACGTTATCCTCACAAGTTTTTCATTGACTTTTTTCAGGAAGAACCTAAAAGGAAGCTTTTAATCAAATGGACAATGGATGAGGTTTGCACATGGCTAGATTCGATAGGTTTAAAACAATATGAAGAAGCATTTAGGAACAATGCCATTGATGGTGCTGAACTGTTTAATCTTACTTTGGAAATGCTGGTTGATGACCTCAAGATTGGTAAGTTAGGCAGTGATTACATGGGACAGGGACAAACTCAGACCGGTATGAAAGTCACTTGTTTCGGTCCAGTAACCGATCCAAAGTTAGGCCAGTCTGAGTTCATTTTCAGACAGGTATCATGTAAAGGCAACTAAAGAAATGTATTGAGTCCGATACGAAATCATGCCAATCTTAGTATGCAATAATATAAAAACTGATGATGATAAACTCAATGGATAAATAAACTAAATACAGATACATGAGAAAAATATCATATAATAAATATGTAAGCTGTCTAATAGTTTTTTTTATGGAAAACAAATATTATGGTATGCATTTCTGCCAGACAAGTGTAAAATTCATTGTGTCACTAACATTAACCACTCACATTTGTATACGCTTCTTTATTCTTAGGCCCAGTTGGTCATCGTAATAAGATCCTCAGAAATATTAAAGACATTAAGAAAGAAGAGATTGATGGGAATATTCCTGATGAATATCTCTGTCCAATATCTCGAGAAGTCATGACAGATCCAGTCATAGCTGCAGGTTGGACTCTATAAAAGTTTCTTTATTATACCTTATAAATCCTTTTCACAGTTCCATTCAGTGACCACGAATAATAGTTCCGAGTCGAGGTTTGCATTGTTTCGCATAGCAAAACTATAATTTATCATGTGCAGCAACTGGAACCTCGACTTGGAACTATCATTGGTGGTCACTGAATGGAACTGTGAAAAGGACTATTCTCCAATCACATCTCTGTATTTTAGTCACATGGCGATCCATTATTTTGTGATATTGGACTGCAACCTATTGGACTGCAACATTTTAATTATTTACTTGAGATATTTTGGAACCATTATTTATTCGGTATGAACAGGTTCCCATTTAAATCTGTACTTTCCCATTTAAATCTGTACTTATGCAAATTGTGTTGATGTGTGCTAAACACACAGATCAACCAATCAGAGAAGTTCACTTCAGAAATAATATACTCTGGTTGATCTGTGTGTTTAGCACACATCAACACAATTTGCATAAGTACAGATTTAAATGGGAAAGTACAGATTTAAATGGGAACCTGTTTATAATAAAACACCTATAGGATTCATCCTCACCTATTATGGCAGATTTTTTATAAGTCTCCATTTCAATATAAGGCTGGACCTGCGGTCTCGACTTAAATATTCTGCCATAATGGGCTGCAATTAATTCAATTAGTGTATACTATATTATTTAAAACTGAATTTTTGGATTATTTTTGTTTAAAATCAATCTACAGACACAGACACAAATGTTGGTAGATCAGAAGTTATATACACCTAATTCAAAAAAGGTTGTCGGGGCGATTTGTGATTGCACAACTGAAAGGAACTATGGGTAATACAAATTCCTTCTAATTCGTTTCTAAATTACCCAAACAATGCATCCAATGTTCAGCGAAACCTTCAAGACACCCATCTAAGGTCATCGCTGAACGGTGTTTGGGTAATTTAGAATGGAATAAGAAGAAATTCATATTACCCACAGTCCCTTTCGGTCATGCAATCACCAATCGCCGTTCGCCCCGTCAACCTTTTTTGAATTAGGTGTACGCTTTGAATGCATCCTGACCTCACTTGTGTATTATTTTCAGATGGGTTTTCTTATGAACGTAATGCCATTGGATCCTGGTTGCGGTCAGGTCGTCTTACAAGTCCAATGAGTAATGCACCACTTAAAAACTCCACCCTAACTCCAAACAGAATGCTGAAAAATCTTATAAACAGATACTTAGGACAGCATAATCAAGCCTTGGCATAGCATATAACTGTACATACATATATTCATTAGACCGATCCAAGGTTATTGCCGCCATCTTGTAGGGGGTGCAGAACTACTGGGGTGAGCAGTAAATGTATGTAACTTTGAACTTATATAACTCCACTGGAAATTGCCGAATGTTCAATATAAACATTTTATATCAAAGACACTATGCATGGCTATACCTGAGATCAAACTAAGGTTGTTAAATTATGTGAGACGTATGTAAACAGCGATTTCAAATATCCCTATATTTACTGTGTAATTCTATATCGCTGAAACAAAGTGTTTGTATTTAGATCTAAAATATTGATTACAGAGCCTGTAGCTCGTTCCCCAGCGCTATTTTTTGGATATGTTATAAACAAATGCAAAACCTTTGATAGACAATTTTAACTTTGAAAATCCAATGAGTTGGAAGAAAAGTACGTACGTTCAAAGTGGTCCAAAATCACATACATTCTCTACTCGCCCCAGTAGTTTTGCACCCCTTGCAAGATGGCGGCAATAACCTTGGATCGGTCTATTCATTGATGCTAAATTCTTAAGAGAGTGAATAGTTTGCACCCAGGCCTAAACGATGTTGTTGACTATTGTTTAAATAATAAAGGGTAATCGGACACTATTGTTAGGGTAGAGGAATACATTTTGTTTGTTTGTAAATGAATTGTGATATGAGCTCATATGTGGTCTAATACTCGAATAGATCGATATAGTGTAATGGTAAACCCAGTTTAACATAACTCATCAGGCCGTTAAGATGTTAAACTGTTGTCATTATGGTAGATGACAAACGTGTTTCATACTCCAAGGCCTTAGAGCTTAACCATACACGCGGTTACCATAGATGTATACGTGTATTAGATGAGTGAAAGTGGTTGTAATTGTGTCAGAGAAATGTAAGTTGAATGAAAACAAACCTAGGGACTAAAAATTCACAACTCTCTAGGTTGTTTTTTGCATAATTTCGTACGTTTTTGTAGATTTACACGGTCAAGTTTTTTAGCCCCTAGGTTTGTTTTCATTCTACTTTAATACAACCTTCACACCTGGTCTATCACAATTCAATTTCAATGTTGAACAATATTATGTCCCCTCCCCCTCCTCCTGCAATATTGCCGTAATGTGATATTAACAATAACACCTTTGTAGGGTAGGGTGGGGCAGATGGGGGCGACTATCAATGCATATGAAGTATAGAGAGCACTGCATTTATTGCACATGAATGTTTGGCCAACAATATTTTAATCTTTTAAAATAACGTTGAGTGAACATCGAAAAATATCAGCTTTTTTTATCACAAGAAAATACTGATAGCGTTTATTAATAGTGCTATTATATTACTTGCGTATTTGAAAATTAATCGATTGATATTTGCGCTATATAAATGAATTTATTAATTATTATTATTATTATATTACTGTTGACATTAAAGACTCCCTGAGAACGTATTTATAAGGGGCGGACCATTTCACCTTTGTGGTGGGGATTGGAAGATTTCTCAGTGAAAAAAAAGAGACAATTCCTCATTAACCAACAGACAAGATAATCTTTTAAGTTGAAGGATATACTCTTCCACAACTGATCGTGCACTGATTTTTATCCTCGCTTGCAGTCCCCCTCCTACCCCTCAATGATTGTAGTAACCTGGCACTAGTTAAGCCACGTGACCGCTCTCGCCAGTCGGCCATGTTTTACTGAACGTTGGTTTCTGATTAAAGTTGACAGTAAAGACAGTCACTTGTAGTCTACAAATATTATAATGATTCACCGCTTATGCATTTTTGAAAGACTACATTTCACGTCTAATGTGCCTGTATTAGTATGGATGGCGGAAGGGAGACACCGCATCAGTGTGAACGGGTACTAGGGAGAATCTAATAGCAGAGATAATGCTCTGATGATTTTTGCCGAATCTTTGAGATTCGTATATCATGAATTTATAGCCGTTTTTAATTTCATTGGAATACTAAGAAGAACAGTGTCTGGGAATGTCATACCAAACAGCAGGTCAAAACAAAATAGCTTGAGGTGACTGGCTACTTTTGGAAATAATGTTAAACTTTTCTTTAAACTACGATTTTTTAATGTGAAATTTAATGCTGATTTCAAAAATGAATAGAAAAATGGGGTGTCCCGAGCTCAATTTGGAGATAATCAGCATTTAATGAACGCCTACTCGCGAGATTTTGAAGAATAACCTGCGAAAACTGAAGCGATATGAAAAAAATCACAACTCATAAGAAAATAGTTTTTTCCATACTATATCAAGCTCAAATGCCGGGTAATGAATAATTCTACAATACAACGTGGATGGTTTTGAATAAAAGACAAAGAAATACCTTGATTTGACATATTTCGTCCTTTCAGTCCTTTCAAAACTCGCATGAATTCTAACAAAAAACTAGACGCTCTACGTAGCGTGCACTCGTGCCCTTGATGCAAGGTGATGAGCTGGGGAGAGCTGGAACTAGTTTACAGATTTGAGTGGCAGAAAAACAGTTGAAAGACAGTTGTCACTGCAGGTGAACGCACACAATTTTTGTACAATAAAGTATGAAGTTGCTGAAACTAAAACAATATGAATATGAAATAAATCAAAATTTGTGGATTTGTCTAATTTGATGTGCATTTATAAAGATTGTGGTAGCCGTCCTATGGTTGTTTAGAACTGGCTGATAAAGACGAGGCATCATGATTTTGAGTATGTACTACTACTGTATTACTGTGTTGAATTAGGGGACCAGGATTTGATTCAATGTCACCTGAAATAAGTAATTTTCGTCTAGACAGACAATAGTTCTCGTTTTGAGCATAACATTTTATTAAACAAGACGCATAACTGCATGAACTCGGGATTCTCTGAGTCTTATAGAGAGACATTGGTCTATTACAAGAAAGGGACGATATATACCGACTGGCTGTACATTTGAACCTTCTTTGAGAAATAAATGCTTGTGTACCAATCCCCTTGAACTTTGAAGAATAATGCTCGCTTTTGACTTTTGCACAGTTAATATAATTATGTAACTTAGAAGACCTGGGTATATTTGAGCGTATTCTATGATAAACAAACCGTCTAAGCTTCCTACTTTTGGTGTTTAAACGCCCTTAATTAATCGTGTTGGCATTCTACTTGGCTCACGACTACGATGACAGCGAAAATGTCTATAATTATAATAAACAAACCTTGAATAACGAGACCTGGTATTATTTGTAATCTTTATTGTGACTTCTGCATCATTATATACATGTACAGTCAAACAACTAGTTTTATCTAATACATCACAATCACTGAACGATGAAATGACAATAGTTTGAGTGTACTGAGAAGTCGAAGAACTTGACTGTTTTGTACCCTAACAAAGTTACTAATATCAAATAGGGAAAACAGAAAATACTTCCTTGAATTAAAAATAACAAAAGAAGCAAGGTACTTAGCATTATTATTATGAAAGAAGTGATCATCTTTGAGAAGGCGGCCTTACTTTGAGACTCACATGGTTGAGTGTAAACACAAGTCGCTAGCTAGTCTTGTATCTTCTTCGCTTGAAATGCTTGCAATCGTCGTTTTTTCTTCGGTAGACCTTTGTTCACATTGTGTAGTTGAGCTCTTTGTGGTTTGAGAGTTTGTATAAGCTGAAATATAAGTCTCTTTTGAATAGATAGGTAGCTTGTTTGATAGATAGTTCACGATAAGTTTCACGATAGGCATTTTCATAAACAGTTTCACGATAGATTGGCGGTATCTCTCAAAATGGCCTTTCCGAAAACGCTCGACATCTTTTAGTGTGGCCATACAGCGAATGGTGTGTGGATTTGTAAGTGATTTGAGCGTATTTAAAGACGTAGAATCCATAGTTTTGATATCGAAGCAGCCAACAACGCACAAGGTCAACAGTGTAGCTTTGTGTAGCTAGTTTGACCACGTGCTAATGTCGCAAAGAATCCTGGGTGTTATCGCCTCGATTTCAAAATCTTCGACGTGGAAATGAAAGACAGACGTACGGCGTTGCATTTTAAGACTCGTGCCGGCCATAGGCCTGGGCACGAGTAATAATACGAAAATCGATTTTTTTTGTATGTTAGAAAAATTAACTTTTTTTAAAAATTTGATATAACGTAGATTTTATTAGATTCATTCAACTAAGCATAACAAATGTATAGAGTCCCGCGCAAAATTCGAGGGTTTTGCCCTGTTAAAGCTTAAAACGTGTATGGTTCCTAAATAAAATTTTGTATTTTATTCAGCGGTTTTTGTGCGCGCGCACATCGTGGGCTCGAATCGAACGTTCAAAGACGTTCAAAAGTAGCTAGCCAGTCACCTTAAACGAAACATTTAGTAATTAGCACAGTTCGATCATTCAGTTTCGCACCGCAAAAAGAAGTTGTCACTTGATGACGTTCCGTATGTTACATATAATCCTTTTTTTTTTTTAGTTTTTCATGAATTATAAAGCCGTTAAACAACTATTTTTTCAGCAACTTGACTTGCAATAATGTCCTTGCTTAAGTTAATTGTTTAAGAATTGCACAGTGTAACAGAGGCTGACTCCCCTTCTCAGTTCTGGTTGTTGAAGACATCTTTTCACATATTGTTAGTTCTTTGCAACAGAACTCAGCAACTTGCACGTTCGAAGACAAATGGGAGTTTTTTTTGTGACGTATTTTGGTGGCGTGTACACAAGCTGGCCGATGCTGGCCGTCAAAGTTTTTATGAAACTATCGGCAAAGTGTAAAAAGTGCAGAATTATTTAGTCTTTTTCGTATTAAGTAAAATTTTGAACATCAAGATAGCAAGTTTTAGGTATTTTACTTTATTTTCCAAATAAATTTATTGATATCTCAATTATAAAACTGAGTTTTTACACAGTTTTTGAGTCTGTCACGAAGCCTACAAGTCCTTTTTGTCACGTTCGCCATATTGAAATTCAGTCGTACAAGACACATTCGTGTAAATTTAAAAACATTTACTTCACTTTACAAACAAAATTAACTTCTTGAATTTGACTTATGTATATTACCTAACTGCTTTGGATGACCGGTGAAAATCCGATGGCATTTTGTTATGATTTGTGAAGATTTTTTTTTTTTGTTATGATTTGTGAAGATGGTGTGTTGATATTTTTCTTTCTTTTTCCGTTAGTAGCATAAAATGTCCTAAAGTCCTATTCATAGTGACAGATTGTGCTTTTGTTTTTCCACTGTTTCTGATTTTTGAGAATCACAACATCGTTTTAGGCAATTTTTTTCATCAAAACATGATAAAGTTGGCATCGATGCGAACAAGTGCAAGGCGGCCAGTTTGACGGCCAGACTCGAGACGAGGCCAGTGTGTGACGTCAAAAAAAGATTCCATAAAACCTCCCATTGCACAGTGTAACCTTTGTATAAGTAATCATATGGTTTCGAGTTCAATTTGGGATTAATTCGCACGAGTATGTTTTTCAAAGAGTGCAAATTGCACGAGACCGTATTATTATTAATAATATACATGAAAAAAACTCAAGCTCTTTTACAATTTTTTTGGTCAGTTTTCGGCTAGCTAGTAGCGCGCGCCAAAAATGACGTGTTGATGTCGTAAGCAAGCGCGCGCTCGAGCTCAAGCGGAAAATTCAAAACTTTCCACTCAAAACTTGGTCAGTTTTTTGTATTTTTCTTACAAATTTTCGACGATTTTTGAAAGAATTGACACTTAAAGTGTTTTTTAAATTACTGTCAAGGTGTCTGTCAAGAGATGTTATCATTATTTTCAAGCATTCTGGTTCGTAGTCTTCTCCATGTCGGTTTTTCACTTCGGCGTAAAATCTCTCCAACAAGTTGTTGAGGCCTGCCGGCTCGTATTCATGAATTTCTTCATTCTCTCCTTTCTCATTACACCAAGTTTTCCACACAGTCAACTAGAATGTAGTGCTCCGTTGTGTGTTCTCGTCTTTTTAGCTATTTTTCAACTCTTGAATGATGTTTTCATTTGCGACGGAAAATCTTGAAACACCCGCCATGTTTGATTTTGGCAGGCATTGAATTTTCCGCAACTTTTTAGCTCTTTCGTGATTGGCTCATTTGATGTTTTATTGTTTATTAGCCAATCACAATGCTTAAATTTCCATTTGATTTCCTTTTATCTGCACTTGATTTCCTTTTTTCTGCACTTGATTTCCTTTTTTCTGCACTGCTCTCAGCCAATCAGAATGGAGAATTTTTTTCATGTATATTATTAAGAACGTTATCGTATCTATTTATCAACTAGGCTATGTAGGGGAGAGTGGAGGGGAAGAAGAGACCACCTTCTACCCTACCCTCTCCCATAGCCAACTACGCAGGGGAGAGGGGAGGGGAAGAAGAGACTACCTTCTACGCTACCCTCTCCCATAGCCAACTACGCAGGGGAGGGGAAGAAGAGACTACCTTCTACCTTACCCTCTCCCATAGCCAACTACGCAGGGGAGAGGGGAGGGGAAGAGGAGACTACCTTCTACCCTACCCTCTCCCATAGCCAACTACGCAGGGGAGAGGGGAGGGGAAGAAGAAACTACCTTCTACCTTACCCTCTCCCATCGGTTATCGGTTAATAAGATTTATAACATAGATACATTCTAACACGTGCTATGATTGGTTAAAAAACCGTGGTTTATCAGAGTATAAACCACGCTTCTCTGTGATCAGTGACTTTGCAAGAAAACTTACCGAAGTTCGAGAGAGAAAAGCAAATAAAGACGAGACATTTTTGAGACGAAACAATCGATTTAATTCAAATAATGATTTCAAGTAAATATGATTTCTAGATAATTCAGAAACTCACATGAACTTCAAATAATGGACAGAAATATCTAACCTTTTCAAGATTCGCTTTCAAATGTTCAGGCTATGACTGACAAATTAAAAATGTTCATTTTTCAAGTAAGAACGGCAAATCAAAAAAACAGTTCATAGAAAATACATTTTCGAGTTGATTATTTTTGATAAATGCCTCTTTGTGGCTAAATTGTTTTCTTTTTGTCATAAAACAACTTCATATTTAATAATCCTACCGTAAATCTTCGCTAGTTGTAACGGCCTCGTGGTTGCCTCATTTCATGTCATTTTGATAGTAAAAAAAAAACAAACAGAGTAGCTATTGAGAGTAGCTTTGTAGCTATTCCTTAGTAGAGGAGCAGGTTCTTGAGTTTAACTGTGAATATTTGTCTTCGTTACCCTGTTTTCTAACTCCATTTTGTGTTTTTTTTTCCACGGTAAATTTGTCGATCTTTCGATGGCTGTTTTGTTTTTCTTGTCGCTGTTTTTTCGCTTCTCTTCTCTCAACGGATGAAGCTTTGGCTTTTGTAAACAAGATTGATTCCTTTAACAGTTTAAATATTTAGGTTTTGAGCTTTAGAACGGATTTAAATCTAAAACTGACAGAGATTTCAAAGATTGTAAAATTTTCAGCTTTCCGTTCTTGGCATTGAAAAAGCTACTTGAATGTTGGCTGTCACATTTTTGACCAATTAGAAAAGAGTTTTACTATTCTTGAGCCAATCAAAATTAGCGTTATATCGCGCTTGCATCAAAGCGAAAATTTGTAAGAACAAAATAGATTTTTGCAAGACAACAGTACATTTCGCTCGTAAATCTATGTAATAAACCATATAACTAAGGCTCAGTTGTGGTTTATACTCTGATAACTGCACTCTGGACAGTTGAAAACACTCGAAAATGATCAAAAAGCACTCGCTTTCAGCTCGTGCTTTTTGACATTTTCTCGTGTTTTCAACTGTCCATCGTGCAGTTATCAGAGTATAAACCACGGCTGAGCCTTAGTTATTTGGTAAATAATTAATATTCGGCTACTCAGTTTACTACCGTTCCCTCCCCTCCTCCTACACCCTCCTCTTTCACTCGCTTGAATGACTTGAAGAAAATTATTTGTTATTTTTAGTTGTTAACAACTTATTGTTGATTGTAGACGTCTCGGTTCATAGCCATATTCTGTTTGGTATTAACTTGTTCGACATTTCACATTTTTATCAAATTCTGTACTTAATCATTCACATATTTATATATATTCGGCTACTCAGTTTACTACCCTACCCTACCCTCGCCCTACACCCTCCTCTTTCACTCGCTTGAATGACTGAATGACTGTATCTACGGTCGATTGGAGAAAGCGCCAGTAAGTTACTCTCAAAATGGATCGCAATAGTTTATCGATTATTGTTTTCTTTGTCCTTGGTGTTGTGGTGTATCTGCCGCCATTGGTCGTCTTCTGGATGGCAACTGAAGATGTCCTCGCAGGATCAACAATGACATCATCAGTTGTTCTGATTGCAGCCTCGGTTGATATAGTTGGTAAACTAATAAGCCCGCTTATTGTCAGTCGACTGTCTCTTGTTTCTTCACAACTCTTACTCAGTTTTTTATGTGGTGGATCGCTGTTTTGGATTGTATTTGTTAAAGATATTTCCTTGAGGATCGTTGGGCTTTGCATCCTTGGGTATAGCTATGGAATGGGCGCAATTTTGTACCTTCGACAGTCTTCTTACTACGAAAACTCCGATGGTATGAACAGTGCATACCTTTCTGGTGCAAACCTGTCTACTTTATTAGCTTCTATCGGATATACAGGTAAGTGGTATAGTCACGAGGAAAACACTAAGTTTTCTCGTAAACTCTTTTTTGTGATCTTTTGAAATTTGCATATGTATTCCATAGACTGGTCATGGGTCACGAATCCTGGCGGCTATAGAAAAGAACTGAATTTGTCACTGGATTTTTTTTAGTACTACTCTAATGTTTTAGACTAGTAAAGGTGTATTATAATATATAAATGGACACTAGAGCGATTTTCATATGACTGTGAAAGAATTGGCAAACTAATAGTTGTTACTAGACTCTGAATCTATTGTTTTCTTTTGTTCTTTACCAACAAATACGAACTAAATAGTCGTTTTTCTTTCACGGTGAAATGAAAATCACTCTATCACTGTAGGCTGCGTCGGTGTTTCATATAAACGATAGGTAATATAAGTTTTCTATATTATTCTTTTTTTGTGATCTTTTGAAATTTGCATATGTATTCCATAGATGCACTTTTCATGGGTCACCAATCCTGGCGGAGTCTTTTTGAGCTGTATGGCCATGTTATAGAAAACAATAGGCAGTTTATTTTTGACAACTAGGTTTAGAGAGAAAAAAAACATTTACGAAAACCCTACCTTTTCTAATACATATAACAATGACCAGTTCACAGATCATGTACCATCTTACCATCTTTTTGCCGATGACTCCAACTTCTTTTACTCTCATAAAAATGGTAAATTCCAATATCCTTACCCAACTCGACTATCCTCTAGTTTAGCCTGTTTAGCTATACAGTATGTTGCCCAGTGTCGTGACACTTCAGTTTGTATTAAATACTAGTCATACAAAGGCAAATTTATCAGGTATTAAAAAATTCATGAATAATTAATGAGACATTTTCAAAAGAAATCATGACCATGACGAGTGTTGTAAATCTGATACAACACTAGTGTTGTATATCCTAATTTGCATAAGTTTTAACTGGTAATTTTACGGCAAAATTTATTTTAATCTTGAAAATTTTGGTAAAATATGAAAGAGCTAACCTAGACATTTTTTAAGTAGTTTACAACATTCGCGTCCGTGTTGTATCGGCGATACAATCGCGCGCCTTCGGCTTGCGATTGTATCTGCCGATACAACACGGCCGCTCATGTTGTAAACACTACAAATAATGATGTAGACATTTTCTTCGAATCTTTTAATATGATAAAATAAAAGGAATATTTCGACGGCAACTGAGGTGCCTAGTTTCGAGACAGCTGCAACCTTGGGGGGGGGGGGGGGGGGGGGGGGGGATGGGGGTACTCCCTTTGTCCAAGTGGTAGGGGTGATCGGCGGAGGTTTTCAAAACGACTCCTGAAAGGTACGCACAGATAAACATAACTGATAAAACCTTGTCGATTTCTACCCCAACAAAGCAACAAAACAGAGAAAAAATGACTCTTATACAGCTACGAATTCATGTTACGTAACTGAGTTTTGAGCCAGAACCCTAAAAAGACCCTAAAAGGTACGCACAGGAAATATTTTAACCCTTTTACTCACTTGGACAAAGGGAGTACCCTTGTGTTCTGTTGTGTTGTGACATGTATCATGACAGCCGGAAGTGATTTTAATTGGCTATTATTAGAAGGGGCGGAAGGGCAATCGATATACATTTGTGTCAGGCTTTCCTTCTCTTTTCTCTCCCCCCCTTTCCTCTCTTTCCCCTCCCCAACCCAGAGAGTTTTATACTCAGGCTATCACTAAATTGGGCAACATACTGTAATTCAAACGTATTCGCGGAATTATAATGTTTAGATATTCCAGTATAGTATTATTTAGAATATCGACAAATAAGCTAAAGGATGTTCATATGCTGTTGTTCTTTCAGGGTTAACCACATGGTTCTGTGTTGCACCTCGTGTTGTGGCAGCCTGTTGTATTCCAATTTCCATTCTCCCCTTTGCCTTCTACCCTTTTCTGTCCAAGAAATCTTTGTCAAAGGATGAAACAATAATATACACGCCAATCAGTCAAAATACAAGTCCCAAGAACAGAAAGACATCAAACAAGATAATGGATGAGATAATAATACTTTACAAAGCCTTCCCTACTAGTTCTTACTGCTTCATATCTAGCTTCTGTGTACATATTTCTTTGACATCGATCCTGACAACTCTTACATTTCCCAGCTCTCCATTTCTGCCCCGTGATCACTATCAGTACTATCGAGTATTTAGTGATTTAGGATTGATGGTTGGAGGTCTTGAGGTCGTCCTAGCGTCCTGTCTGTGCCAGAAACACGTGGAATTCTTCAAAGTCAAACGATTATGGGTGTTGGTTATGTTGAATGTGGTATTAACTGTATTTTTCGTGTGTGCTTCGTGGCTTCATTTCTTACCCAATGTGTACATATTGTTTGTCCTGGTTTTTGCCCAAGGTTTACTTTTTGGTAATGTTACAGTCCATGGCATAGCTTTGGCTTCCAGTCTGTTCGACGATGCTAGTGATAAAGGTACGGCAATGGGTTATGCAGAGGTTGGTATATCGACTGGACGACTTGCTGCTAGCTTACTTGGTTTGTATATAGAAAGACAGTTAAAGGTACATTGTACCAGCAGATTACTACTGGGACGGTATTGCCTGGCTCGTATACCAACATCAAATGGATGGGAGGAAAACGTACACTGTCTCTAAAATCATGCACTTTAAAATCATTCAAAGCTCAAGCTGACGATGAGAGTACCACTCCAAAACATGATGTAAATAAATAACAATTTTCCAGAGGAATAAAATACTACGATAAAAACTATTGAAACTTGCAAGACGCTATCCCGGACACTACGTTATCGATATTGTCACCAGCTCATATCAATAAACTCCGATTTATTTACACAGGAATTCCGAAAAAACACATATTCAAACCGCTATAAAATGCACGGTTTTTATTGCAGTATTTTATTCTTCTGGGAAATTGTTATTTATGACCAGTACTTCTTTAAGTGTTTTTGACTGCAAAATTTGCTAAATCTAAAACAGTTTTAGATTAGATTAGAATAGCTCCATTAAGGTAGTTTCGTATACTTTATAAATCCTGTCATTTATATATCATTGTCGATCAGGCAAGTCAAAAAACGTGAAAAAAATATTGGGGTCACCGTACGTGTTGGTTGTAGAGTTATAAGATATATAGTATAAGTAAGATTTTTCAATAATTTGCGGTGATTTGCTCAAAAGTACCTACTCAAAGCAGTCAAGAGAATGCGAACGTATTCTGCTAGGAAAGGCATAAGATTATCTCAAACGATAGATCTAAGATTTATCTAACATTTCCTGTCATAAAAATCATTGAATCATTTCCAAATATGGGTATAAGTGAACCCTAGAAGCACAATTCTACGCCAATTACGCACCCCTACATGTGATAGAGTTGTAGCATTTGTAAAATTTCAGAAAATCAAATCAATGAATATTTCATTTTTTATTCGAAATTGTAAGAAAAGTAAATGCAGTCTTAAATAAAAATAAAAACAAATTGGGGTCACCGTACTAATAGGCGAGTTAGAAGCGACCGAATCCATTTTTTCGTCAAAAAAACATGGTAACGGTCCGCGCGGGACTGGGTTCTAGTACTTTAAACATGTGCTTGAAACTTGTCAAATTGTCTTTGTCATCTCAAGAAACCTTAAGACCTATTTTGTATTAGTTTTAGGACTAATTATCAAGACGTCAAAATTATATTTTATCTATTCATTTTTACAAAGTTGTAAATTTGTTGTTTTGAGACAAAACAGCGATCATGTCAGGTAGTGAAAATCTGAGGATGTTTTGAAAAATGTCCCATTTTACCTCCAAAGTTGCATGAAATAACATAATACTTTCTGAAGTTATAGATAAGGATTCAAATTAAGATATTATTTAGTTTTCAAAAAAACGCAAATAAATAATGAAAAATGATGCGCGAAATGGATGCGCAGTAGCAAGAGTCCGGAACTACCTTAAATATTACTAACACAGTTGAAGAACAGAAACAAATTAATATAAAATGACCGATTTGTGGCACTTTTTCTAGATAAACTTACAGTTATTATACTTACATTCTGTGTTGTGAATTCGTATATCAATTTGGACATATATCCTCTGCAATTTAAGCGTTTAAACCATGAAAAAGGCTCAACCTAAAACAGTTTTAGATTAGAATAGCTCCAATAAACATTGCTAACACAATTAAGAACAGAAACAAATATAAAATGACCGATTTGTGGCATTTTATGAGTGATAAGCTTACAGGTATTCGTATGTTGTTTTGAATCAGGAGTAAGTATATACATAACTAGACGCATAACTGCGTGAACTCGGGATTCTCTTTGATGCTCTAACTACGTTTAATTATAAGTACAATATATGAAAATAGACGCCTGCGTGAACGCGCACTTTCAGTAGAAATTTGTTTATCTACCTATATCTCATCTGAATAATTTGAGTTTCTTGTTGTAGATTACCTGTCAAACTGTCACTATATTGAAGTTCATAATCAGTATCAAACACATTTAAACTTGTGGGTAGTTCTGATTGCATGAGAAATGACTGTCATGCCGATTGTGACAATCGTGTATACAATATTCCCAATATTCATTATCATTACAAGATCATTTGATGAATTAATTTCATTTTTGTTATTATAAATTAAAGAACATAAACTCATTGCAACACAGGGAGTATCTAATTGTCGCGGGTCGCGGGTCGCGGGTAATTGTCGCGGGTAAAAGTCGCGGGTATGAAAAAAGTCGCGGGTAAAAAAATTATTATTTTTTCATTTTTATGCACTTGTTTTTATTATTATTATTATCATGAAAATCCATAAATGAATATTAACATCCATTAAAACTTACTTTGTTAATGAAAACATGCAATTCTTGTACAAAATTATTTAGATCATATAAAATATTAACATAGCAAAAGATCTACATTTACAATGCCATATCTTGTTATTATTGTAGCATTGTCGACACTAGAATCGTGAGGCGTGAACCGTGTAAATAACTAATATCTAATATGCAAAGCCTTACAGATTTTTTTCGCCAAGAATTACTCTAACTTAATGTTTGTGAAATCAAAATAACATTAACGTCAACGTATGCAACCAAAAGCCTAGATAAAGTTAAGACAATGAGATTGGCAACCCTGCAATTCTTAAATTGTTTGCCTCGATATCGCTTATATGTACGACTTTGCTGTTATTTTGCTAGGGGGCCTAAGATTTGTCCAGCTGGGAGTGTTCTTTACGCAGTTTGAGCTTGGACAAAAATAGAACATTGTTTGAGTGACAAAATTTTGTTCATAAGGAACATAAAGGTCAGAAATTGTGTCTCGAAAACCTACATCACTTTGTAGCAGAAAAATCGGAGACTTCGTCTTGAACTGGATGCGACTCGTTGAAAAAAGAAAAGCGAAAAACGCGCGATTTAAGGCACCTAGAAGGCTGGAAACCGGCTCAAAATGTTCATTAACTTATATCGTTTTTCCCCAATGGTCCCTACAAAAACAATTTCTCCCAATGGTCCTTAAAAAAACTGCCGACTCACCACAGGAAGCCCAAATCCAGTTTTTGCTCGCTAATTTCGCTCGTTCGATATATACGCGCGCGTTCTAATCGATTAAAAATCGCCTGTTTCTGGATCCTGGGGTGCCTGTACTTTGACCACGTGACTGAACTTTGACCATACCCGTGTGCGCGTGCGCGGCAAATTGGCGATGAAGACGAAGAAAGCCGAAACCTAAACTCTGGATTGCACAGGAATCCCGAGTAATAAATGCTAAATCTAAAACAGTTTTAGATTAGATAAACTCTACCAAATACTGTTAACAGTTTCAAATAGCAGAAATATACCCACGTGACTGATTTGTGGCACTTTAGGCTTATAGATATTATAAATAGGATTTATTTTGTTATGAACTTCGACTTCAAACACTAGGGCGCTTTGCATTAGAAAACAAATTCCGGAAAACATTTTGGAAATTTAGTTGAATTTTCGAAAATGTTTCCCGGGAATTGTCGCGTTCCATTTCCCATTTTTTATATTATATTTTATATTATTTGAAAATAAAAGTAAAAAAACGTTTTTAGAAATTACAAATGACCACATTTGGTAATCATTCAGTGATTATGTAGATCAGTTCATAAATATATCATAGTTATTTGTATTCCAAACAAATAGGAAACAACAAAAGAACACTAGAAACAGAGCTTATTTCTGAGAAGCGATCTCGTTTTGGCGATGTGGACTGTATTATTCATAGTAGCGAGAATACTAGAGTTGAGAGCACTTCAAGACATTGAGTCATGGCAATCACTTCTAAAGGCCGCTTCTATTCGAAAACATAAACATAGACATCGCTGAAACCCTGAAACTGAAGAGATCCCTGATATTAAGCACCACAAAAAATGTCGTAGTTTGTTCACAATGAAGAAAGACTTTGAGAGGATTTGTAAAAACGAATCTGGACAAGAGATTGTTGACTGCCAGGTTTGTGTAAAAGAGGGTATAGGCAAAGTAACGTATGGCAAAATTTGCATGTTTTGTGAAAACAACACCAAATATATACTAACGAACAAGAAACCGTGAGGCTCTCAATAAATGTGCAGACCTCAGAGCAGATAAGACGGTGAGACGTATAGCAGTTGGTAAACAAGACACTAGGATTAAGGCTCTGGGGCCGGTTGTACGAAGGGTGAATAACGCTATCCACGGGATAAATCCTTATCCAGCGGATAAAATATATATAAAAAACCTATGCAGTGGATAATTTTTATCCGCGGATAACTTTATCCATCCTTCGTACAACCGGCCTCTGGTGTCTAGAGAACTAGTAGCAGCAGAAGCACGTTACCATTAAATCTTGTTACACTAGATTACACTAGACCAAAATTATTAACTAGCACAAACAGCTCAAGTGTTAAGACCGACAACCTAGAGCCAACAGATCAACAATATGCTCAACTCGAACAGGAAGCTTATGACCTACTGTTTGAAGATATAAGATTTGATATATTAGAGAATCCCAGGTTAGTTAAAATGGCTGAATTAATGAACACCATCTTGTCACATATGCGCTCACTGAGTGTTGAAATTTCACCCCTAAGAGGGACAGGAAAGGGGAGTAAAAAAAATCAATGTTGTGAGATCTTATATTCTAAAACTCATGAATAATTAATGAAGAGAAAACAAAGACAAAATCACTAGCGTGAAGGAGTTTGAAATCTGATGAAACACTTGCATAAAATTAACTTCGCTTTGAATTTCTCCAATAATTATCCAATAATTTGAGAAGTAATATCAAACACGAAAAAGAGCGTTTCATCAGGTTTTCAACCACCTCAAAATGGGCCCAAAAAAACTCGGCTGCGCCTCGTTTTTTCAACCCATTTTTCGGTGTTTGAAAACCTGATGAAACACTCTTTCTCGTGTTTGATATATTACCTAAAAGAGAACTTAAAACTCAGCTGATGGACATTCTTGTCGTTATCAGCCCAAGCGGGACCAAAACACTGATTTCAAACCCTTAAAGGGACGACGAGGACCCTGCCTCCTTTTATAAGGGGGTCCCTCTCCCCGGGGACAATACCTGAGTTGCCTGTGTACAATGCAGGTGAAAAATTGCAAAGAATGTACGTAACAAGAATTAATTTTACTATGGATGCTAGCACGACTCCATACAAATGAGAGGCGAAAAGATAAGCGCATTGACAGATTTCAATATTTCTGTTCGCAAGGGAATGCAAGTTCCCAAAGACAACATTGGATATTTTCCAACGATTAATGCGCCAGCTACCAACATGTCAACGGTCAATGAGGTTCTGGCATAAACTCTCAAGATAACGGCAAGCTAGTCTCAAGCTACAGAAAATAGTGGTAGTATTTGACCAAGAACTGTACGCCAAAGCTATAGAGTGATAAAATGGTTCAAACACTCTGAAAAAAGTTTCAAAGTGTAATCTTACGAATGGGCGTATTTCATACAATCTTCACAATGTTGTCAATAATAGGCGTTTTCAGGATGCCGGACTAAAATATCTTTTTTTGATGGTGTTCATTAATTCAGCCGTTTTTCTTCGTGAAATTATATACTTAATATACTTAATATACTTATATATTTAACTTAATGTGTATTGCCTTTCATATAATTTAATAACTTTTTTTTGCTTCACTTAAGCTTTTCTTTATTATATTATATATATTATATGTAATTTGTTCTAGTCCTAAAACTCCATTTCATTTACTGTATTGTAAATAATATATAGACCCCTTAGATGAGCTCTTGCTCTTGGGGTTAATATCTGAATAAAATATGTTTATAAAAAAAAGTATTTAAAAAATAAAAGATCTGTGCATGGAGTCTGGTGTCATAGCAGAAGGTCAGTCAATGGCTGGTGTTCTTGATGGCCGACATTATAACAGAGCAGTACGATTTCACAAGCTAACATGAGGCGCTCATAAGATAAGCTTGGAAGGGTTTTCTTGGATGGATTGACCCAAAGAAGAAAGAATACTGAAGTAAACACTGCTTTCTTAGTCTTCAGAGTCTGTGTGAAAATATCTGTGAAGCAAGATTTGATCAGTTCATAATCAACCCTGCCTTTTCAAGGCTATTTTGCATTTTAGAAAAATAATTAGAGCATTTGCGAAAAGAAAAAGCACGTCGGGCTAGAATGGGTCTAAAATGTCTCATCTATGGTAAAACGTTTTAGGATTTCAATGGAATTTCTTGAAACTCGGTAACGTTGAAGCCTTTGCCAAAACTCGTCGTTTTACTTTTTTGAATTTCGACATTTTTTGAACATTCATGAATCCGCCATTTTGTTACTAAAAATCTTAACAAAATGTCGGATTCATAAATAGTCAAAAAATCATATCTTTCGGTTCCGATATCCGATATACATTGAGCAATGTAAAAATTTTCTCTCAAAAATGATGACGTCATTTTCCCGCCAAAAATGTCGAAATTCAAAAAAGTAAAACGATAGAGTTTTGTGTTTTGGCAAAGGCTTCAACGTTACCAAGTTTCAAGAAATTTCATTGAAATCATAAAAAGTTTTACCATAGATGAGACATTTTAGACCCATTCTAGCCCGTCGACGTGAAGGCAAACTTGCACAGTTTTGGATGCCCTACATCGATATGGTTAACATCGTACTAGGCCTTCTTAGAGCATCAAGAGAAGGAAACTGACATCTTCATTTGATATGCATAAGAAAAATGATTCCTTGGTGTTTTGCCCATGATAACTTGAACTATGCCAGATATCTCTCGGCATACCTCTCAGATGATACACGTCGACAAAGAGCATCCAGAAATCTTCGAGTACTTTGCAGATGGCGGGTTCTCAGTTCAGATCGGGGAAGAAAATCCTTTTGGACGAATTCCAGTGGATCAAGCCTGTGAAGAGACGGTAAATAAAGATACCCAGACCCAAGGGCGGTTTATAAATACAATCTCATCTCAGAATACCGCAGTATAATTCTTAAGGCAACTCAAGAACATGCACATCATCTTGCACAACTATGTTCAAGGACCGAATTACTGAGATATCAAATGTTGACCGTCTACTAGTGCGCTGTAGTTAATTATTATTATTTCAATCGAACAAACTCCGGATGGAAAAATATCACACGTCAAAGTCTGACAAAAGTGGATAAAAGTACCAGAACTGCGAACTTTCGAATACAAGTTTGGGCGCTAATTTAATCTATTAGGTATACATAACAGTGTAAGGCATTACCAACACGATACTGTTTGTATTTAATCATATTGGGAGATATTAGACGCCCTCGATCGTCAATAAAACCGCATTGGTTACCTCGAGGCATTCTTAGAATTCGTCTTAGAATCAGTTTATATTTTAAACATCGTGCCCCAGCGAATTTACTTCAGAAATAGCTTTTTACATGTATATGTTTTGCAAAACTAAGCTTTTTAGGTAGTAACTTTTGGTCCCGCAATGTGTAGCCTGCATAGCTGGCTCTTTGGGAAAAGGAGGAAGAGGGGAAGGGAGGGGGAGAGGAAAGCATTTCATTTTGGCCGGACCGGATGTCAAAAATATAATCTCCATTGTCAAATAGTATTGATTGACAGGCGCTTGACCAATGGTATTTTGCGTTCGCTCACGAACGCAGAAACACAAAATCATGGGGGTTTGTTGCAGGCCCTCCTTTCCCTCTCTCCCTCACCCCTCCCCTTCCTCTCCCCAATCCCCTCCCGGGCCGCTACGCAGGCTATGTGATCCAAAGCGATTTTGTGTACGTGGTTTTATGCATATTTTCGCTCAAAACAGCATGCAAATTTTAGCGAACTATTTTTTATTCTTGAATTAAGAATTAAAGTTGGCTTTATAGGAAAAAACCTTAATGGCTCCCATAAAAGCGAAATATATAATTACATCCTAGATAAATCTTTTAGATTATAAAATATACGTTGATGAAGTTCGTCAAATTTTAAACTGTGGAATAGGGCCTAAACCATGTTGTAAACACTGCTTGAAATCATATCCAGGGACCACAAGTTTCTTCCAAAATAGCTCAGTTGTGTGAGAAGTAAACATCGAAATGTCAATTTCTTTAAACGTTTTTTTGGGGCACGATGCTTAAGATATAAAAATTCTATGATGAATTCTAAGGATTTCGCACTCAATATTGCTGATATTGACATCAACACGGCGGTTTACTTGAATATCTAAGGCGTCTAATATCTCCTAATATAATGCAATGCACAAAGTAGCGTGTTGGTTATAACTTCTACTAAAAGTTTTGACCTGCACATTGGTTTATCGTCCAACATGCTACTTGCAAGTACGCAGTTCTGGTCTTTCTTTTCACTTTTGTCAGACTTTGACGTGTGATATTTTTCCATCCGGAGTTTGTTCGATTGAAATAATTAACTACAGCGGTTAACATTTGATATCTCATTAATTCGGTTCTTGAACATAGTTGTGCAAGATGAGATTGCAAACTAAATGTTCCATGTCAACATAAAATTCTTTCATTCGACGTGAAAAGGAATTTTAGCATCAAAACAAACGCATGCGCAGACAAAATCTCTACATGCTCTTATATGGGAGAATATACGGCGATTTTTAAAATATACAAAATTTGTATAAATAACAAAAATAAACGTTCTTACTTGTTTCTTGTGTTGTACTTTGACTCCCTGTTAAGTTTCAGGCCAGGCCATTTGGGGCAGTTTTGAGCGAGTAGGAGAAAATGTTCTCCCCCTTGACAAGAAATAACTTATTATTATTATAACTTATAACGTAATTTTTTAGACTAGGACTGTACGATTTTCGCCTAAGTCGAAGAATTAACCGATTAATGCTCTATGATGATTTTTGCCGAATCTTTGAGATTCATATTATGAATTTATAGCCGTTTTTAATTTCATTGGAATACTAAGAAGAAAAATGTCTGGGAATGTCAGACAAACAGCAGGTCAAAACAAAATAACTCAAACGAAATATTTAGTAATTCCTTCACTCAAATTAAAACTTCATTCACTTTCGCACCGCAAAAAGAAGTTGTCACTTGATGACGTTCCGTATGTTACATTTAAAAAACTCATTAATAATCCATGAGCTATTAGTCCAATCGGGGCATTCCAATTTGGTCACATGCATGACCTTTATACCCCATAAAACACTGCCATAGGTACATTATATAAAAACACATGTGTCTTTATGATAAAGGTACGTGTGTCTTTATGTACCTATGACACTTGTAAAGGTCTCAGTTTTAATCTCTCATCATTGACCTTTACTAGAGGCATCATCCGAAACAATGCTATCAACCTCCTACTATATTATACACGACCTTTCTCAAATGTCGGATGCCAAATGTGGTGCTTAGTGGTGCGTGGTGTGATATGAGAATGCGCAGTGTACCTTGCAAATAAAGTTTGTCTCCAAATTGGACTTTTCTTCAAGAAACTTTTATAATTTAGTTTTGAAGTGTTGGAGTTTTTTAAGCTATATAAAAAACATCGCAGCACGTGTTTTATCAAGGATCAAAAACCCTCGCTGTGCTCGGGTTTTTATCTTTGATACAACACTGCTGCTCGTTTTTTATATACTACATAATCCTTTTTTTTAGTTTTTCATGAATTATAAAGCCGTTAAACAACAATTTTTCAGCAACTTGACTTGCAATTACGTCTTTGCTTAAGTTGTTTAAGAATTGCACAAAGTAACAGAGGCTGTCTCGCCTTCTTTTGTTGTTGCTTTTCACATATTGTTAGTTTTTTTGCAACAGAACTCAGCAACTTCACGTTCGAGACAAATTGCACAGTGTAACACCGCCTTTAGGACGTTATCGTATCTATTTATCAACTAGGCTATGTAGGGGAGAGGGGAGGGGAAGAAGAGACTACCTTGTACCCTACCCTCTCCCATAGCCAACTACGCAGGGGAGAGGGGAGGGGAAGAAGAGACTACCTTCTACCCTACCCTCTCCCATAGCCAACTACGCAGGGGAGAGGGGAGGGGAAGAAGAGACTACCTTCTACCCTACCCTCTCCCATAGCCAACTACGCAGGGGAGAGGGGAGGGGAAGAAGAGACTACCTTCTACCCTACCCTCTCCCATAGCCAACTACGCAGGCTAGTTTTCATGGATTTTGTCCAAAATTAAGTCTAAAATTGTGAATTTATTGTCATATTAGCAAAAAGGTATAATATACTGATAACACGACAAAAAATATTCTCTGCACGACAATCTTTACACACATTTTTAACTACCATAATAACCAACTTTTATCCCCATTGGAATGCTAACAACGCTTCACTATTTTGGACAACATATATGGAAACAACTGTACACATTTATTTGTCTGGCTACTTTTGAACGTTCGATTCGAGCCCACGATGTGCGCGCGCACAAAAACCGCTGAATAAGATACAAAATATTAATTAGGAATCAAAACCCTCGAATTTTGCACGGGACTCTATAATTTTTATACGCTTAAGGTAGTACCGGATACTTGCTACTGCGCATCCATTTCGCGCATCTCGTTTTCCATCATTTATTTGCGTTTTTTTGAAACCTTATCTAAATAATATTTTAATTTTAATCCTTATCTATAACTTAAGAAAGTATTATGTCATTTCATGCAACTTTGGAGGTAAAATGGGACATTTTTCGAAACATGCTCAGATTTTCACTACCTGACAAGGTCGCTGTTTTGTCTCAAAACAACAAATTTACATCTTTGTAAAAATGAATAGATAAAATATGATTTTGACGTCTTTAGTCGTAAAACTAATACAAAATAGGTTTTAGGGTTTTTGGAGATGACAAGGATAATTTGACAAGTTTCAAGCAGATGTTTAAAGTACTAGAACCCAGTCCCGCGCGGACCGTTGCCGTGTTTTTTTTAACAAAAAAATGGATTCGGTCGCTTATAACTCGCCTATTAGTACGGGGACCCCATTTTTTTCTTTTTATTCAAGACTGCATTTACTACTCTTACGATTTAGAATAAAAAATAAAATATTCATTGATTGGATTTTCTGAAATTTTACAAATGGTACAACTCTATACACATGTACTGTGCGTAATTGGCGTATAATTGTGCTTCTATGTCTAACTTATACCCATATTTGGAAATGATTCAATGATTTTTATGACAGGAAATGTTAGATAACCCTTAGATCTATCGTTTGATATAATATTATGCTTTTCCTAGCAGAATACGTTCGCATTCTCTTGACTGCTTTGAATAGGTACTTTTGAGCAAATCACCGCAAATTATTGCAAAAACCTACTTTTACTATATCTTATAACCAATACGGTGACCCCAATTTTTTTTCACTTTTTTGACTTGCCTAACAATGATCTATAAATGACAGGATTTATAAAAAAATTCATTGAAGAAATCCAAGTATCCGGTACTACCTTAACTGAAAGAACCTAATAACATCTACGTTATTTTAAAACATGTTTTTTAAATTTTTCTAACGTACAAAAAAAATAGACTTTCGTAGAGGTTTTCATGCGAGTTTTGAAAGCACTGAAAGGACGAAATATGACAGATCAAAGCATTTCTTTGTCTTTTTTTCAAAAATATGCATGTTGTATTTTAGATTAATTCACTAGCCGGCATTTGTGCTTGATATAAAATGAAAATAACTATTTCGTTATGAGTTGTGATTTTTTTTCATATAAGTTCTGTTGGCGCACATTTTGCTCCAAAATCTCGAGCGTAGGCATCCACTAAATGGTGATTATCTTGAAAAAGAGCTTGGGACACCCCATTTTTCTTTTCCTATTTGAAATCAGCATTAAATTTCACATTAAAAAATTGTAGTTTAAAGAAAAGGTTCAAATGTTTTCCTAAAGTATCCAGCCACCTTAAGGAGGCTCGAAATGGTTTCTGTATATATCTATATACCTACTTTATATTGCATATTATGCAGCATTATTGTGAAACTATACAGTTAACCGATATATCATTTTAAAGCTTATGGATCTAGAAAATCAATTTGTTTTAAATTATTGCGTTTGACGTTGTCATGACAACAGCAGGCTGCTGTAAAAAAGACCTTAAATTCTTTTATTAAAGCTGATATCTCCAAATCCTTTTGGTGAAAGTTTTTTAAAACTTGTACATGTCTAGTTCCCTACATGTTCTTGCAACTGAGGAAAAATAAAAAAAATCTGTAATGCGAAACCTTTAAAATATCTAAAAAATGTTTTTTTTCTAGATATAAATGTTTTTTCATTACAGATTTTTCTTAAAAAGGACCTACTAAATCTAAACATTAATTGGAACAAAATGCCAAAAAATTAAAAAAATCTACCATTTAATTGTGTTGATATTAATAGAAATACATTTTGTACGCGTCAGAGGGGTCTTGTAAAATTGGCGATATTGCGCGCGCGCGCGCTCGGTCAAAAAACCATTTCGAGCCTCCTTAAGTTACTCATTGAAAACCTACAAGCTGGGATTGTAGAGGTTCATGGTACATCCTTTATATCACAGGCAGCCCAGGCTCTTGACTCTTGAATAAAAAATGGGGGTCATCGTACTCGTTTAGGAGTGAGATGATCTCAAAGGGCAGCCTTTTTCTTGTCAAAAATGCTTGTGCGCAATACGAACAATTCGAGTGAAAAAGTCATTTTATTGTTAGAAAAACCGAATGGATTGCCAAATATTTCTATAGGCAAACGTTTAATAAGCTATATATAGATAAATATTGATGTGTGATATTGATGAAAAAGTAAGGCGGTTATCGGCCTGATAAATATTGCTGTGATGTGCTATATTACCAATCACAACTTTGTAGGGTTGGGTGGGGCAGATGGGGGCGACTATCAATGCCTATGAAGTGTAGAAAGCACTACATTTATTGCACATGAATGTTTAGTCAACAATATTTTAATCATTTGGGAAAGAATTCGAAAATAAGGTTGATTGAATATCTAAAAATATCAGCTTTTTTATCACAAGAAAAAAAATACTGATAGCGTTTATTAATAGTGCTATTATATTACTTGCGTATTTTATTTATTAAAATAAAAAAATGTGCATGGGTCACCGTGTTCGTTCCCGAGATATCGCGCTGCAAACTTTCAATATTATACAATATTTGATCGCCATTGATCTTGTTTTGTGAACGCCTGGATGATTTATTTTATGAAACAAAATCATGCAGGCGTTCCAAGGCGAGCGCAGAAAGGATACGCAGAAACAATGCCCGCATCCTTATATGGTGATCTAAGTTTCACATTTTTATCAAATTCTGTACATAATCATTCACATATTTATATATATTCGGCTACTCAGTTTACTACCGTACCCTCCCCTCCCCCTACACCCTCCTCTTTCACTCGCTTGAATGACTGTTAAAGTTTCCAGTTTGAAAATATTTGTGCAAACACACACTAGCTTTCTCCTTCCCCATCCCTCCCCTCCCTACACCTCTTTCTACCTACGTCTTTCACTCGCTTGAATGACTGTATCTACAGTCGATTAGAGATAGCAGCAAGTTGCTCTCAAAATGGATCGCAATAGTTTATCGATTATTATTTTCTTTGTCCTGGGTGTTGTGGTGTATCTGCCACCATTGCTCGTCTTCTGGATGGCAACTGAAGATGTCCTCGCAGGATCAACAATGACATCATCAGTTGTTCTGATTGCAGCCTCGGTTGATATAGTTGGTAAACTAATAAGCCCGCTCATTGTCAGACGACTGTCTCTTGTTTCTTCACAACTCTTACTCAGTTTTTTATGTGGTGGATCGCTGTTTTGGATTGTATTTGTTAAAGATATTTCCTTGAGGATCGTTGGGCTTTGCATCCTTGGGTATAGCTATGGAATGGGCGCAATTGTGTACCTTCGACAGTCTTCTTACTACAAAAACTCCGATGGATTGAGCAGTGCATTCCTTTCTGGTGTAAACCTGTCTTCTTTATTAGCTTCTATCGGATATACAGGTAAGTGGTATAGTCAGAAGGAAAACACTAAGTTTTCTCGTGAACTCTTTTTTGTGATCTTTTGAAATTTGCATATGTATTCCATAGACTGGTCATGGGTCACGAATCCTGGCGGTGTCTGTTGAAGCTATATTTTGGCGGCTACAGAAAAGAACTGAATTTGTCACTGGATTTGTTTTAGTACTACTCTAATGTTTTAGACAAGTAAAGGTGTATTATAATATGTAAATGGACACTAGAGCGATTTTCATGTGACCGTGAAAGAATTTGCAAACTAATACACTGCAAAAACGGCTGAGTAGATACACCTCACTATATTGAGTAAATCATGCATTCAGGATGACGCTTTATATAGTGAGTTAACCTATCTCATTATTAAGAGTAAGCATAAATGTAGACGGCCATTGAGTACAATGTACTCAATATATTGAGTTTAACTTCAATTTTACTCACTATAGAGTTGGGTCAACTCACTATAAAGTGTCATCCTGAATGCATGATTAAAGTGAGGTGTATCTACTCAGCCGTTTTGAATCTATTGTTTTCTTTTGTTCTTTACCAACAAATACGAACTAAATAGGCAGTTTAATTTATTTTTGACAACTAAGGTTTAGAAAAAAAAAACATTTACGAAAACGCTACCTTTTCTAATACATATAACAATGACCAGTTCACAGATCATGTACCATCTCACCATCTTTTTGTTGATGACTCCAACTTCTTTTACTCTCATAAAAATGGTAAATTCCAATATCCTTACCCAATTCGACTATCCTCTAGTTTACCCTTTTTAGCTATACAGCTAGTATGTTGCCCAGTGTCGTGACACTTCAGTTTGTATTAAATACTAGTCATACAAAGGCAAATTTATCAGGTAAAATAATGATGTAGACATTTTCTTCGAATCTTTTAATATGATAAAATAAAAGGAATATTCCGACGGCAGCTTAGGTGCCCAGTTTCGTGACAGCTGCACCCCCCCCCCCCCATCCCCGGGGGGACTCCCTTTGTCCAAGTGTTAGGGGGTGATCGGCGGAGGTTTTGAAAACGACCGGCCTGAAAGGTACGCACAGATAAAAATAAGTGATAAAGCCTTGTCGATTTCTACCCCAACAAAGCAACAAAACAGAGTAAAAATGACTCTTACTGGTACGAAATCATGTTACGTAACTGATTTTTGAGCCAGAACCCTAAAAAGAACCTAAAAGGTACGTATACTCACAGGAAGTATTTTTACCCTTTTACCCACTTGGACAAAGGGAGTACCCTTGTGTTGTGTTGTGACATGTATCATGACAGCCGGAAGTGATTTTAATTGGCTATTATTAGAAGGGGCGGAAGGGCAATCGATATACATTTGTGTCAGGCTTTCCTTCTCTTTTCTCTCCCCCCTTTCCTCTCTTTCCCCTCCCCAACCCAGAGAGTTTTATACTCAGGCTATCACTAAATTGGGCAACATACTGTAATTCAAACGTATTCGCGGAATTATAATGTTTAGATATTCCAGTAGTATTATTTAGAATATTGACAAATAAGCTAAAGGACGTTCATATGCTGTTGTTCTTTCAGGGTTAACCACATGGTTCTGTGTTGCACCTCGTGTTGTGGTAGCCTGTTGTATTCCAATTTCTATTCTCCCCTTTGCCTTCTCCCCTTTGCTGTCCAAGAAATCTTCGTCACACGATGAAACAATAATATACACGCCAATCAGTCAAAATACAAGTCCCAAGAACAGAAAGACATCAAACAAGATAATGGATGAGATCATGATACTTTACAAAGCCTTCCCTGCTTGTTCTTACTATTTCATATCTAACTTCGGTCTACAAATTTCTATGACGTCGATCCTGACAACTCTTACATTTCCCAGCTCTCCATTTCTGCCTCGTGATCACTATCAGTACTATCGACTATTTAGTGATTTAGGATTGATGTTGGGAGGTCTTGAGGTCGTCCTAGCGTCCTGTTTGTGCCAGAAACACTTAGAATTCTTCAAAGTCAAACGAGTATGGGTGTTGGTTATATTGAATGTGGTATTAACTGTATTTTTCGTGTGTGCTTCGTGGCTTCATTTCTTACCCAATGTGTACATATTGTTTGTCCTGGTTTTTGTCCATGGTTTAGTTTCTGGCAAAGTTTTCGTCCATGGCATAGCTTTGGCTTCCAGTCTGTTCGACGATGCTAGAGATAAAGGTACGGCAATGGGTTATGCAGAGGTTGGTGTGTCGACTGGACGATTTGCTGCTAGCTTACTTGGTTTGTATATAGAAAGACAGTTAAAGGTACATTGTACCAGCAGATTACTACTGGGACGGTATTGCCTGGCTCGTATACCAACATCAAATGGATGGGAGGAAAACGTGCATTGTCTTTAAATCATACACTTTAAAATCATTCAACGCTCAAGCTGATGATGATTTTTACACAGGAAGCCAAAATAACACATATTCAAACCGCTATAAAATGCACAGTTTTTATCGCAGTATTTTATTCTTGTGGGAAATTGTTATTTATGACCAGTACTTTTAATAGAAATAGCAAACAGCCTGGGTTTATAGGCACTTTAAGTGTTTTTGACTGCGAAAATTGCTAAATCTAAAACAGTTTTAGATTAGAATCCCATATCACATTAGAAACTCGCACGCTGATTGTCTGAAACATAAACCGTATGAGAGGATATTCAGAGTTATATTCAACGCTCAGAAAGCTGAATACCACCCACTCTATAATTCTTAATAAATATAGGTTTTTTCATTATTATCCGTGCATTAAAAAGATGAATCGACCAAGCAAGTAATTTTAACTTCAAAGAGTATAGAGGCAAATGATTAACTTGCTAGTAGACGAGTTTTGCTTTAAAAAAGAGCAATTTTTTTCCTGCGACTAGCTCGGCATGAAAAGCGATCATTTTCTTTTCTTTCGCTTGCTTAGTTTTTAGTCGCTATTTTTCACGACTTGAACGGCAATTTTTCAATCAAAGACAACATTTTTAATCATCAAATAACTTTTCTAGAGTCGTGGAACATAAATTAAACTGCCAGACAATTTCAAAACGGGTATTAATGAGCTTTATTTTCAATTTCACGGGTAGTTTGCAAACTTCAACCTAAATTAAATAACTCTACCAAATACTGTTAACAGTTTCAAATAGCAGCACGTGACTGATTTGTGGCACTTTAGGCTATTATATACCCTGCAAGCAGAGTCTCCTTTGCCTTCCCCGTGAGAGAGAAACCTTTCTCTCTCACGGGGAAGGCAAATGAGACTCTGCTCGCAGGGTAGCTATTATAGATATTATAGATAGGATTTATTTTGTTATGAACTTCGACTTCAAACACTAGGGCGCTTTCCATTAGAAACAAAAATTTAACTAAATTTCCGAAAAGGTTTGCCGGGAATTGTCGCGTTCTATTTGATTTCCACCCGGAATTTCCGATTTTTTTGGTTGAATGGAAAGCTCCCTAGTTGATATTATTTGAATATAAAAGCTAAAACGTTTTCAGAAATTACAAATGATCACATTTGGTAATCAAAATACAAATTGGTTTGACTCTGGCCTGATTTTGGTTAAGTTTATTAAGACGTTTCGATCCACACTTGGACCTTCATCAGTGATCGTTACAACTGAGTGATTCGTTATAATGTATCACGCGCAGATTTGAATATTGTTTAAGCGCGCACTGTTCTAGAATTTACAATAATAATAATAATAATAATAATAATAATAATAATAATAATAATAATAATAATAATAATAATATAATATTAATATAAAAATATATAAAACTATCTAAAAAAAATTTACAATTTCGATTATATATAAATATACAAATTACAATGCATTCAATTTATAAAAAGGATCATCTAAGAATGTTCTGATCAAACTAATACAAACAAATAATACAGATAAGAATAATAAAAATATAAAAAGATAGAAAAATAAATAAAAGTCTAGCTTATTCGGGCAATAGCGTTATCGAGGGAGATGTCTACATTTGTAGTATCAACAGTTCTTCTTATTGACCTTGATCCTCTAAGGCATAGCAAAGCAGAGCGTATCAGTGCAAAGGAAACTTTGGCCCTAACCCATGACATCGTATTAGCATAGTTCTCTCCCTTCTTAATCGATAATAATTCAGCTAAGCGTTTATGGTAAGTCTTGCACTCAGTGCCCATTCCACCTGTTGTACTGAACACTAAAGGCATAAAAGTTCCTTGCTCCACCTCCACGACCCTGTTGGCATATTTGCGTTTCTTCTCATTCTCATGCTGCCTGTAGACTTGCTCAGGTGTCTGCTCACGGTAGGAGTCTGCATAAGGGTGGCATACCCGGACATCAAAGTATACAGACCTCTGTCGCTCCCAGAAACCTTTGGCGTGGATGTCAAGACGGGCGTCGGGGGATCTGTTCGCACCCCTGTTCAAAGTCTCTCCGGTTATCTGCTGAAGAACCGGCTCCACCTCTACATCCTTGCACACTGTGCTCAACAGCTCTGCTTCCAGATCACGAAGCTCATTGTGACGTTGTATCACGAAGCCGCCCCTCCTACAGATCATCGCATGGTCGACATCAAATATATCTCCACAGATGCACGTCTTCGGTATGTCGGAGATTTCCCAATTATATCTCATCTTGATGGCGTCTCTAAATTCTCGTTTGTTTAGATCGTAACCCAGATCTTTTATGGGTATTACAGTTAGCCAGCTCGAAGCGCCTTTTTCCGACGTTAGTTCTAACGCTCTCAGAGATCTCGGTGTTAGATTGTTCTTGACCATCTCTTGTGTCTCCTTTAGAAGCTCGTTTTTCCTAGCTCCTGCCTGTAGTTTAGCAGAGCGCATATCTGCCTCATCTGGAGGTTGATGGTTTTGAGTCACAATGCGTTTTACCAGGGGTTCAGTGATGGTAACTGAGGCCTGGTATTCTAGAGATGACGATTCAGTTGGATTTGCGATACCCAGTCCGCCCATACGTACTGGGAGTGCAAACAAGCCACGTTCGTCTGTAGTAACTTGATGCTCTGTGATGGCGGGAATCAGAACTTCAGTTAACGCACGCTCAAGTGGCTCAAGCAAGTCGGTAATATCAGGAATTGTCCTTAAAAAATAGGTCCAGCGGTGACGTAGACCAGCGGTAAAGGCAGCGTAACTCGCCTGAGGTTGGGATATGGCGAACTCTGCAAGCTTGCTGATTTGGCGAACCCAGTCCTCAACTTTCTCTTCAACATATTCCTCTAGGAAAGACCTGGATCCGAGGACTGCTCCAAGGTGCTTGTGGCCTTCAGAAGTGATGTTGATCGCAGTATCACCAAACACCTTTCTTGCAGCGTTCTCTCTCTCGGGCTTGGTGATTAACCAGCATTTCTTCGCGTTAGGGAAGTATCCTAATGCTGGTCCACTTTTGGAAAGATCGTCCCACCATTTTTTGACGTCATCAAGCGAGCCACTTCCGGTTGCGTCATCCGCGAACCAGCACTGTTTGGTTGAGCTTGATAATTGTAATCGTGTGATAAGTGGCTGAAGACTAATGGCGTACAGGCTCATAGCGAGCGGATCACCCTGCGTGGTGCCTTCAACAGATCGTAATTCTTGCCCGCCGAGAACAAAAAGCCGAGCGGGTTGTCTGTAGGTATTAATTGCATACGTAGCTACGGTTGGGCATAACACTCTGATATTGTGTAATGCTGCGGATCTGTTCAGAGCATTAAAAGCATTAGAGGCGTCGATCAGTAGGACGGCATCTGTTTCATCGGCTTCAAAGATGTTGCGCATTGCATGAATTGCAGCTTCGTTTCCACTTTTTAGCCCAGCGCATACTTGAAGTGAGCCACTTGCGTCGATGACATCAGATTTAGTTACTCTTGTCACTTGTCACCTGTCTCTTGTCATAATAATAATAATAATAATAATAATAATAATAATAATAATAATAATAATAATAATAATAATAATAATAATAATAATAATAATAATAATAATAATAATAATAATAATATTAATAATAATAATAATAATAATAATAATAATAATAATAATAATAATAATAATAATAATAATAATAATAATAATAATAATAATAAAAAGACAGAAAAAGAAATCGAATCACTTATGCACACAGTGCGAATCTTCAGCACAGACATTGGCATGACTTTTGGAATAGAGAAGTGTGCAAGAGTGGGGGTAAAGAGAGGAAAGATCATAAAGAGAGAAGGGATAAAGCTACCTGATGGTAAACAGATAAGAAATCTTGAAGGAGATGACTATTACAAATATCTTGGAGTACTTGAAAGGGAAGACATCAACCAAGGCAAAGTTAGAAAAGTTGTTCAGTCAGAATACAATAGGAGACTGAAATTGATCCTCAAATAAAAACTTACTGGAAGAAATAAGATCCTAGCGATTAACACCTATGCTATTCCAGTTGTTCTTTACACTGCTGGTATTGTGAAATGGACTAAGGAAGAAGTTCAGAATATGGACAGAAAGACCGGTAAACTAATTACTATCTATCGTGGTTTACATCCTCGTGCTGACGTCGAACGCCTATATTTACCAAGAAAAATTGGAGGTAGAGGATTGAAATCAGTTGAAGACGCAGTAAGAGAAGAAGAACTTGCATTAAATGATTACATCAAGAAGAACAAAACTCTGCATGACATGGTCAAGGATACAACCGGCATCATCAAAGAAACTACAGAAACAAAGAAAGAATACCACCTTCGCAGAAAGAATGAAAGAATGCAGAGCTACAAAAGCAAGCCTCTTCATGGACACTACTTTAGCCTTAGTGGAAATTGTTGACAATTTACTTAACTCTATAGACAGAGGTTTCTTTTCATGCGGTGTATTTATTGATTTTTCCAAGGCATTTGATACGGTTAATCACGAAATATTGTTGTCTAAATTACATCACTATGGGATACGTGGGAAAGCTTTGGATAGGTTTCGCACAATTTGTAGATCTACAAGGTTACTCTTCTGATTTACTTTCTACAATCTGTGGCGTTCCCCAGGGATCCAATTTGGGTCCTCTTTTTTTTTCTTATATACGTCAATGATATAGCTAACTGTAGTTCTGTCTTAAATTTTCGTCTTTTTGCTGACGATACTAACATCTTCCTGAAGAATCAGAAAATTGATGTTTTAATGCATCAAATTAACACCGAATTAGAAAATCTCAATCACTGGAAATGTGCTAATAAGCTATCAATGAATATTAAGAAATGTAAATACATGATCGTTACGTCTCCTCAGAAGTATCGGAGTTCTCTGATACATGATGTTTTTGTGAATGGTCGAGCACTTGAAATGTATGATTCAATCAAATACTTAGGTGTATATATTGACAAGAATCTTAATTGGAAAACTCATATCAACATTGTTTCAAAAAAAGTATCTAAAAATATTGGTGTCTTGTCCAAACTTCGTCACTATCTAGATGCGCAAACACTCAGATCTGTATATTTTTCCCTAATCTATCCTTATCTCTATTATGGAGCCCTTAATTGGGGTAACACTTACAAATCCACAGTACATCCACTCCATGTTCTTAATAATAAAGCTGTTAGAATAATGACCTTCTCTCATTTTCAGTCAAACGCCCCTCCAATATATAAATCTTTGGATAATCTTCAATTTGTCGATATCGTCTCTACGCAAATCGCAACTTTTATTTATGACTATCATTATAATAATAATCTTCCTAAAGCTTTCTCAAATTATTTTCAAACTATCTCTGATATCCATCACCATCACACTCGCTACTCTAAATCAAATTTTTTTCTACCTCAAGTTAGCACTAATTATGGCAAATCATCCTTAAGATTCTGTGCAATACAAATCTGGAATTCAATTGAGGAGTCTATAAAGTTGCTCCCACGTAAATTATTTATTAAAAAAATAAAACAAAAGTGCTTAATTAATTATATTTAGACTTTTATTTAGTTCTACTAAACTTTATTATATATATTCTTATTCTTATTATATTTATATAATTAAAGAACACGTCTTTTTACCACTTGTTTAATCTACTGGTGGACTGGCTCGAAAACCTTAGTTACTCCAGTCCACCGGCACCTTTTCTGTGATATTTAATTTATTTTATGTTATAATTAACTATAATATTTATAATTATGTATTCTTTGTATTTAAACTATTTTCTTTGTGTGCAAAATAAAATAAAATTGAAATTGAAAATTGAAATTGAAATAGTCTTGTAAGTATAAGTCAAAGAGTGCCATTTTGCTTTCTGTAGAGATTCTTCATGGGATATGTCCTTTAAGTTGTATACCAGTTTTGCTGCTCTGCTGTGAAGCTTTTCAATTGATCCAAATAACTCAGAGTTACTGCAGTTAGCCCATATCACCAGACCATAAATGACGGATGGCAAAATCACGCTAAAGTAAAACTTTTGAAATACGCCCCTAGGTAAAAATCTCGATTTTCTCAACAAGTTAAGTTTATTTGCAAAACTCTTTTTTACCTCTATCAAATGTGGTGTCCATGTTAACTTGTCGTCCACAGTTATTCCTAACAAACGTGATTTATTGACCCATATTATTGAATAATGGAATCCCCAATCATAACTGACGCAATGGGACCAATAATGCTGGACTTGGATATTAGCATAGCCTCGCATTTTTTAGGATGTGGTGTAAGCCTGTTGTCGAGGCACCAGTTATAAAGTTCTGTCAGTGCCCTATTCAACTGTGATACCGCTTCGTCCCTGTTGTCTCCTATAACCAACTACGCAGGGGAGAGGGGAGGGGAAGAAGAGACTACCTTCTACCCTACCCTCTCCCATAGCCAACTACGCAGGGGAGAGCTAGGGGAGGGGACGAAGAGACTACGTTCTACCCTACCCTCTCCCATAGCCAACTACGCAGGGGAGAGGGGAGGGGAAGAAGAGACTACGTTCTACCCTACCCTCTACCATAGCCAACTACGCAGGGGAGAGGGGAGGGGAAGAAGAGACTACCTTCTACCCTACCCTCTCCCATAGCCAACTACGCAGGCTAGTTTTCATGGATTTTGTCCAAAATTAAGTCTAAAATTGTGAATTTATTGTCATATTAGCAAAAAGGTATAATATACTGATAACACGACAAAAAATATTCTCTGCACGACAATCTTTACACACATTTTTAACTACCATAATAACCAACTTTTATCCCCATTGGAATGCTAACAACGCTTCACTATTTTGGACAACATATATGGAAACAACTGTACACATTTATTTGTCTGGCTACTTTTGAACGTTCGATTCGAGCCCACGATGTGCGCGCGCACAAAAACCGCTGAATAAGATACAAAATATTAATTAGGAACCAAAAGCCTCGAATTTTGCACGAGACTCTATACTTTTTATACGCTTAACTGAAAGAACCTAAAAACATCTACGTTATATTAAAACATTTTTTTTTTAATTTTTCTAACGTACAAAAAAAATAGACTTTCGTAGAGGTTTTTATGCTAGTTTTGAAAGCACTGAAAGGACGAAATATGACAGATCAAGGCATTTTTGTGTGTTTTTTCAAAAATATGCATGTTGTATTTTAGATTAATTCACTTGCCGGCATTTGTGCTTGATATAAAATGAAAATAACTATTTCGTTATGAGTTGTGGTTTTTTTCATATAAGTTCTGTTGGCGCAAAATCTCTTAAATGGTGATTATCTTGAAAAAGAGCTTGGGACACCCCATTTTTCTTTTCATATTTGAAATCAGCATTAAATTTCACATTAAAAAATTGTAGTTTAAAGAAAAGGTTCAAATGTTTTCCTAAAGTATCCAGCCACCCTAAGTTACTCATTGAAAACCTACAAGCTGGGATTGTAGAGGTTCATGATACATCCTTTATATCACAGGCAGCCCAGGCTCTTGACTCTTGAATAAAAAATGGGGGTCATCGTACTCGTTTAGGAGTGAGATGATCTCAAAGGGCAGCCTTTTTCTTGTCAAAAATGCTTGCGCGCAATACGAACAATTCGAGTGAAAAAGTCATTTTATTGTTAGAAAAACCGAATGGATTGCCAAACATTTCTATAGGCAAACGTTTAATAAGCTATAGATAAATATTATGTGTGATATTGATGAAAAAGGAAGGGTTATCGGCCTGATAAATATTGCTGTGATGTGCTATATTACCAATCACAACTTTGTAGGGTAGGGTGGGGCAGATGGGGGCGACTATCAATGCCTATGAAGTGTAGAAAGCACTGCATTTATTGCACATGAATGTTTAGTCAACAATATTTTAATCTTTTGGGAAAGAATTCGAAAATAAGGTTGATTGAATATCTAAAAATATCAGCTTTTTTATCACAAGAAAAAAAATACTGATAGCGTTTATTAATAGTGCTATTATATTACTTGCGTATTTTATTTATTAAAATAAAAAAATGTGCATGGGTCACCGTGTTCGTTCCCGAGATATCGCGCTGCAAACTTTCAATATTATACAATATTTGATCGCCATTGATCTTGTTTTGTGGAACGCCTGGATGATTTATTTTATGAACCGAAATCATGCAGGCGTTGCAAGGCGAGCGCAGAAAGGATGCGCAGAAACAATGCCCACGAACGTCCTTTATTGGTGATCTAAGTTTCACATTTTTTTCAAATTCGGTATTTTTATACCTATTCGGTATTACTACCCTCCCCTCCCCCTACACCCTCCTCTTTCACTCGCTTGAATGACTGTTAAGGCCGATTTAGACGACACGATTGTCGTGTACGACTTGTAGTATACGACTCAAATGAGCTCCAAGTCGTGCCGTGTAAATACCCCTACGACTTGCCTACGACTGACGCACGCGACCTACGACTTGTAGTAGGATTTTGAACCAAGGATCAAAACCCTACGACTTGTCGTAGGAAAATGACGTGATTTTCCCCATATTAGGACTAGATCTAGTATTTCGTCCAATTTGTAGGCAAATCGTATACTACAGTCGTAGGTCAAAATCGTATCGTGTAAATCGGCCTTTAAAGTTTCCAGTTTGAAAATTTTGTGCAAACACACACTAGCTTTCTCTTTCCCCATCCCTCCCCTCCCCCCCCCCTCCCTACATTTCTGTCTACCTACGTCTTTCACTCGCTTGAATGACTGTATCTACGGTCGATTGGAGAAAGCAGTAAGTTACTCTCAAAATGGATCACAATAATTTATCGATTATTGTTTTCTTTGTCCTTGGTGTTGTGGTGTATCTGCCACTATTGCTCGTCTTCTGGATGGCAACTGAAGATGTCCTCGCAGGATCAACAATGACATCATCAGTTGTTCTGATTGCAGCCTCGGTTGATATAGTTGGTAAACTAATAAGCCCGCTCATTGTCAGTCGACTGTCTCTTGTTTCTTCACAACTCTTACTCAGTTTATTATGTGGTGGATCGCTGTTTTTGATTGTATTTGAAGATATTTCCTTGAGGATCGTTGGGCTTTGCATCCTTGGGTATAGCTATGGAATGAGCTCAATTGTGTACCTTCGACAGTCTTCTTACTACGAAAACTCCGATGGATTGAGCAGTGCATTCCTTTCTGGTGCAAACCTGTCTTCTTTATTAGCTTCTATCGGATATACAGGTAAGTGGTATAGTCAGAAGGAAAACACTAAGTTTTCTTGTTAACTCTTTTTTGTGATCTTTTGAAATTTGCATATGTATTCCATAGACTGGTCATGGGTCACGAATCCTGGCGGCTATAGAAAAGAACTGAATTTGTCACTGGATTTTTTAGTACTACTCTAATGTTTTAGACTAGTAAAGGTGTATTATAATATGTAAATGGACACTAGAGCGATTTTCATATGACCGTGAAAGAATTTGCAAACTAATACACTGCAAAAACGGCTGAGTAGATACACCTCACTATATTGAGTAAATCATGCATTCAGGATGACGCTTTATATAGTGAGTTAACCTATCTCATTATTAAGAGTAAGCATAAATGTAGACGGCCATTGAGTACATTGTACTCAATATATTGAGTTTAACTTCAATTTTACTCACTATAGAGTTGGGTTAACTCACTATAAAGTGTCATCCTGAATGCATGATTAAAGTGAGGTGTATCTACTCAGCCGTTTTTGCAGCGTAGTTGTTACTACACTCTGAATCTATTGTTTTCTTTTGTTCTTTACCAACAAATACGAACTAAATAGGCAGTTTAATTTATTTTTGACAACTAAGGTTTAGAAAAAAAAAACATTTACGAAAACGCTACCTTTTCTAATACATATAACAATGACCAGTTCACAGATCATGTACCATCTTACCATCTTTTTGTTGATGACTCCAACTTTTTTTACTCTCATAAAAATGGTAAATTCCAATATCCTTACCCAATTCGACTATCCTCTAGTTTACCCTTTTTAGCTATACAGCTAGTATGTTGCCCAGTGTCGTGACACTTCAGTTTGTATTACTAGTCATACAAAGGCAAATTGGGTGGGTGGGGGGGGGGGGGGGGGGGGGGGGGGGGGGGGGTGGCTCCCTTTGTGCAAGTGTTAGGGGTGATCGGCGGAGATTTTGAAAACGACCCCTGAACAAAGGGAGTACCCTTGTGTTGTGTTGTGACATGTATCATGACAGCCGGAAGTGATTTTAATTGGCTATTATTAGAAGGGGCGGAAGGGCAATCGATATACATTTGTGTCAGGCTTTCCTTATCTTTTCTCTCTCCCCCTTTCCTCTCTTTCCCCTCCCCAACCCAGAAAGTCTTATACTTAGGCTATCACTAAATTGGGCAACATATTGTAATTCAAACGTATGCGCGGAATTATAATGTTTAGATATTCCAGTAGTATTATTTAAAATATCGACAAATAAGCTAAAGGACGTTCATATGCTGTTGTTCTTTCAGGGTTAACCACATGGTTCTGTGTTGCACCTCGTGTTGTGGTAGCCTGTTGCATTCCAATTTCTATTCTCCCCTTTGCCTTCTACCCTTTGCTGTCCAAGAAATCTTCGTCACATGATGAAACAATAATATACACGCCAATCAGTCAAAATACAAGTCCCATGAACAGAAAAACATCAAACAAGATAATGGATGAGATCATGATACTTTACAAAGCCTTCCCTGCTTGTTCTTACTACTTCATAACTAACTTCGGTCTACAAATTTCTATGACGTCGATCCTGACAACTCTTACATTTCCCAGCTCTCCATTTCTGCCTCGTGATCACTATCAGTACTATCGACTATTTAGTGATTTAGGATTGATGTTGGGAGGTCTTGAGGTCGTCCTAGCGTCCTGTTTGTGCCAGAAACACTTGGAATTCTTCAAAGTCAAACGAGTATGGGTGTTGGTTATATTGAATGTGGTATTAACTGTATTTTTCTTGTGTGCTTCGTGGTTTCATTTTTTACCCAATGTGTACATATTGTTTGTCCTGGTTTTTGTCCATGGTTTAGTTTCTGGCAAAGTTTTTGTCCATGGCATAGCTTTGGCTTCCAGTCTGTTCGACGATGCTAGAGATAAAGGTACGGCAATGGGTTATGCAGAGGTTGGTATGTCGACTGGACGATTTGCTGCTAGCTTACTTGGTTTGTATATAGAAAGAGAGTTAAAGGTACATTGTACCAGCAGATTACTACTGGGACGGTATTGCCTGGCTCGTGTACCAACATCAAATGGATGGGAGGAAAACGTGCATTGTCTCTAAAATCATGCACTTTAAAATCATTCAACGCTCAAGCTGATGATGAGAGTACCACTCCGAAACATGATGTAAATAAATAACAATTTTCCACTGGAATAAGATACTACGATAAAAACTGTGCATTATATAGCGGTACGTTTGCCCAAAACTGAAGTGTTGTTTGGGCTTCCTGTGTAAAACAAATCGGAGTATATTGATATGAGCTGGTGACAATATCGATGACGTAGTGTCCGGAATAGAAACTATTGAAACTTGCAAGACGCTATCCCGGACACTACGTCATCGATATTGTCACCAGCTCATATCAATAAACTCCGATTTTTTTACACAGGAAGCCCAAATAACACATATTCAAACCGCTATAAAATGCACATTTTTTATCGCAGTACTTTTAATAGAAATAGCAAACAGCCAAGGGTCTATAGGCACTTTAAGTGTTTTTGACTGCGAAAATTGCTAAGTCTAAAACAGTTTTAACCGGATTAGAATAGCTCCATTAAGGTAGTTTCGGATACTCGGATTTCTTCAATGAATTTTTTTATAAATCCTGTCATTTATATATCATTGTCAGGCAAGTCAAAAAACGTGAAAAAAAATTGGGGTCACCGTACGTGTTGGTTGTAGAGTTATAACTGATATGGTATAAGTAAGATTTTTCAATAATTTGCGGTGATTTGCTCAAAAGTACATACTCAAAGATTTCTTTAACATTTCCTGTCATAAAAATCATTGAATCATTTCCAAATATGGGTATAAGTGAACCCTAGAAGCACAATTCTACGCCAATTACGCACCCCTACATGTAATAGAGTTGTAGCTGATTTGTAAAATTTCAGAAAATCAAATCAATGAATATTTTATTTTTTATTCGAAATCGTAAGAATAGTACTGCAGTCTTAAATAAAAAGAAAAAAAATTGGGGTCACCGTACTAATAGGCGAGTTAGAAGCGAATTCAAACACAAGGGCGCTTTCCTTTAAAAAAAAAATCCGGAAAACATTTTTGGGAAATTTAGTTAAATTTCCGAAAATGTTTGCCGGAAATTGTCGCGTTCCAATTGATTTCCACCCGGAATTTCCGATTTTGTTAAGCTCCCTAGTTTATGTTATTTGAAAATAAAAGTTAAAACGTTTTCAGAAATTACAAATGATCACATTTGGTAATAATCATTCAGTGATTATGTAGATCAGTTCATAAATATATCATAGTTATTTGTATTCCAAACAATTAGGAAACAACAAAAGAACACTAGAAACAGAGCTTATTTCTGAGAAGCGATCTCGTTTTGGCGATGTGGACTGTATTATTCACTCCAGTAGCGAGAATACTAGAGTTGTGAGCACTTCAAGACATTGAGTCATGGCAATCACTTCTTGCTATATATAAAATTGCATGCAATGACTGTGAGGCTACATATATTGGTGAAACAGGTAGATCGTTTAATACTAGAAAACAGGAACATCAGAAAGCAGTTCAACAACAGGACAATCGAAACAACATCGCCATGCATTATACCAAGACTGGCCATTCCATTAACTGGGATTCTGGTGAATGTATTTCTTTTAGTGGGAACAGAAAGCAAAGACTAATCCTTGAAAGTTGGTTTACCAAGTTAGAACATCAACCAATTAATAGATACACTTGCAACACCATACAACCAGCATGTGTACATTTTGTCTGCGCATGCGTGTATTTTTATCATTTGCATAACTTTCTATGTCGAATGGAAGAATTTTACGCTAACATGGAACATTTGGTTGAAATCTCATCCTTCAAAATAATGTTGAAGTACCAAGATACTAAGAAATGAAAAGCCTACCTTCCATTAGTGTGCTGTGGATAATTATTCGAACGCACTACAGATGGAAAAATATCATGCTTCAAAGTCAGTGTAAAGTAGCAAAAAGGACCAGAACTTAGTACTTTCGAGTAAATTTTTGGGCTCTAAATTTGAGTTAGAAGGTAAATCTAAAAGTAGAAGTCATTACCAACACGATACAGCGTAGATTGGATTATATTAGGAAATTTTAAACATAATCGATCATCATATAATTCGCAATGAAAACCTCTACTTCAGCACTTTATCGTCCGAAATTCTCGCAGATTATTCTATCTTTGACATCGCCCCCCAGCAAATTTATTGAAAGATTGGCCTTTTTCATGTTTACTTTTTGCAAAACTGAGCTATTTTGGTAGAAACTCGTGGTCCCTGGATATGATCTCGTGCAATGTTTACAACATGGTTTCGGCTTCGTGGCACAGTGACAAATTTGACTACATTTATCCACCTATATTTTATAATATGAAACATTTATTCAGGATATAATTATCTATTGCGATATTATGGAATCCAAAGAGTTCATTTTTTATAAAGCCGTTATTTATACTTAGTTTTAAAGTAATAAATAGCTCAATGAAATTCGCATGTTTTCTGGAGTAGAAATATGCATGAAATCACGTCTCAAAATTGGTTGAGATCACATCACGGGACCATCACTTTCTACCTAAAAAGTTCAGTTTTGCAAAAAGTAAACATGGAAAAAGCCATATATTTAATAAATTTGCTGGGGGGCACTGTCAAAAGTATAAAATTTGTAGAATGAAAAACGGGAATATCGGACGCAAAAGTGCTGAAGTTGAAGTAAACATGGCGAATTATTTGACGATCGATTGTGTTTAAATTTCCTAATATGATCCAATCCAAGCAGTATCGTGTTGGCAATGACTTCTACTGTTAGGTTTGTATTATGTTTTTATGTTGCGCCCAAACATTTACTCGAAAGTGCGAAGTTTTGATCCAACTTCTCACTTTGAACTGACTTTGATGCATGATATTTTTCCATCTGTAGCGCATTCGATTGAAATAATTATCCACAGCACGTTAGTGGAAGGTAGACTCTTTATGCCTTAGTTTTCCGGTACAAGGACATTACTTTTAAGGATGAGATTGCAAACCAAATGTTCCATGTCAACGTCAAATCTTTACACTCGACATAGAAAGTTATGCAAATGAATTTTGAGCGTAAAAATACACGCATGCGCAGACAAAATGTACACATGCTCATACAACCGGCTTGTAAACAAACTTGACAATCAAAACGCCGCCGAAACGGTACCGCCACAAAAAGTGACTTATGCCGCTAATGACACCTAAACGGTTCAGCCACACAATATCAAATGACGCAACATCCATTAATTAGCGTGGAAGTATAAATATCACTCAATCTGCCTTTTTTTATTCACTTGACTCTGAAGATGACTTCCGCACAGATTGTCGAAACGTCAGTCTCATCAAACAGCCCTTCGATATTGTAGATATTTTCTAAGTTTTATAGAACAAATATACGTTATTGCTCTTCACTTAACTGGTATCCTGCGTATATCTTGAGTTCCCTTGGCGATTTATACGATGTTTTCCTCCAATTGGAAAGGTCAAAAGCGATGTATTTATGCATCTTGTACGTTAGTTTAAAAACCAGTAACGGTCGTACCTGGCGCTTTGAGTACGGATACAGAGACTGGATACAGCTAATGCGACCGCGCGATATCAGTTACGTCATTAATTACAAACCAGCTTGTCAATCACAAGAGTTTTACCTTCAGTTCACTAAAATAACCCGGGGTAAGCAACTCTGCTGCTTTCTATTGTCCTCTCGTCTGCTGGTTTAATCCAATTATTATGACAAGTGGGGTGGCCATTTGTTTACACAGCGATGACAGATGCGGCTGTACGAACCAATGGCCAGCGAGGGTCAGCCTGGGCGCGGGGGAAATACGACCTTCATCGGTCGCCAAGGGAACTCAAGATATACGCAGGATACCAGATAAGTGAAGAGCAATAACGTATATTTGATCTATAAAACTTAGAAAATATCTACAAAATCGAACTGTGTTGTTTGTCCTGGTGCCCTTGTTTCAATACAATACAATCACTTCTAAAGGCCGCTTCTATTCGAAAACATAAACATAGACATCGCTGAAACACTGAAAGAAGAAGAGATCCCTGATATTAAGCACCACAAAAAATGTCGTAGTTTGTTCACAATGAAGAAAGACTTTGAGAGGATTTGTAAAAACGAATCTGGACAAGAGATTGTTGACTGCCAGGTTTGTGTAAAAGAGGGTATAGGCAAAATAACGTATGGCAAAATTTGCATGTTTTGTGAAAACAACACCAAATATATCCCGACGTAACCAATCGAACGATTCGGTAATCGAACGCAATCGAATCCAATCAAATGATTGGATTCGATTGCGTTTGGTAATCGAATGAAATCGAATGCTAAAAAAGTTGTGAATTCGATTAAATTCGATTTCCGAACGCAATCGAATGCTTGATTGTGTTTCCGAACGGTAATAAAATAAAGTCGAATGCTAAAGTAAATTAAACCGGGACTTACACCACCTACAACCTAAAGAAACACTTCTACATAAGCATTTAAAAATTACATGTATATTTCTTAAAAAGAACACTTGTACTACCTACAACATACGCAAACACTTCTACATAAGCACTTAAGAATTACATATATATTTATAAAAAAAACTCCGTTTAACTTGTTTAACTGGACTGGAACCATGTTTATTTTGTTATTGGCTCGTCTAATAAAAGGAAAATATTTCTATAAATACTGATTAACCTCGTTTCTTTTAATACGGAAAACAAAGTGATTGCCGCGCTAGAAAATCAAAATCGAAGAAAATCGAATGATTTAACAATCATGTGTTCGATTATGTTCGATTGACTCAAAAAAAGTTGTGAATTCGATTTCATTCGATTACCGAATACACTCGAATCCAATCATTCGATTGAATTCGATTTCATTCGATTTAATCGAACGTTCGATTTCGTTCGATTGGTTACGTCGGGAATATATATAACGAACAAGAAACCGTGAGGCTCTCAATAAATGTACAGACCTCAGAGCAGATAAGACGGTGAGACGTATAGCAGTTGGTAAACAAGACACTAGGATTATGGCTCTGGGGCCGGTTGTACGAAGGGTGAATAACGCTATCCACGGGATAAATCCTTATCAAGCGGATAAAATATATAAAAAACCTATGCAGTGGATAACTTTTATCCGCGGATAACTTTATCCACCCTTTGTACAACCGGCCCCTGGTGTCTAGAGAACTAGTAGCAGCAGAAGCACGTTAGCATTAAATCGTGTTACACTAGATTACACTAGACCAAAATTATTAACTAGCACAAACAGCTCAAGTGTTAAGACCGACAACCTAGAGCCAACAGATCAACAATATGCTCAACTCGAACAGGAAGCTTATGACCTACTGTTTGAAGATATAAGATTTGATATATTAGTGAATCCCAGGTTAGTTAAAATGGCTGAATTAATGAACACCATCTTGTCACATATGCGCTCACTGAGTGTTGAAATTTCACCCCTAAGAGGGACCGGAAAGGGACTAAAAAAATCAATGTTTAAAGGGGAAATGTTGTGGATCTTATATTCTAAAACTCATGAATAATTAATGAAGAGAAAACAAAGACAAAATCACTAGCGTGAAGAAGTTTGAAATGTGATGAAACACTTGCATAAAATTAAGCCAACTTCGCTTTGAATTTCTCCAATAATTATCCAATAATTTGAGAAGTAATATCAAACACGAGAAAGAGTGTTTCACCAGGTTTTCAAACACCTCAAAATGGTCCCAAAAAAAACTCGGCTGCGCCTCGTTTTTTCAACCCATTTTTCGGTGTTTGAAAATCTGATGAAACACTCTTTCTCGTGTTTGATATATTACCTAAAAGAGACCTCAAACTCAGCTGATGGGCATTCTTGTCGTTATCACCCCAAGCGGGACCAAAACACTGATTTCAAACCCTTAAAGGGACGACGAGGACTCCTGCCCCCTTTTATAAGGGAGTACCTCCCCCCGGGGACAATACCTGAGTTGCCTGTGTACAATGTAGGTGAGAAATTGCAAAGATTGCACGTAACAAGAATTTACTATGGATGCTAGCACGACTCCATGCAAATGAGAGGCGAAAAGATAAGCGCATTGACAGATTTCAATATTTCTGTTCGCAAGGGAATGCAAGTTCCCAAAGACAACATTGGATATTTTCCAACGATTAATGCGCCAGCTACCAACATGTCAACGGTCAATGAGGCTCTGGCACAAACTCTCAAGATAACGGCAAGCTAGTCTCAAGCTACAGAAAATAGTGGTAGTATTTGACCAAGAACTGTACGCCAAAGCTATAGAGATAAAATGGTTCAAACACTCTGAAAAAAGTTTCAAAGTGTAATCTTACGAATGGGCGTATTTCATACAATCTTCACAATGTTGTCAATAATAGGCGTTTTCGGGATGCCGGACTAAAATATCTTTTTTTGATGGTGTTCATTAATTCAGCCGTTTTTCTTCGTGAAATTAAAAAAAAAAAAAACCGACTACGCATGCGTGGCAAAATTTTCACAGCGCTAAATTTTGCACAGCTGTTTGCTCTATGTTTATATTTTAAGTTAAATAATTTGAGAGCTGTTTCACCGGCTTTTGGTTGCTTTTACATAAGATAAAAAATTGCATAGCTTTTGGGGATTCCTGTGGTGTTTAGGAGATTAGCGCTACATATCGTGACCTTGTAAACAGTTTGCGTAATCTATGAAATCCGACCTCAGCAATGGGACAGTCGTTGGCGTGTAATCAGATGCGGTGGTAACGCACTCGCATAGAAGAGAGTGCGTTAATAAATTCGTTACCAACGGGTCTGATAAAAAACACAATCCAAAACAGCGATCCACCAGATAAGAAACTGTGTAACAGCATTGAGTAAACCAGTGGTAGTCGACTCACAATGAGCGGGTTTATTAGTTTACCAACTATATCAACCGAGGCTGCAATCAGAACAACTGATGATGTCATTTTTGATCCTGCGATGACATCTTCAGTTGCTACCGAGAAGACGACAAATAGTGTCAGATACACCAAAACACCCAGGACAAAGAAAACAATGATCGATAAACTATTTCGATCCATTTTGAGAGTAATTTACTGCTTTCTCCAATCGACTGTAGATACAGTCATTCAAGCGAGTGAAAGACAGAGGTGTAGGGAGGGGAGGGATGGGGAAGGAGAAAGTGTGTGTTTGCACCGGATATTTTCAAACTCGAAACTTTATTTGAATACTGGAAACAAAATCGTCGGTTGTCGCACGGCACTTAAGAATTGTCAACAGAAGAAAATTATTTGTTATTTTTAGTTGTTAACAACTTATTGTTGATTGTAGACGTCTCGGTTCATAGCCATATTCTGTTTGGTATTAACTTGTTCGACATTTCACATTTTTATCAAATTCTGTACTTAATCATTCACATATTTATATATATTCGGCTACTCAGTTTACTACCCTCCCCTCCCTTTCCCCTACACCCTCCTCTTTCACTCGCTTGAATGACTGAATGACTGTATCTACGGTCGATTGGAGAAAGCAGTAAATTATTCTCAAAATGGATCGCAATAGTTTATCGATTATTGTTTTTTTTGTCCTTGGTGTTGTGATGTATCTGCCACCATTTGTCGTCTTCTGGATAGCAACTGAAGATGTCATCGCAGGATCAACAATGACATCGTCAGTTGTTCTGATTGCAGCCTCGGTTGATACAGTTGGTAAACTAATAAGCCCGCTCATTGTGAGTCGACTACCTCTGGTTTACTCAATGCTGTTACACAGTTTCTTATGTGGTGGATCGTTGTTTTGGATTGTATTTGTTAAAGACATTCCTTTAAGGATCGTCGGGCTTTGCATCCTTGGGTATAGCTTTGGAATGGGTACAATTTTGTTCCTTCGACAGTCTGCTTACTTTGAAAACTCGGATGGATTGAGCAGTGCATTTATTTCTGGTTCAGCTCTGGCTACTTTATTAGCTTCTATCGGATATACAGGTAAGTCAGATAAGTCACGAGTAAGACACTAAGTTTTCTCGATATCTCTACAAAAATGATTCTAATTACAACAGGGTTTTTTAAATTCGTGATTGAAATTTGCATATGTATTTCATATGATCGCTTGTCTCGGATCACGAATCAAAGCGGTTTCTGTTCGAGCTCTTGAATATATATATTTGTTTTAGTACTTATCTTATATTTTAGACCAACATGTAAATGGATACCCAAAGAAACAGAAAACGTGCTTTCTGCGCCTTGTGCAGTTTTAAAGCAAACGTGCTTTTCACAACTCTAAACTGAAGTACTAAAACAAACACGACGTGAAGTGGGACAGTTCTTTAGTGTTCTCATAATCCCCAATTTGAAACTTATGCAAATCAGGACGAATTCTGCATGAGATTGAAAGAAATCTTCACGGACATGATTTCTTTTGTAAAATTAATTATTATTAATTCTTCATGAATTTTATAATATAATTCAAAAAATCATTAATAATTCGTGAGAAATTGAGAAAATAAATTGTAACCATGAGAAGTATTTTAACTGAAGATTAAGATCCACCCTAATTTACATAAAGTTTAACCTGAATTTTCCCTAATAAACTTTCATAAATCCTTGATATTTTTTTACAAAAACACAAAATATAGGTTGGAAATTTTGAATCTGGTAGATAAACATTTGGAACAATGAACAGTTATGTAGGAAAAGAAAATATACACTGTAAAAGAATGGGCTGAAAACCCTGTACATTTCCATTTTTAGCTTATTATCACAATAAAAAGGGAAAACAAGAAATTACAAATTTTCGAATAAATAAATAAAGTGATTATTTACTTTTTGTAAAAAAACTCTTGCTACGAAGGCTAATAAAGTGTATAAAGCTTCGCAATTTATAACTTTAAAGATTTAAAAATCTTTTTGACGTCATCTTAGATTTTTTGATATGTTGAAGAATGGTAAATAATGAACAAAATACGAAATTCGAAAGCTTATGTTTGATACGAACCCGCATCAAGTTTCAAACGACTGACGATAATTCATTTCTTGACCATATTCGAGCAGTATTCATCAACAAAAAATGCATCGATGTCTTTCGAAACAGTATAGACATTTTGAGTGTGTTAACCTTATCAACACTGATATAGGAATATGGTAGTTACTGACGCTAGAGGCAATACAAAAGCTTACATCCGCCATTTTGTTTTCGCCACAAGCGTAAAATAATAGAATAAGGGATTCTGGTTAATAGAATGAGGGATTCTGGTTAAAAGCAAAATCGAGAGTTTTGCTCCTTTACCGGATTAGGTCTGCTCGGCAGCAATAATAATAAAATAATAATATTGTAACTGATGATAATATATGTACTATTTAAAAAACGAGCAGCAGTGTTTTATCAGGTATAAAATTGGGCGAAGCCGGCGTGCTGCGAGTTTTTTGAATGACTTCAAAAACTCATTAGTAATTCATGACCAGTTTGTTTGCATTTGGGAAGTGATCTACAGTACGTAATAATAAAGGAATGCTAAGCAACTTGAATGACAACGAACTTGATGACATTTCGTTGCAAACGTTTCATCGATTGCCTCAGTAGTATTTAAATGACGAACGTTGAATGTTGTTCTTTCAGGGTTAACCACGTGGTTCTGTGTCGCACCTCGTGTTGTGGTAGCCTGTTGCATTCCAATTTCATTTCTCACTATTGCCTTCTACTTTTTTCTATCCAAGAAATCTTCGTCAAACGATGAAACAATAACATACACGCCAATCAGTCAAACTGATACAAGTCCCAAGAACAGAAAGACATCAAACAAGATAATGGATGAGATGATGATACTTTACAAAGCCTTCCCTACTAGTTCTTACTGCTTCATATCTAACGTCTGCCTACACATTTCTATGACGTCGATCCTGACAACGCTTACATTTCCCAGCTCTCCGTTCCTGCCCCGTGATCACTATCAGTACTATCGAGTATTTAGTGATTTAGGAATCACGTTTGGAGGTCTTGAGGTCGTCCTAGCGTCCTGTCTGTGCCAGAAACACGTGGAATTCTTCAAAGTCAAACGAGTTTGGGTGTTGCCTTTGTTGAATGTGGTATTAACTGTATTTTTCTTGTGTGCTTCGTGGCTTCGTTTCTTACCCAATGTGTACATATTGTTTGTCCTGGTTTTTGTCCAAGGTGTACTTCATGGTAATGCTTTAGTCCATTGTATAGCTTTGACTTCCAGTTTGTTCGACGATGCTCGAGATAAAGGTACGGCAATGGGCTATGTAATGGTCGGTTTATCGATTGGACGACTTGCTGCTGGCTTACTTGGTTTGTATATAGAAAGAGAGTTAAAGGTACATTGTACCAGCAGATTACTACTGGGACGGTATTGCCTGGCTCGTATACCAACATCAAATGGATGGGAGGAAAACGTACACTGTTTCTAAAAACACTTTAGAATAACGAAAGAACGCTCTGATTGGGGGACAGTTTGTTTTCTATTTTGTTTGTTTGTTTGTTTGTTTGTTTGTTTGTTTGTTTGTTTGTTTGTTTGTTTGTTTGTTTAGTGACTGCGGAGCGTAGTTCTAATTAACGTAAGGGCCAAGGAAGGCTCGATGAAGAACACGAGAAGATAAATTCCATATCTCCAAGTATTACTGTGTTTAATATATTAGAGATTATTACATGTTAATACGTTAAGAGCTTGATATCGTTTTTATTCACGAGTTTTTCGAATCATATCGAGAACAAGCGAGGCCTTGCGAACGAAATTTCTTTTCAGAAAAATGTAATTAGTTCAATTTTTGAAAATTATTAGATAAAATATATAATGACAAAAACATATATAATAAATATACAATAATGAGTCAAATAAATAAAAAATCAATAGATTAAAACTGAAATAAGCACTTAATGACTGGTCATGAGGGAAACAGTTAGTTTTGTTTCCCGAGAATCTCAATGTTTCCCGAGGCTCCGCCGAGGGAAACATTGAGATTCGAGGGAAACAAAACTAACTGATTTCCCGAGGGATCAGTCATTAAGTGTTTTATTATATACCCTATTCAAACGAAGAAACATTTTCTCTCCATTTTGACATTTTTTTATTTACGTGGATTTATTCCCCTCTCACGAGGGGAATACTATGAGATCGATTTATTTCCCTCCACGTGACGTGCTCTCGACCAATAAGAAAACGAGTTTGAATAGGATATATAATAAGTATGTTTATTCTATTGAAAAAGCTCCAACATTTCTGAGATATGTTTTCCCGCGTATTTTTCAGCTTAAGCTTCAAATTAATTTTGTTTAACAGAGACAAACGGTTAGTTTCAAAGGAACACTACTTTCCTCAAATTTTATGTCCCAGCTAAAGAACCGGCTTCATTCACTCATTTGTGTAATAGGTTTTATATTTGCTCAGATAATACTAGGTGTATTTTGTGGAATTAGGATCTTATTTTCAATTTGCGATAATCTTAATAGATTCGCTAGACTTAGGGCAGCAATATCTCGTAACAACTTAACTTGTCTTTGATAGTGACTAATAGTCACTAAGGGGTGGACCATTAGATTTTTGAGGGTGGGGGGGGGGGGGGGGGGGGGGGGGGGGGTTGCCATGCATTCTACGTATGTGCAGGAATTCTTTTTTCAACTTTTCAACTCGAATATTGTTAGTGTCATTGTTGCTGTGCACGATTTTTATTCTTTTCCTAAATGCTGTGCTCGAATTTGTTTTGGTTTTTGCACAACCCCCCCCCCCCCCTCAAATTATCTAATGGTCCACCCCTAAATAGGAACTATTTAACAATAGCAATTTTATTTTATTTCATGGATATCGTACTATCAATGGCGAATTGAAATTAGACGTAGATTTGCTTTCAACAATATCACCCAGAACCAGTCTTTATAAAGTAACACAACTCATTTTATTGATGAACATAAAATATATTATATCTACTCTTAAATATTTACATTGTAGAAAAATATGAATAATTCAAACATGACATCATTAAACGATATCGCTGCTTTCCTCTCCCCACGTTAAGTCTGTATTTGTATAGTAATGGTGTAATTACACCTATTTCAATAATCGTTGTCGCAATCAAAGCTACAGTCCACACTCTGAAGCCTGCAAAGGATGTTGGTATTACTACTCTTGTTTTCGATTAATTCATAGCATATTTTGGTTGTAAGTGTTTGTGGTATATGAACATAACAAGTTTTGCAGCCAGATAGATAATGAAACAAATATTTATTCAAAAAGCGTGTATTAAATCACACATTCAGTTCATATTACCGACATCCTTTGCAGGCTTCAGAGTGTTGACTGTAGCTTCGGCTGCGACAACGATTTTTAAAATAGCTAGGTGTATACCAGCAATGCCATATGTACATAATTGATCTTCTAATTTCGTGAGATCTCAAATACTGTGCCCACTTAACTTGGTGTCCTTAATTGATAAAACAATCGAAGGCTATTTTAATCAATAGTCTCTTTCATAGTTCTCGTCCGTCGATCAACCTCAGCCTCGATAGCGTGTAATATATTCTTAAGATTTGGACTACAGCCTGTTGTAATTTAAGGAATGTACAAATTATAAAAATTGAAATAATTAAAAATTCCAAGGGCTGTAATCAATTTCTAACGAATACATTACACGCTACAGGGGAGGATATAAAGGGCCGTCCCTTCAGGCACCTTCAAGACATTTAGGGACCGGACACCCCCTAACACCTTAAGAGCCCTTCATTTGAAATTGGGACACCCCCTGACAAATTTCTGGATCCCTGCATTAAAGATCCCTGCATTAAAGAGGCTAAGGTTGATCGACGAGAACTGTGAAACGGTATATGGGATGCGGTACGTGGTGAAGAGTACCACTGCCGTCGTGTGCCGGTTAACAAAGAACGTCTCTCACATATAACAATGCTTCAAACAAAGGAATCTTTCCTCTGCGTTTGTATTGGAAAACAAGAGATTTCGATACACGACGGCATATCTTACTTAAAAGTATTTACGTGTCTTCTAAAATCACGTCGTATCGGCAGTTTCGTCATGTACAGCGACTAACGACGCCTTGGAGTGTAAATGTCCGTTTGGCGTCAGACCATCCCCTTGATGGTTAACCTTTACTTGAGGTCGATGTTGTGCAGCTTGGTCGTTGTCTGCATAGCTTTTGTGGACTTCCACCGAGTCGCCTGAGTTAACAACCCAGTACGTTACATTTGCTAGTGGGTTACCTTTGTATTTTCTTGGCGGGGAGTCCTCATTCGAGAAAGAAATCCTCTGATTGTTAGTTTCGCTTCGAGAGCTTTTATCGTGGGTGGGGCTTTGGATCGAATCAGAGTCTGAGCTCTCAGACCATGTATCGGACAAATAGATTGACGATGAATCAGAAAACCGGTCCGACTTGATGCTGCTTGAGGCCCTGGAAGGTGTTCGGTAGTTGACCGGGAACTGGGTTGGTGACCAGGACAGAGGGCGTGGGTATCCATCAGAGGAAACATCAGCATTATCACTAGCTGCACTTCTGCACCTCTGAAAGCTGTCAACGTCTGAAAATGATCTAGGTCTTTCGATGATTTCTGTGACCATACAACACTGTACAGGGACACTTTTCTTGTCTCCCCGTCCTCTAAGGTGGTTTTCTAGCTGTGACTTGGGATGAGTACTTGCTGGTACTGGTAGGCGAATGACGTCTGGTGCTGGACACTCGACTACGTCGGGACGTGCATTGTTGCCTGTCTCGTTGGAATTCTTTGCCCTTTGGTTCTTATCCTTATCTAGAAAGAAAGTATACAAAATGGTTACTTAGATGGTAAGAACAGACCGGAAAACAACGTAGTTGAAAAACAAAAATGCTTTATCCAAATCCGTAACCCAAATAGGGAATAATAATAACTATTAAATAAACTTGGTTGTAAACAATCAGGTATATAGACAAGGGATATTGATACGTATCATCATGAGAAAATCAACGTTCTTTGTGTTGCTCCATTTATCAGTTATCTTAGTTAAGAACGGGGACTGTTAATTAAAAAGTAATGTCTTCTTCAAATAACTATGTGACTTGTTTTAACCCTTTAGAGGGTTCTTCAAATCTGGCAAGAAAAGGTGGGGTCACCGGGCAGTTAAGAGAAATAATGAGTCTTAAATATGGCTGACGTCACGATTTTACCGGTATTGACAAATAAAAATGTTTTTCAAAGGATTTTCATTGGAACATCTCTTTGATAGCGGTAAAGAATCAACAAGTAATTTTCTAATAGGAATATATATTTTAATATATTTTTAACGTATTTTCAAAAGTTAGTAGTGAAATATGATTTTTTTAGCATCGCGACTTGTATTTTACGAGGTTCAGAAAATTCGAATTTTTGTCTATTTTCCATTCAAAAATCAGTTGCTTTTTCGAAATTTTACATCAAAACCATTGTTTAACATGTTCTTAATAATTGTAGTTGTAAAAAAATTGGGGTTACCGGGCGTTTTAAAAAGTTATCGCGTGGTAAACTTTGCCGCCGAAGATCATCATAAGACAATTTCTTTCCGGTCCCCACCCTACTAAGTAAAGAAATTCGTCATCATAAGTGCATTGTGGGACTGTTTTTATAAAAAAACCGCTACCGTCGCGTCTACCATCGTTAGATGGTTTTTAATTTGTATTTTGTCATCTTTTGAGGTAAGATAGCGCGTTAAAATGGAAATTTATGTAGATGCGCAGTAGCCTGCGCAGTGCAATAGTAGGCCCCGTCCTTAAATACTAATTTCTATTATAAGTTATCCTTTTTCCACTTAGTACCAGGAAATATAGATAGAAATTAGTTCAACATTTCATTTTTCTTATTCAATGTATTAATTAATTATAATAATATAAAAAAAATTGTTAAAAAGATGTAATATATATATTTATATATATGAGTAAAATAAAAATAAAATAAAATAAAATCAGTTACTTTTTTACTTTTTGACTCCGACGAAGGGCTAAAGCCCGAGACGTCAGTAAAGATAAGTCAACATTTTTTACAGTGTTACAAATTTCATTATATTACCTATCGCTTATATCAAACACCGACGCAGCCTATACTAGTTTACTCACTAGTTTCTATTTCTATTTTACGGTGTTACAAATTTCATTCTATTACCTATCGCTTATATCAAACACCGACGCAGCCTATATACTAGTTTACTCGCTAGTTTCCATTTAGTTACAGCCAGTTACACTTGCGACAAGAGAACATGTGCCACTTTGATTAGTTAACATGGCTTAACTTTGAGTTTTTACTATTGTTCATTCAACCGGGTTGTTAGGTCAAAATTAAATCACTTTAAGAAGCTTCTATTGATCAACCGTTTGTAATGAAAATATAGTGAGAACCCATTACGAAATGTTTAACTATCCCTAAAAAAAATTTGCAGTTAGGATTAGGACTGGTATCAATATAAGGGGATATTATTATAATACTTTTTGATGCTGAAATAAATGAGTCGATCTTACCATATAAATATATGCAGACCAGATGGGTTTTCAGTCAGTTTTAATCTTACCGCAAACAGCCGTTCTTTTGGATTTTTTTTGGAAAAGTCGGCTTTTGGGGTTCCTGTTGTAGGCTAGGCCTCATGTTTCTCGCGGGTATCAAGACAGCACAGAAACCCCAAAATTCAAAAAACGCCTTTTTATGCAGCCTATTTCTTCCTTTTTACCACACATATCAATTAACATTGATAATGATTTATTGAACAGTAGAAAAGTTTCTCCACATGCAAAGATAATAGAATATAATAATAATATATACTATATACATATATAATAAAATGTTACATAGTCGAACATTTTGGGGCGCTATTGAAAATCGCCTTTGCGAGTAGATTTTAGATGATACAAGAAAATGCAACTAGCCAATCAGCGCGAAGCTAACAAGCTCATGTTGTTAGCATAACCCATGACAGGAAAAAAATTGCGTACCAAAACCTGCCTCAGTAGAGTAGCGTACAAATGATTTTTTTCGGTCAAAAATCTTTTAAAAATCAATATACAACAATATTTACAACATGATATAACAATTATTGTCCATAAAATAAAATCATTATTGAAAATGTAAAGCATCAAATAAACTTTTTTTAATATGTCGAGGCTCCCCTCCCTCGAAATGATAATTGGTCAGTGCGGGTTTTACATAGGTTTAGAAGCGGACGACGGTCAACTTCACGACTTCAAAAGTTCATTGAATCTAACAGGTCAGGTACACATTTACTAGCTTTAACCGGGCGTTAGAACGGTGAGTTGGGTTTTTCATGTAATGTCTTGATAGCGACGGTTTATATCGAAACGAGTCGAAACAAAATTCGCAGTTAAAAACACGACTATGCGAACCTTCTTCCATGAAAGAAGCTCGACTAAATTCCCTTCCAAAAAGCATGTTTTTTATTAAATCAAGGTGCAAAGAAGTTTCTCTTAGTCCGTTGTTTATTTTCTTCTTTCAATATATTCAAATACCTTCGACACGTATACAATACCGCATTACAAAAATGCACGGACTCAAGGCTAACAACTTTGGTGAATGCATATGCAGGCCTGGTCGCAAATACATTACCTAGTTCCTACAGTAAACATTATCAGTATTATCATTATAACTTTAAGTAAAAGAGATTTAGAGAACGTATTTAAAATAGAGACTAACGCAAAAATCTGACGTTTCGGAGTCATCTTGACTCGATTATCAAGGCTTTAATCATATTAATCATCCCCTCTATTAACTATGCTTTAATTATGTAAAGGTTTGCCAAGTCGCTTAAATACAATAGAGGATTGAAATACAAACATTATAACATCTGTAAAATAAAGATACTCACTTGGTTTTTTAGGACTCCATTTTCTCTCCGCCAATTGAACACTTTTCCAGAACTGTTCGTTCAAGTTTTCAATAGATACGTGATAGCTTGGTGGCAAGCTTCTTGGTCGGCCATTAGGTGGACTTGAACTTCGAGAACTGAGGGATTCTAGATAGGATAATAGAGAAAACATTGGACACTGTGGCATATTATAAGAACTATATTTTTGTATACTATAGCATTAGGATATATATTAATGTTCAAATGCTTCAAAAATATTATTAATTTCCTTTCAATCTCACCATAGTTTCAAAGAAACATTTTGAATGAAAGAGTCTGATTGCAGGATATATATATTTCAGGAAAATAAAGATCTTGCTAGCTCGCACTTAGCGTTTCTCTTTTAAGTAGGATACCCTCGGTAGGTATACCGGTAAAAACTCGCAAGCATTCTCTCTCTTAAACGTTTCTGACACAAGCCGGAGACAGATTTTTCAACTCAGTTTTTCAGCAAGTGTAAATTGCTTTTAATCTGTTTTGAAATCTCTTTACCAGCACTGATAAAAATAGGCTATGAAATATCTTCAATGTAATTACCTGATGAACCATGAGGCTGGTGACGATACAAGGACTTGAAGTAATTATCTGTAGAAACATAAAAGCACCAACGAAGTAGTCAGTATTATGTCACAATAACACATATAACTAATCCTAAAATTACAACCTTGAGTTATTGCTCTTTTTCTTAAACATAACTCATCATTTGAATTACTGCCAACTCTGTCTGACTTGGCCGCTTTGACTCTTTTAAATTTCAACATCGCTAAAGAAACTTTGTCAAACTTTGCTCGTTTGAAGTAGTTGTTATTTCATTATGCATCGTCCAAACAATGACGTCTAAAAGCTGTTATTTCGATCTATTCTAAGTAAGAATTGATTTAATTACTATTGAAGAGTCTACTATGTAGCGTCTACTTGTGAACCGAGGTCCTGCACTTCTGATTAGCATATTGGGCTGCCAAGGAACGGAAAGGGGGCGCCGACGGGATCACGGCTCTCGATTAGAATTGAACCAACTTGACAAACCTGTCATTTGATCATAAATCTGTTATCAGACCTTTTCGCTTATTCAATCCATGAACAAAAACTAAGACATTCACGCAAGAGAAATTGGCACCATGTTAATTAGATTGGAAAGTTGAGGAATTCAAATTTAGTTGGATAACTTTTCGTGCATTGACAGAAACCGCGTGACACGTTTTGTTTGCTAAAGTGATCTAGTACTTGACAGGACAAAAGCCTCAACTATGTTATTGATAAAAAAATATTTTTCTATTGTCAAGAAAACAGAGTGGTTTACTGTTAATTCGCTTTTAATTTCCCGGAGAAGAAGATTTAAAAAAAACCCGACGTGTCAACAAAGGCCAACCAGGGACACTGCGGATAACAATAATGTCCTTTGAATATTTAAATAGTTTCTTCTTCACTGACGATGGCTGTAGAACAGCCGAAACATGTCTAAATTCAATTCAATTTAAAATTTGTGTACTCTTCATCAACACAGTTGTCAAGTTTCTCTAATCCAGACCACTGGTTATTCCGGAGAAGAAAAAAAACAATCGAAAAAAGTCTTAACAAAAGCCGCAACTCATGCAATCGATAAGAACGGTTTAGCTAATGTTAGGAATACAAATTGAACAACGTCTTAACAAAAGCTACAGTTACTCAATTGATAAAATGTGATATACTTATTATAGTGACGTTTCGAGCTGTAGCCCTTCCTTGGAGTAAAGGACCACAGATCGAAACGTCAGTAAAGCCGATACGTATCTCCATTTTGACAAATTTCATTTTATTGCTTATCTGTTATATCAGACGCAGCTTATTCTAGTTTACTTGCTAGTCAGTTAATTTCACTTAATTGTTAGACAACGTTTCTCCCATTGAGTGAAACAGAAAGTGAACATGTGGGCTTTTCATGTCATTCAAAAAAAAGGAAATAGACAAGCAACGATAGAGGAAATGCACCCACCAAAAGTTATTATAACCCGGAAGAGAGGGTAACATAAGCACTACATATAGTACTATCCCACGCCCTGAGTTACAACAATATGTGATTAGCCTTCCGATCCCGGATCACATGTGACATTTCCAAAGACAACGCGAAAATATTTGAGGTGACATGAGCAGGAAAAACATTCCGACCATAATTTTTTTTAATTCGCCTCAGGTGCAGACAAAGTTTTCGTAGTCACGCAACCGTCTTCATCAAAAACAAACTTATTGTGGAGCTTCTACTCGTTGTGTACAAATTATACAGCACAATAGAAAACTAGATATAAAGATTCGTGTTCAATATAATCCCAAGTCAGAAAAAGTGACGTCTTTCAAAGGAACACAAATTGAAAAATGAAAATTAAAAACAGTTTTGGCTATCAAAGGGGAAAAAAAAAACCCTGCAAATTTAATAAAAATAACGCAAAAACCTTTTCGTTAAGTTATCAATTTTGTTCTTATAGACCTCCTATATAAGTATTACTATTAAAGCAGACTTCATATGACTGTGAAAGGCTCAGTGCCGCGTACGTGCCGCGACCTTGACCGCGTTCTAATTGCTGTGAGCTTTTCATGGTCATAGGAAATCTTCCCTAACACAAAGCACACATGTTACTAAAAATACTGATAATATAAGCGCACTATACATATGTCTCAGTGCGCTTATGTAAAACATGATTATAGATTCTGGTAAATTGTTCCATGTTACATGATCAAAGAAACCGGATAACTAACCGTAAAATACGATAATATAGTGGGAAATATGGGATGGTAATTCCATTAAAGATGTTCTTATCTCTATCCCTCACCTTTTCTGAATGACCGCGGCAATGTGGAGGAGCGTTCTTTGTGTAGTTCACTCAGATTGGGATGAGATCCAATACTGTTGGTCAAATTTGTAGCAATTTTTGCAACTTTATCAAGCCTTTCGTTGGAGCTCTCTGCTCTCTGCGAGCTTGATCTTGGTCTTTGTTTGGGTAATTCTGAAACAGTGAAGACCAAAGTTAAGTTATTAACAACTGAAATTAGAAATTAGAAAGCCGAGAAAATATATTAAACAACATAAGTTTGAGGAATAAATCCAAACGCAAATTTTAAAAACGTTTCGCATGAAATTTGACAGGTTGAAGTTTCAATATCTTTTGAATTTGAACGGAATATTTGTGGATCGCTGATATGCGTAGCAATTTATATCGTGAATTCCAGTTTTAACAGTATTTATTTACATAAGAGCAATTGCAAGTTGGGGGAAAGGAACATTAACAGTTTCTTTGTAACAATTTATTTTTTCTTTAAGCTGGGACATTTAGTATATGAGTCTGATGCCAACACTGATTTTATGTCAGTTGAAATATTTTATTCACCTAGTCTATTACCTTAATTATATCAACATACTAAAAATAAAAAATGTCCTTTCGCTCCATGATTAGTTTTTACAAGTGTAAAATGTACATAACAATCTTCCATCTGTCCTGACCTTGTAATCATAGTTTTTGTGTTAAAGAGGAAGGAAACACAACTACCCCTCGCATTTGTAAGCATTGTTTTTTCTGTACGGTCAATAAGTGAACATCCACGTAAAGGGATCAAGCAATCAATAACAACAATATGCTTTGAAATGTTTGTTTTTACTGCTCTTCCTGTACGATAGCGAGTTATTGTTTAGTCTGCTACGCTTGCCAGGCACTGACGTACGAACTTGGAGTACAATTGCTGGACCGTTTGACAAACCAAGCGTCCGATGTACATTGCTCTATATACAACTGTATATAGAAATGATGTATCAAGTCGATAAAATAGTTTAGAATTCAGAAGATTTTGAAACGTGCAGAATAATTGTGAAATATTCGCAATTTCGAGTGTGAATGTATCAAGTCGATAAAATAGTTTAGAATTCAGAAGATTTTGAAACGTGCAGAATAATTGTGAAATATTCGCAATTTCGAGTGTGAATGTTTTGCTATGTGTTATATGTTGTTAAAATCCTGTCAATATCAACACATGAAGTGTGAAAGAGGTGGTCCTGATAAGTTAATTAACAGATCACAAGGCTTACAGTCATATCCTTATTATTAAATCAAGCACGTTTGGCTTAACAAACGCAAAGCACTTTCAAAACAGCTCAAGATTAATCACAATTATAGTTATTCTAAATGCTTGAAAAGCTTTTATCTTGTCCAGAACACTTATAACTTTTGAATGTGTAAAGCTAGCTTTGATGTCAAACAATACAAGGAATTTCAAGATCGAAAATTACCCTAATTAGTATTCCAATAACGAGGGTTTAGCCGCTAATTAAAATACTTTCTAAGTCCACCAATATGATAACTCAAAGAAAGAAGGATTAATGTTGAATATTGTTATGTAACTTTGAAAGGAAACTAAAACGTGAATTGTACATGTTTTCCACCTTATTTTCCATACAAATTGCATAAGCTTCCTGATCTCGATGGTAAATTAAAAGTGCATGTTGACCGATTTATAAATGTTCCCAAAAGCAGTAGTTTTGTATTTTAGCATAGTAAATTAGTATCTCTTAAACAGTTTAGTAGACTGCAAAACATTCCCTTCTTTAAGACAACAAGAAACGAGGCGAGGGGCCACCGAGAGATCAGACAACCAAGCGAGAACTTAGCCTCATCTGTACTGAATTGTTTTGCAGGAATTTTTGTGTAAAAGTGAAGTCTATTTGCAGCCAAATATTTTATTAACGCTCACTCAAAGCTAACTATGCTCATACTAGTCATGCATATATATAAGGATTCGGAATGCATCATTGTATGTTCAGTAAAAATATGCAAACCTTGACTGATATATTTTTAAAAGTTGCAGCAATTCAGCCAAATACTGTTGCTCCACAATCAGTTTGTGTACATAACAATAGCCCTGGTTGTCAAGATAAGTCTGAAAACGCTTTCTTCCAGACAAAATATTCCAAATACCAAATATTTTGTTAATTATAACATAAATAAATGATTCACTAGCGCATGCAGCTAACACGAGCAAAAAGAATACAATTTAGTATATTTGCAAAAAGATCGTTAATGCGGGTTTTGTTTAAGAAGCGCGCGCTAAAAATATAATATATGTATATACTTTTGACTTACTTTCACAAAGTGGGCACGGTGTATCGACAAAGAGACATGAATAACATCTTGGGTGACCACAGATATCAATAAGTCGCCTTTTCTTTGCATTGTCGTATCTATCGCCACAGTCTGGGCAAGTTATAAACTTAGGTGAACTTTCCATAATCAGAGTCGGCATTTGGAAGTGCTATATTTACCGTTTGGCTTCACAATCTTCAACTTCACCTAGTATAGAACCATATGGAAAACTCAGTATTATACTGTGGACTGAATGTTTGAGTTCTTATATGTTATGGGTTGAATAAGTTGACTTCCTGTGTGATTGTTGATGCAATGTTGGTTCATCACTTCATTAATGCGTCTATAAAGTGATAGGGCCAATATTAAGAGAGGGACATTATTGAGGAGTAACGAAAAGTCCCGCCTCATACAAACAACACGATTATCAAGCTATACAAATGTACTGACCAATGTAAAAGAAGCCATTGACAATAGCTTTTTGTACTGTATTAATTCTGTGATTCTATCAACTGACACTTAGGAAAGCCTCGACTACGCATGGTCAACCAGTCGTGAAAATTGTGTAATCGCCAGCTAGCATTAATGAAAGCAGAATGAGAAACACGTCTAACACTAGTGCACCAAACTTGCATTTGCTACATTACAATACTTTAATATATAGTATTTTCAAGGACACATGTCAAATGATCGAAAACTCAGTGCTGTTTCAATAAGACATCTATTCTACATCGAAGCCTTTGTGACTGATTTACAAGTACCCGTATCCTTTAGTTAATGTTCGGTTGTGACAAAACGTACAAAAATAACAACAAAAGATAAAATATATTTTACAATGTCTTCTACTAGGATAAGAACAAAAATACAAAAAATAACAAAAATAACAACAAAAGATAAAATATATTTTACAATGTCTTCTACTAGGATGCCAGTGTAGTAAGCTCTCACATATATTCATCACAAAACAATGTATTGTTGATTTACACTTTCGTTCCCTTATATATCTAATATTCCTATCTTGCATATGTAGTATGTTTAGATATACTGGCACCAAGATATATAAAAGCCAAAAAACATTTGACGTTAAACTAAGTAAGGTTTACCTTCATCTTTCGAACTTCCATACAAAAGAGTATGCCAGCACGATTATTTAGTGCGGTCCAAACACCAGAAAATATGTATCCTGCGTCTGTAAATAGTTCGGTTTATACGAAGCAGCCGTTTTCCTTAAGAATTAATTTGTCCTTAGGTACACTTTACTTGTTGGCTGTATAACTTGTTTTCGGTATTTTATCAACAAGATGTGCTAGGTCTGGCTTAACTGATCGAAGAAGTAGCTAACAACCAGTGAACAGTCGGTTGGTAAGTCTGGCTGATTGATATACCTTCTGAGACATTCGCGGTGAACTGATACAAACTACTTAGCCGGAATATTTATTTACTAGACCATTTGACCTTTGAGTTGATTGTACACACACATTTTTATGGTAATACCTCTAAGTCCTACAAAGATACATAAAAAACAACGTTTGGTAACTTAATGACGTGCAAACGTCTGACCCTAGGGTTGTTTTTGGAAGATGTATGAAAACATCTTTATTTATGTTCTCCATATACTGCTCTGTTAGTTACAGCAGTTATGCTAAAAGGCGCACGAAGTCCTAAATAGAAAACATATTGTGGCAAAAAGAACTCTTTCAAAGTTTCAAAACAACTAAATAAATCCGATTTATCCAGTTCACTCGGTAAAAATATATTGCTCCTTTTTCTTAAGTACGTGGAGTTCAATTGCAACGTACTCACTTTCTAAATATTAAAAAATACTCTTTACTCTAGTTGTGATTATTCAAATGAATTAATAAATCAAACAAATGTTTGTAGGTTGGATTTTGATTCATAATGGTAGTTGTTGGTCCTCAACCTTTTAATTTTTAATAATTAGTCCTAAGCTCTCGGCCTTGGCGGCCATCTTCAGAGGAATGTTCAAAATATCGGTTTTTTTTCTTACGACTTGTAACGATCTTCATTCCTCTGAAGATGGCCGCGAAGGCCGAAAGCTTAAGAGAAGTTATTAAAAATTAAAAGGTTGAGAACCAACAACTACTATTATGAATTAATAAATGTCATTTACTTACTTAGTAACCGGGACTGAGAATATATATCGATTCGCGTCTTTGATTATTCACTACTCAGTCGATTTGGTGCATGCATGCTTCTTTTATCTAGTGTTCAATCTTTTAATAATCTCTTTTAATTTCAATATAGATCAGACATGTACGCTGTTTAAGTACACTATATTAAAAATAAACCCCCTGAAGCGAAGTATTTTCAGGCGCACGCGAATGTAAGAATAGTAGTTAGTTTAATCCTAAGCTCAAAGATACAAAAAACAAGATTAAATGTGTACATATATTTCAATTTAAGATGTCAATGCATATCAATATAACGAACTTTTATGTTACCAAAGTCCGCATATTGCCGTCATATGTGACTAATTGACGTCATAAGTGACGTCATTATAACAGAGAAGGAAGATGGTTGGTTGGAGTTTAATTAGACGATTTAATTGAATATAACGTACAGGAAAATATATTTATAACCAAGTGTGTGACGTCATTATAACAGAGAAAGAGATACATTGGTTTGAGTTTAATTAGACGATTTAATTGAATATAACATACAGCAAAATATATTTATAACTAAGTGTGTCACGTCATTAGAACAGAGAAGGAAAAAGGTTGGCTTGAGTTTAATTAGGATTAATTAAATACAGGAAAATATCTTTATAACCAAGTGAGTGACGTCATTATAACAGAGAAGGAGATACGTTGGTTTGAGTTTAATTAGTGACGGAACTCATTACGTCAGTACAAAGTCGTCGGTGTAGAGAATTATTGTACATGTTTTGTACATTTGAAAACCAACGGGTCAACACGAAGTTAAAAACAGGTGTTCAAAATGACAGAAATTGATACAATGAAGCTAGTATATAAAATAAAATAGATTGAACAAGGAAATGTCAATGTAATTCAGTGTAGTATTTGCCTTATATTCAAGAATTTCATTGTAAGCTTTACAGATAAATAAACAGCGGTTAAGAGTCTAAGACTTTGGGAACTCTCGACCTGTATAATTAAGCACACATTTATAAGGCCCGTCTAATTAGTTAGCAATGATCTTTGGCAACTATACTAGTCGTACAAATAAATTATATTGATTCTAACCATTTTATATGTGCTATATAGTAATACTCAGTGAGTGAAAACAGTACATGAAAGTAGTTTTGTCTTACCGTTTCGTTGGCTTTCCTTTTCTTTTAAACTCGTTCAATAAATAGAAGAATGAATGCCTTAAAGTCTTCCAAATCACAGAAAATCAACATACAACTCTAGTTAGCTCTTGGTTGTTCGATTTCTATCTTGTTCGCGTGTTGAGAGATTGTTTCGATATAAATAGTCTAGCCCTCGAGTGAATTCATAACTGCGTGGGTGTTGTCCGTCATTAATTAATATTCTATATTGGTCAGGAATGCGCACGCCACAGGCTCAAAGTTCCAATTGTTCCGCTTCGAGCCACATCTATATATAGCTAGCTATTTCAAAAAACTTAGAATACTGAATACTGCATTCTGAATAGTACATTCCGAGACCGAAATGCATTCTGGGGCATTCAAATTGTTTAAAGCAAAATATATAATAATTAGTTATTCAGTATTCTTAGTGCATGCCATTTAAAACAATATACGAGATAGTTATGGGGAGTAAATATTGCTGTATATTTATATTTATTTCAAATTAATAAGACCCACAATGCCCTTTGGTCTTGGAATGTACTATTCAGTACTCAACGTTTTTTGAAATAGCTGTATACTGGTAAAGTTAAAAATACGAGAAACTGAAATTGAAAAAGATATTCTACAATGGAAATGAAAAACCACGATACATATACATATGTCTATATACACTCAATTGAAATAATAATAATAATAATAATATAAATAATATAAATAATAATAATAATAATAATAATAATAATATATCATAAACTCTCAGTGTATTTGAAATCAATGTCTTATTTTTAGAGATTTTAATTTGAAGCAGTATGTTGTTCAGAAAACAATTACAGTGCGAATCAAAAAACCGTGGGCACCTAGAAATATTTTAGAAATCGTTTATTGTTCGTTGAATAACTCAGAAACAACTATATCACCGCAAGAAGTTTGACTGATGTGTAGTATATATGATAAAATTTTTGTAGTTAGAGTTGTTTGTGAGTTCTTCAACGAACAAGAAACGATTTCTAAAATATTTCTAGGTGCCCACGGTTTTGTGATTCGCACCGTAATTTGAAGCAGTATATTGTTCAGAAAACAATTGATAACCTATAATATATCGTCAAGTGTTCGCGTTTTGAGTGTCCTTATCGTATAGCAAATATATTATATAATATATTGAAACCATATTTGAAATAGAACAAAATAGATAAAAATAGGGTGGAATGAGAGGTTTAAAATTATCCGGCATACCACAATGACATCTTTTTTTTACGTCACAAGTTTGTAAAGAAACATTCCGGGTGTTGTTGTTTTTTCCCGCTATTCAGTGTGTGCGTGAATGGACACGTGGATCAAATTGATCTGACATAAACAGGCCATGGACCATGAACGTTTTGACTCGACATAATTTCCCAACTAAGGGGCTGTATACACCTAATCCAAAAAACGTTGTCGGGTCCGCCGCACAGTCCTCGCGCCAAGACCGTGAAGGAAAACACAGTGAATATTTTGATGAGAGTGATAAAACAAGAAAATAAGAGTAGGCACAACACCATTTCGTTGAAAAACGTACCACACTACAGTGTGAACATGCAAATATGTTAATTACTGATTAGATATAACCAAAATCTTTCACAGTCCTGGCGCGAGGACTGTGCGGCGGACCAGACAACGTTTTTTGGATTAGGTGTATATGAAAGCGAGTTGTCCCTGCTAGCCGGGATAACTCTTTTGTTTTGTGTCCCCAGGGGAATATAAAACTAGAGTTATCCCGGCTAGTAGGGACAACTCGCCTTCATATAAACAGCCCCTGAGCAACCGAGGGCACCAGAACATACACACCAGCATATTGTGAATTATAAAAATACGGTAAAATAAGGTTAAAACGAAAGTTATACTGATCCTTTAATTTGGAGATTTTAGCAATGACATAAGCCTGTTTAATTGCATGCATGATGGTGACGTCATATCAGGCCGTACCCACTAAGAGTGGGACTAAATGATGTTAACGGAAACATAGACGATTAACGATCAATTAGAAACAGCTTTTCTGGTATACAAACAATATAGTTGATTGACTGCTTCAATTCTTTAGGAAAATAAATAGATGTACACCTGACGTCAAAAACGTTGCTAATAACACTGAAACCTGATCAGGCTACGAAACAAGTCGAGGGTGGATTGGCAACCTCGTTCCCAGGGCCCTCTCCCTTCGCTTTTTGAAATTCCGGGTGTAATAAATTAGCATAAATTACGATTCATATACTCCAAGATACGCCTGAGCCAGAGATTATATAACTGTTTAGGCAAGTCAAATTTAAATGATATTAAACATTGTTGCCTTCTTTAGATTTAAACTGCTTCAAAATTACTAGCCTGATTTTCAGAGCGGGCCTGGGTCGATAGCGTAGGATCCAGGCCACTTATCACTTGTGGCTTCTCATGGTAGTTTATGTGTCACGCAATAAATAAGGTTTTCAAGGAATTTGGTTCTCCTACGCCGTCAACAGCCTACTATATGCCCACCAATGCTTCACGTTCGTGCTCGAGTGGCACGGTTGTCTATTAAATAACTTAAAAGAAGAATTTTAGAATTTTCCAATATCTCGGACATGGAAATCTTAAGCACAGTTTGTTTGTACTCAACATGTGTACAGAGTGATTTATGTTATGTGCGTGCGATTCTCACGAAAGTATACGTTTTTTGTGGTTACTCTATCTATAAGATAGGTAACCACTATGTCATCGTGTAGCGTAAGTATCCAAAAACTTGGCGTGACGTCACAAGTTAACTACGCTAGCACAACCGGTTTTACGCGATACACTGGAAGGGTTAAGAGTTCGAATCCAACTGACATCACTACATTTGTTTTCCTTTTTCTTTTATCTCTTTTTTTCTCCTTTTTTTTTCTTTGATTGTTTTTGATACTTATTTATTGGTTTCCGATAGAGAAACTTTTTTTTAAACAACCCGGGTCTACCATTTCTTCTATTTCAAGAAAAAGATTATTATGTTTCAGTTTCATCTTCATCTTCATCTTCACTTGAATCATCTTCAGTGTTTATTTTGTCAAAAACAATGTTGTTCTTGTTGTCATCATTTGTTTGTGACTGTGAAGTTTTGATATCATTATCAATACTTTCATTTTCAGGCATTTCTACAATAGATTTGTTCCTCGGAGCGTCATTGAATTCCTTTTTTGTCCGAGACCACTCAACCAAAATATCGATAATAGACGATTAAAATAAGAAACTTACTTTACCCCGACGAAGGGCTAATGCTCGAAACGTCAGTAAAGAGTCAACATTTTTTACGGTGTTACAAATTTCGTTATATTACCTATCGTTTATACCAAACACCGACGCAGCCTATACTAGTTTACTCGCTAGTTTCCATTTAATCAGTCTAATTTAAAGTAGGTCTATATTTTTTCTATTTTTTTAACTTCTGCTCTAAATTCAAAATCCAATCGAATAGCATTGTAGTATTTCACTGCAGAAACTTATAGTATCATCATTTCTAACACTTAACTAAACAAGTGAGAGTAACCACATGAGCTCCTTGAGCTACTTTAATTTGGTATAGCTAACACACGTCCATTTATCGAAATGGTTTAGCGATTAATATTTTCGTTGTTCTTGGGTTAGGGTTAATTCTTTCTCTATTTCAATTTAAATAAATTAGTGATAAGAACTGTTGAAAAATATATCAGTCTATAGAAAAAGCTAAGACATAACCGCGCATGGGCAAAAACACACACTTTCTCCTTCCCCATCCCATCCCTCCCCTCCCTACACCACTGTCTACCTACGTCTTTCACTCGCTTGAATGACTGTATCTACGGTCGATTGGAGAAGAGCCACAAAGCAGTAAGTAACTCCCCAAATGGATCGAAATAGTTTATCGATTATTGTTTTTTTTGTCCTGGGTGTTGTGGTGTATCTGCCACCATTGGTCGTCTTTTGGATAGGAACTGAAGATGTCCTCTCAGGATCATCAATGACATCGTCAGTTGTTCTGATTGCAGCCTCGGTTGATATAGTTGGTAAACTAATAAGCCCGCTCATTGTCAGTCGACTGTCTCTTGTTTACTCAATGCTGTTACACAGTTTCTTATCTGGTGGATCGCTGCTTTGGATTGTATTTGTTAAAGACATTTCCTTGAGGATGGTCGGGATGTGCATTCTTGGATATAGCTATGGAATGGGCATAATTTTGTACCTTCGACAGGCTGCTTACCATGAAAACTCCGATGGAATAAGCAGTGCATTCATGTCTGGCTCAAACCTGGCTTGTTTTTTAGCTTCTATCGGATATACAGGTAAATGGTATAATTACGAAGAAGACGCTGAGTTTCTCTATAACTCTTCAAATTCACTCTAGTTATCAAACAGTTTTTCCAGTATTAAAACTATGTCTAAACAAATTGAATCAAATTATAATTTCGTGATTGAAATTTGCATATGTATTACACACACTTGGCATGGGTCACGAATCCTGGCGGTGTCACGGTAGCTCTTGACTATATAACTCGAACACGTTGAGTAAGCGCATTGAGCAGTTCTGGAAATGTGCTACATAAGAACTAGCCATTAGTATTATTATATATTTTGATTTTATACTTATCTAATATTTTAGACAAACATGTACATGGATAATAAAGCAATAGAGAACGTGCTTTCTGTGCTGTGTGCAATGATAAAGTACACGGGGTTGTCACTGACAACACGAAATGGCAAGACGAATGCAGATACAGGTTTTAAAACGTAATGTTTTTAGGAAGCTAAACGACGTTCGTTTACTGTTGTTCTTTCAGGGTTAACCACGTGGTTCTGTGTCGCACCTCGTGTTGTGGTAGCCTGTTGCATTCCAATTTCATTCCTCACTTTTGCCTTCTACTTTTTTCTATCCAAGAAATCTTCGTCAAACGATGAAACAATAATATACACGCCAATCAGTCAAAATACAAGTCCCAAGAACAGAAAGACATCAAACAAGATAATGGATGAGATCATAATACTTTACAAAGCCATCCCTGCTAGTTCTTACTACTTCATATCTAACTTCGGTCTACAAATTTCTATGACGTCGATCCTGACAACGCTTACATTTCCAAGCTCTCCGTTCCTGCCCCGTGATCACTATCAGTACTATCGAGTATTTAGTGATTTAGGAATCACGTTTGGAGGTCTTGAGGCCGTCCTAGCGTCCTGTCTGTGCCAGAAACACGTGGAATTCTTCAAAGTCAAACGAGTTTGGGTGTTGGTTATATTGAATGTGGTATTAACTGTATTTTTCTTGTGTGCTTCGTGGCTTCATTTCTTACCCAATGTGTACATATTGTTTGTCCTGGTTTTTGTCCAAGGTTTAATTCATGGCAATGTTTTAGTCCATGGCATAGCTTTGGCTTCCAGTTTGTTCGATGATGCTAGAGATAAAGGTACGGCAATGGGTTATGTAGAGGTTGGTATGTCGACTGGACGATTTGCTGCTAGCTTACTTGGTTTGTATATAGAAAGAGAGTTAAAGGTACATTGTACCAGCAGATTACTACTGGGACGGTATTGCCTGGCTCGTATACCAACATCAAATGGATGGGAGGAAAACGTGCACTGTCTCTAAAAGCATGCACTTTAAAATCATTTAACGCTCAAGCTGACGATGAGAGTAGCACTCCGAAGCCATGTGTGAAGTCAGCTACTAGAAATATTTAACTAGGACCTCGGGAAACAATATGCTTTGTAGTCCCCAAACGGCTGATAAAGAAACATCGGCGGTCGAGGGACCACAAAACATAATGCTTTCTGCGAGGTCAATAGGTGTTTTGTTATATACTATCCTTAGTCACCTGTCAGACCCCCTAGATTCACCTCTGGCAACTGAAGCTGGACAAAATGAGATGAGTCGGCAAAACTGAATTATAGTTCAATCGTGTATTATAAAATAACCATTATATAACGCGCGCCCTCAATTTTAGTCTGTTGCTCGTCAAAATTTCCCATGACAGTTGACAAACATTATGGAAATGAATGGACCAATGAGCAAACAGAATCGACCAGCCGATGCCAGGGCCATTTCCCGCCCCACCCAAAAGCGAAGGGAGAGGGCCCTGGGAACGAGGTTGGTTGGGGTGGGTAAATCTATATACTCACTGCATTCTTTCCAATCCAGCTTCGATAGATCTTTTGTTTGATGCTAGGTAAAATTAATATTTATATCTCCTAAGATAAATACTTCTTTGCCGTTGTTGTTAAGGGCATTAAGTTGATGTTTCAGTGTTTCACAAAATTCAGCGCAATCTGAAGAAGGATGACGGTAAATACAGCCTATTATCATATTCTTTTGTTTTTGACGTATAATTTCAATCCAACAAGATTCAAAAGCTGCAGTCGAGCATTCAAGATCACGTCTTATAAAAACTTAAGGTCTTTCAAAATATAAATGTAAAATTCGTAAAATACGCAAGTAAAATACGCAAGTACCTAGACAGCTATTCGACGGAACGTTTGATCCACGCATTCATATCTTCACGTATTGATAATTGTAACAGCATTTTTTATGGTCTGCCTGCTGCTGGGATTGCTAAATTACAACGTGCACAGAATGCTGCCGCAAGGCTGGTGACTGGATTAAAGCGATCAGAGCATATTAATACGCCGACTCTTTACAATCTTCACTGGCTACCCGTCGACTAGCTTGCGTACAGCCGGTTTAATTTTTTTACGGGTAATTAAACCGGCTGTACGCAGACTACCCGTCGACCAAAGAATAAAATTTAAGACCACTCTCCTTGTTTACAAAGCACTAAATGACATGTCTCCTAACTATATCAAATAACTCATCGTTCCTTATATTCCTACACGTAAGCTTAGATCATCCAATAAAGGCCTCCTTCAGATTCCAAGATCAAGAACATCCTCTTTTGGCGATCGAATGTTTAGTATTGCTGCTCCAAGACTGTGGAACAGTCTTCCTGACAACATTAGACTCAATAAGAACTCCATCAGTGACTTTAAAAAAAGGTTAAAAAAATTTTTTTTTTAAATTAGCGTTTTGATTTTTTTTATATCAATTAATTTTTACATATATATTTTATACCAATGTTCATATATTCCAGATTGTTTATTATATATAGATATGACACCACTTTTATTGTAAAAAGCATCGAGACTTTTGTGACATGCGTTTTTAAGAAATAAATTATTATTATTATTATTATTATTATTATTATTATTATTATTATTATTATTATTATTATTATTATTATTATTATTATTATTATTATTATTTCAAAATATAAATACCAACTCCCCCGGCGGCAGTTTTAGAATTGGTGTTAATAAAAGAATAATTTGGTATGTTAATGTTGTAAATATTTTCGTCTTTTAACTTAGTTTCGGAGATCGCGATTATATCGGGTGCATATTTGAAAGTTACCAGTAAATCTTCAAGTAATGATAGATTTTTAGGAAGACTTCGCATATTTAAATGCATTATTGAAAATCCTCGTCGTGCGTGATCAAAATATAAATACCAACTCCCCCGGCGGCAGTTTTAGAATTGGTGTTAATAAAAGAATAATTTGGTATGTTAATGTTGTAAATATTTTCGTCTTTTAACTTAGTTTCGGAGATCGCGATTATTTCAGGTGCATATTTGATAGTTACCAGTAAATCTTTTAGTAATGATAGATTTTTAGGAAGACTTCGCATATTTAAATGCATTATTGAAACTCCTCGTCGTGCGTGATTGGTTTGCTGAAAAATATTAATAATAATAATATTCCTCGATCTTCGTTGAAGATCATTTAGGCGCCCCTCTACTAGAGTAGACAAGACTCAACAAGGGTCTGTAGGTTTCTATCAAAACAGGCCTTTCTGATTTCTATTTTGTCGTTCATATATCTTCTATATAAAGCACGTTCCAAAGTAAGGAGTGGTTGTCCACGTCTCGAGTTCTTTTCATCTGTAAAAGTTAGTTTCTTTATATATCTTGAATTCGGTGATCGGATAATATGTGAGAACCATTTGAGTTGCTGTCTATAAACAAAGTCTAATAGTGAGGTTGCACCACTGTAGATATAGATTTGTTTGTTTGTCAGTTTATATGCCATGTCAAATTTCTGTTCTTCGTCATCAAGTGGGAGGTTCTTGTCAAGAGGAGTGAGCTTTCTGGAGGTACCGCCTTTCACTAGATTTCGTAGCTGTCTACAGTAAACACTGTTTAGAGTCTTAAAGTGATGTAGAAAAATATTACCCGTTTGTTTGATATTGTAATATTTTGATTGATCAGAAAAATTATGTGAGCAATCCTGCAAGTCATTCTCGCCATCCAGTCGATTGGAGAAGAGCCACAAAGCAGTAAGTAACTGGAAATGGATCGAAATAGTTTATCGATTATTGTTTTCTTTGCCCTGGGTGTTGTGGTGTATCTGCCACCATTGGTCGTCTTTTGGATAGGAACTGAAGATGTCCTCTCAGGATCATCAATGACATCGTCAGTTGTTCTGATTGCAGCCTCGGTTGATATCATTGGTAAACTAATAAGCCCGCTCATTGTCAGTCGACTACCATTGGTTTACTCAATGCTGTTACACAGTTTCTTATCTGGTGGATCGCTGTTTTGGATTGTGTTTTTGAAAGATATTTCCTTGAGGATCGTCGGGATTTGCATCCTTGGGTATAGCTATGGAATGGGCATAATTTTGTACCTTCGACAGTCTTCTTACTATGAAAACTCCGATGGATTGAGCAGTGCATTTATTTATGGTTCCAACCTGGCTTCTTCTTTAGCTTCTATCGGATATACAGGTAAATGGTATAATTACGAAGGAGACGCTGAGTTTCTCTATAACTCTTCAAATTCACTCTAGTTATCAAACAGTGTTCCAGTATTAAAATACTATGTCTCTAAACAAATTGAATCAAAATATAATTTCGTCAATGAAATTTGCAAAAATTGAAATTTGTATTAGATACGTACACACTTGGCATGGGTCACGAATCCTGGCGGTGTCACGGTAGCCCTTGACTATATAACTCGAACACGTTGAGTAAGCGCATTGAGCAGTTCTGGAAATGTGCTACATAAGAACTAGCCATTAGTATTATTATATATTTTGTTTTTATACTTATCTAATATTTTAGACAAACATGTACATGGATAATAAAGCAATAGAGAATGTGCTTTCTGTGCTGTGTGCAATGATAAAGTACACGGGGTTGTCACTGACAACACGAAATGGCAAGATGAATGCAGATACAGGTTTTAAAACGTACTGTTTTTAGGAAGCTAAACGACGTTCGTTTACTGTTGTTCTTTCAGGGTTAACCACGTGGTTCTGTGTCGCACCTCGTGTTGTGGTAGCCTGTTGCATTCCAATTTCATTCCTCACTTTTGCCTTCTACTTTTTTCTATCCAAGAAATCTTCATCAAACGATGAAACAATAATATACACGCCAATCAGTCAAAATACAAGTCCCAAGAACAGAAAGACATCAAACAAGATAATGGATGAGATGATGATACTTTACAAAGCCATCCCTGCTAGTTCTTACTGCTTCATATCTAACGTCTGCCTACACATTTCTATGACGTCGATCCTGACAACGCTTACATTTCCCAGCTCTCCGTTCCTGCCCCGTGATCACTATCAGTACTATCGAGTATTTAGTGATTTAGGAATCACGTTTGGAGGTCTTGAGGCCGTCCTAGCGTCCTGTCTGTGCCAGAAACACGTGGAACTCTTCAAAGTCAAACGAGTTTGGGTGTTGGTTATATTGAATGTGGTATTAACTGTATTTTTCTTGTGTGCTTCGTGGCTTCATTTCTTACCCAATGTGTACATATTGTTTGTCCTGGTTTTTGTCCAAGGTTTAATTCATGGCAATGTTTTAGTCCATGGCATAGCTTTGGCTTCCAGTTTGTTCGATGATGCTAGAGATAAAGGTACGGCAATGGGTTATGTAGAGGTTGGTATGTCGACTGGACGATTTGCTGCTAGCTTACTTGGTTTGTATATAGAAAGAGAGTTAAAGGTACATTGTACCAGCAGATTACTACTGGGACGGTATTGCCTGGCTCGTATACCAACATCAAATGGATGGGAGGAAAACGTGCACTGTCTCTAAAAGCATGCACTTTAAAATCATTTAACGCTCAAGCTGACGATGAGAGTAGCACTCCGAAGCCATGTGTGAAGTCAGCTACTAGAAATATTTAACTAGGACCTCGGGAAACAATATGCTTTGTAGTCCCCAAACGGCTGATAAAGAAACATCGGCGGTCGAGGGACCACAAAACATACTGCTTTCTGCGAGGTCAATAGGTGTTTTGTTATATACTATCCTTAGTCACCTGTCAGACCCCCTAGATTCACCTCTGGCAACTGAAGCTGGACAAAATGAGATGAGTCGGCAAAACTGAATTATAGTTCAATCATGTATTATAAAATAACCATTATATAACGCGCACCCTCAATTTTAGTCTGTTGCTCGTCAAAATTTCCCATGACAGTTGACAAACATTATGGAAATGAATGGACCAATGAGCAAACAGAATCGACCAGCCGATGCCAGGGCCATTTCCCGCCCCACCCAAAAGCTAAGGGAGAGGGCCCTGGGAACGAGGTTGGTTGGGGTGGGTAAATCTATATATTCACTGCATTCTTTCCAATCCAGCTTCGATAGATCTTTTGTTTGATGCTAGGCAGCATCAAAATTTGACTTTTGTGCTAATGTCGACATGCTCTTTTCAATTCTAGACATCATTTTGGCACAGCCAATGGCCTATTCCCGCGGTGTAAAGGATGTAATGACATGGAACGTTTCCATGACAACACATTTAGGGTATATTCCCCATAGTATCAATTTCTCGTATGTTTTGTTTGATCACTTATGACTCAGTTTCATTATAAATGTTTCATTTCTATTTTCTAAATATTTCTTCATATACACACTATATGACCTATATATATTACAGCGCGACGCGCAAAAGTATGACCACATTTAATGAATTCGCACACTTCTATGCACGGGAGTTTGTACTTTAAACTGACACATTTGATGTGAAGTTGTCTGTTTTTACCGAATAAGGCGTGTGAAAACTCGTTTCGCAGCATAAATTCCGTGCATAGAAGTATGCGAATATATTAAAAGTGGTCATACTTTTGCGCGTCGCGCTGAATGAGTTTGAGATCATTTACGCTAAGTCCTTTCTTATTTAAGTCCCTTCAAGCCCTTATTGTACTTTAACAGTATCAACTTGATCAATAAACATATTGTGATTATACATAAAATAATAAATTATCCCAACAAAATGGAGAAGCATCGGTAATTTATATACAACGGTACCTTAAGATATATAGTCCTTCAATGTCGGAGCAATGCTTCCTCTGTTTTCAACAAGACAGTCTATGTTACAACTGACCCAATTCCCCTAATAAGTGGTGTATAATCTCCCAGGACAAGTTTTAAGTATATGGTTTCACTTCCTCTGCCCTTTTGGCTTTTATCAGTGTAATTTGGTTACCAGACAACCAAACAAAACAACATGCATCTATTAATATCAACTGATATGATATGGAAAGTCCCAAAGATCTAGATGGCTTGATTACGAAACTAGAATCAACACTGGAACAGTTCAGAGCATCAAAAATGTTTCTGAAACCTTTTTTAATGTATAGGAAGGTAAAACATCATCAGCCCTTTATGACACTGATAATTTTTTAACTGAGTTGTTAAAGTTAAATTAATCTATCTCAATAAGAAATTTCCCCATGTCGTAGCACTCCGATATAGGTTATTGCATGTAAGGAGGGTTTTCACCATATTTAGTGCAAGGGGAATTTTTAGGTTCTGAAACTTTATATTATACTGCCTTTAACTGCACTTGACCTTCCATTCTAAAATCCCCTTTTCAATTGGCTGACATAAGTGAATTTGCAAGCATTACAGCGCATTATGCTGATATATATAGCTATTACATAAAGATTTGTGGATTGCTGAGCTAAGTGAATACTGAATAGTGCATACCAAGGCCGAAATGCATTGCGGGTATTGAATAAAATACTTAATAGAACGTTTTTGTATAACCCACTTTTAATATTCCAAATTTAATTCCAAATGAGCATATGTGTAAAATAACATGCAAATGAGCATATGTGTAAAATAACATGCAAATGAGCATATGTGTGAAATAACATGCTAATGAGCATATGTGTAAAATAACATGCTAATGAGCATATGTGTAAAATAACATGCTAATGAGCATATGTGTAAAATAACATGCTAATGAGCATATGTGTAAAATAACATGCTAATGAGGTGTGAGTGTAGCTATTTGATTTCATTTTTGCCTTGATAAAAGTGGTTTTGAGGAAATCGTTGTCACTCATCACTTTTATTTTAATAATTTGAAGCCGAGGGTTTCGACTCACTGAAGCACTTTGCTACATGCATGCACACCTATTTAGCATGTTATTTCATACTTATTCTTATTTGCATGTTAAAAGTGGGTTATACGGAGCTGTTATACTGTTTTGTTGAGTATGCACTAAAATAAAGCAAACTATAACTCTATAATTAATGTGCATAAGAAGTACTCACAATGCATTTCGTACAGTGAGGATACTCGAACCGTGAACACTTTGCGTTTTTTGTTCCTTTTTTTTAAACTCACATCCCACGAGCGAATATATTAGAAACATCATTAATTATGAATACTTAGTGTATTTGAACTCACTGCTTCATTTTTAGAGGTTTTGAAGCAGTAGAAGTTTTCACGGTTCGAGTATATCCTCACTGAAAATAGTCTAGTGCATTCCAAGACCGAAGTGCATTGTACAAAGTGAATTCCATTGCTCAGTTTGTTTGCTAATATAATATTATTGTTAATGATGATGTTGATGTAGAGAAAATACTAGAAAGACGTTTCACTTTTTTGCAAACTGTCTTGATATACAAAAATAGAATACTTAATCATTTTCAAGTACATTTCTAAGAACCTGAAAACTTTGTTGTCAGTTCAAAGGAAAGAAAAGGAATTGGTCATTTTGTGTTATAGCTAGTTACTACTTCAGGCTCAACCGACCAAAGACAAACAACTCAGAGAACAATAAATGACTGCACTATAGAAATAGAACTTTCTCGAATTAATGGCTGATTACAAAACAATAGATTCAATTCGAGGCTGGAGTGGCCTAATACATTCACTGTATTTTAACCACTACAGCCTCGACTTTAATCTATTGTCGGCATGATCAGTGAAGCGAATTCGGTAATCGTCTATTGCGAGAAACTTTACAGACTATCAACAATAGATGAAATACCCTTTGACTAAATTAATGACGACCTACATCTTATAAAATTACTAATATATCCCGGCAATATATAGGTGTGTGCAACAAACTGCTTCAGATTTTGACTGTTTTTCCAGTGAAGAGCCGCTACGCAAGTACGCAGGCTACGAGATGCCGATAGTTGTGATGATGCTTTGACGAGTGTGTAAACAAATGTAAAAAAGGTTACACTGAAAGGCTTGGAGTTTAACTTTAATGATAGATATATATATTGTACATGTTGTAAGTCGTTAGAAGATAGTTCTTATTGATTAATAACTGACTCATATATTCACACTGTCCGGAGACTTGGAGGTAGTCGGGAAGGAATAAGGCACATAAACAATGTTTGCGAAGAACTGATGCTGCATGGCCCGATTTCAAAGCAGTAGTCTATTTAATATGTCTACTGATATTTTATCTTGAATCCCAGAACTGAATAAAATTGCTTTATGAATAGATTTCGTTCATTTCAAACCAGAATAGATAACAAAACATGAAAAATGACAAAACATAGCCATGAAAATAACCGAATTGAAAAAATCGAAAATCTTCTTCTAATACTGGAAAATCTTAAAATCAAAATATCCACTTTGGAAAACTTACCTCAAAGTCCCAATAAAGTAGAATTCATCTCGTAAACTCACTCTGCAGCACTAGTTTGATGTTTGAGCTCTTCAAAACACTCGGTCTCTGTGAGAAACACCTAGACACGTATTATTTATACGAAGGCTTACAGCGCGTAGGATGACCTGACACTAATACTACATAATTATAAACAAACTACAACCGCTTCCGTCATGGAAGACACGTAACCCCCCGCCCCAACCCCTCTTGAGATGGTACTCTAATTGATGTAAATTAGAATCTTATTAGGTGCAAGATACACCGATTAGTAACTGATAGAGGACACTTATTGAGTTTTAGAAAAAGGGATAATACTATAATTATGATATATAATAATGTTAAACAATTAATTTTTCGATGTTGATACAAGGTTTAGGAAATAATGCCGGGTTCTGTTCACAGTTAATGAGATGCATAAAAGTGGGTTTGTTTATATTTTTGAGGTCATACACAAGAAGTTAGGCTCTAGTATGTAAATAACCCCTCTTATTACATAATAGTATATTGATATGGTATTCTAATTGGTGTAAATTAGAATCCTATTAGATGCAATCTCGTGATTACATCGATAATAACTGTTATTTGATTTTATTGCCGGTTTTGGTAAAAACCTAAGTTCTAATTTGGATAATAGTAATAATATATAATATTATTAAGCAATTAATTTTTCAATGTTGATACAAGGTTAAGGAAGTAATCCCGGGTTCTGTTAGGATGCAAAAGAGTGGGTTTGTTGATATTTTTGATGTCATGCACAAGAAGTTAGGTTCTAGTATGTAAATAACCCTTCTTATTACATAAGATTATATTGACATGAATGCAGGAACCCATCGGCTAACAGGAACTGACTCACATACCTTGGATTTATAGAGTACATAAACAAGAGGATGAAAATGGTTAATTTAGCAGTGGAAATCATAGCACAATCAACTATATAACTATATATATTTCTCTAAAATATCGGCAAACAAGTAAAATAAAAGTGAAGTAAAATTTGATATTATGTACATTACATGGTTGTCTTCCAATCAACTCTACATATCTTCTGAAATATTACAAACAAGCTAGTAACATTTTTGATGAAATATTATTGTACAACATTCTAATGATTGTACCATATTTTTGTCATAATAAGTCTATCTATTCATATAGTTTTACATAATAATGTTTTCCCTTATTGTTACATAGAAATTTTAAATAAAGGCGATGTTTTTGATGTCTACTTGTTTCTTTTTATGTAAGTTTTCGGCAATGAACCTTCCTTCTTTCTTTCTGATATTAGAGTGTACTCCTCAATGCAAGAAATAATTGATTTACTAAACCAGTAGAACACGTACACAAATCAATGTATTTCAGTATCAGATCTAGACTCATGGGTTGAAAAACCGAAAAACGAACGGCTGCGAGGGAGACTAAAGTTATACTCAAAGCCATTTTATTTGAAAAAATTGATGCACCGACAGTTACTATTATGAGAAATGGTGACTCATTTATTTGAGTGACCACTGCTCAATGGTTTAATTGTGTAGTACAGTAACCGTTCCTTGAGTGGTTGCAAATAAACTCTAAAAATTACCATATCATACACCCCCCTCAAAGTGTTTATTTCACTCTTATTGGACCTCTTATTATAAAATTAGGGAAGGGTTATTTGATATTTGCAGCGCACTCTCTCTGCTGGCAATGACGTCATGTTTACTCTCATCTTGAGACATGCAAACATACCGCTGTGCGCACGCCCCGTAAACGAACGTTCTGGAAAGAACAATGTTCAGAATAATACTAATACTACACATATCTAAACACTGGTTGTCGACAGTTATTCGATACTGGATCATATGTACATTGGGACTTCTAGGGCTTTTAATCAACTGCAAAGTAAGCTGTGCTTGCGTAAAAACGTAGACGAAACGTGCTTCACGGTTAAAGTAAGCTGTGCTTGCGTAAAAACTCAGAAGAAACGTGCTTACCGTGTTAATTCTTATGCGCACAGCAAGAGACAATGTAAAATGCGTTACAGCCTGCACAAACACTGAGCTCGCAAGGCCGCCTCATTTGATAAGACAAATGCACTCAGTGTGCTTCCTCTTTATACTAGAAGAAATCTTCTATAGCTCTTTTATAATCAGAAAACGTTGGAGGTTTACTAGTCTCCCTCGCAGCCGTTTTTAGTGTCGGGCTTCCTGTGTGCGTTTCGTGGTGACACTAAAAACGTCTGCGAAGGAGACTAGAGGTTTACTTTACCCTATTTCTTTTTTCTGATATGATAAGAAACTATCTACAATCAAAGTCAAACTCGTTCTTATGGTTTTCCCTTCGTGTGTGAGTTGGGCGGAAACGCTATGGGAACGAGAATGTGATCAAATCGTTTCACCTTCACATTTAAACAGTGTTTATCTGTAAATATTTGTTGTGTACACGCTTTTAGACTGCTTCACTCTTTCCTTGGGAAGGAACTGGAGGAGTATAGTGTATTTAGAAACAAAAGGGAAGGGCATGAAATGTGGGCGTTTTGCGGAAACAACTTAGTTGGGTGGGGTAGAGTACAAACGATTGAATACCACAGGTATCCCTGAAATATTTTTGACATTTGGATTGACTGCCACGGGGATCCCACCACATATTTTTTTTGGTCATAACGCTGCAGTTGTTTATCTGCAAATTTTTCTAAATTATATCTAAGTCTATGTATTTATTTTTGTTTAGCAAGAAATAACAACAGTAAATTAATTGAAAACTTTATAAGAAGAAACAGCAAGAAAAATATGATTAAAAACAATAAAAAGAAGCAAAACAGAAAACAAAAACAACTGAATAAATGAGATTCCTCCAAAACATTTTATATAGAGCTGGCACATCGAATCGAAAAAAAAGTCGATGGAACGATAAATGTTTCTGCCCCATCTGGTTGAGGTAGGGGGAGAAAAACATACCGTTTGGTTCTTTGAAGTCCAGCTTACTTCTATAGCTGAAGCCGAAGTATATAAAACGCTTAATATTATTGCTTTTTAGTATAATACATGTACACAAGAGAAATTATTATTATCTAAACGTCTTTATTACAAATATACATTTAACAATGAAAAGAGAACACGTTACACCACGGTACTTCGAAAGCTGCATAGGTTAACGATTCATAGACGCATTATCTTCAAGGTACTTGTTATAACATACAAGGCCTTAACGGATTATCACCAAAATACGATCTGATCTGATCTCCTGACCATTTCCATTTTCAATTTTGAAGACAACCTTAAACTAAAGACCCCAAACTTCAGAACTAAGAACTACGCTGCTACAGCCTTTTCAGTGTGCGCACTGCGCACTGCGCCTGTGGAACACTCTACAAAAAACCTTTACGGCATTCTCCTTCTCTGGATGTTTTTTATATAGACTCATCTATACATTTATGTATTTATATATTTGAATATATTGCTATATATTTACTTATCTATATAAGTTTTATTTTTTGTTTGTTTTATATTTTTATATTATTATTATCATCATCATCATCATCATCATCATCATCATCATCATCATCATCATCAACATCATCATCATCATCATCATCATCATCATCATCATCATCAACATCATCATCATCATCATCATCATCATCATCATCATCATCATCATCATTATCATTATCATCATCATCATCATCATCATCATCATCATCATCATCATCATCATCATCATCATCATCATCATCATTATCATTATCATTATTCTTATTCTTATTCTTATTCTTATTATTCTTATTATATAAATAACTTGATGCTTAAATATTAAGTGCATCACACATTATTTTCAGATGGAATGTCTCATTTACCATCAGGGACAAAACGACTGAGGAGGTCAATCGGAAGAGGGAAAATGATAGTTGAATTCTTCTCAGCAGAGATGGTTGTTAGTGTCTGCAGATAACGCAGTTGCAGGGCTTGTGGGTTTTCAGCCATGATGTCTGCCGCGTCCTTGAGTGAGCGAGAGGCATTCATTTCACCTTCAGCAGCAATGACCTGCAAAGATGTACAGAATTGAAACAAAATTCCCAAGAGTAATACTTTGATGTTTGTAAAACATATCAAACAAAAACTAATTGTCTAGCCTGCAGAGCAGGCGTTCTTTTGGCTTTTTTGAGAATTTAGGATCTTGGTCTTCCTGTGTTACTTTTTTGACCGCGCGAAACTTCGCTTCCTTTTTGTTCGCCCGTTCAACACAGGAAGCCCAAAACCAGATTTTCCCCCCAAAACCCGAACGAACGCCTGTTTTGCAGGCTACTAATTGTCCTGCTAGAGGATCACGAACCTTAGCTCTGGCCTCACGAGTAGCCTCTGCTTCTGATGCCATGGCTCTCTGTAACATTTGTGGCAGAGAGACATCTTTGCTGTTGGGTAAACAGGTAAAATAGTTATATAAATCTTGTTAAGTATTTCCATACAAAGGTCTAACTGAACAGGAGATACAATTCTACAGACAAAAAAAATCAAATGAATCAGTACTAAGCAAATGATTACAGAAATGCATTGACTTTGAAAATGGTGAAATTTATGCTCAAATGCACTCTACTATTCCTCAAAACGTTTTTAAACATATTACAGTTCAACAAGAATTTCTCATGGTCCCTGATTGTATACGTTATGTCTGATGTGATTTTACAGCAATATGAATGGAATGCCATGTTCATGCATCAATGATAATAGATAGAGGAGATAACTGAATATGAGAGAAGAATGGAATTATCTATTATGACTTACACTTCAACTCTCTCTACTTTGACTCCCCATGGATCAGTTGCTTCGTCAAGTAAAGACTGAAACAAATGAAGAAAGTATAAAATAATGACTACAACAATGAATTAGGTGATCTCGCTTCGAAGCGCGCAATGGATTGTCTGTCAAAACAAACACTTTCAAAATGGCGCCTTGAGACAGCAATGATTTCAGTTACTTTTAGGCATTTGCGTTTGTTTTTTATATTGTTTTCATTGGTGATAGAGTAGCAGAGAACTTTTGTTGGTCAGGTTACATAAGGTTTTCTTAATTTACAGTTATGATAAGGACGTATTTATAGAGGATTAACACGGGAAACAACTCTCTCGAACGACGCCATCTTGGAACTAATGGCGATGCAACAAAAATGCTTCGGATTGGCTTATACTAGCCGGAAGTGCGCGCGCGAAATCATAATAATACAGTAATAATTGCATTGGACACCAACCTGCATTAGATGACTGATGTTATCTCTCTCAGTCAAAATATCACTAAGAGTCTTTGTACCCAGCACATTCCTAAGTGTTGTTTGAGCAAGAAGATGTGTTGAACGTTTTGCATCCTGAACGTTAGTAATAGACATGGTTGCATTGAAGATCCTAAAGTAGACCACAGCATCAACAGCAACTGTAACACTGTCTTTAGTTAGAATCTATAAATAAAAAAATATATATATATATATATATATCAAAGAGCGGTCTCAATCTATAAAATGATGTTAACACACTGTGCTGGCCATGGCAGTGGCTCTACCAATATATGTTCACATGCAATTACTATTAGAATGTATTTATATAGCCTCCTCTGCAGTCAACTCCTGAGACCAAGAGAGTGAGTTTGAGATTCCTGTGTTGAAAATTCGAAGGATGCCAACGCCAAAACCTTGCCTCCTCCGCAGGCATCTCTTATATCTCTTTTCATCGGGCTTCCTGTGGTGATTTCTCGCCTAACTAGCGCCTAGTCCCTCTAGTAGCAGCACAGGAAACCCAAATCCAAATTAGATCACAGAGACGCCTGTGTAGGAGGCTAGCCAAAGCCTGGTGACAAGGCCTTCTTCCTTTTTTGTCTCCCTCCTTCCCCACTTCAGTCATTTTTGCCATATGCCACAGGAACCCGCGTCGTTTTTTATTTTATTTTTCTTCGTTTTTTTCTACCTTAGAGATGCCTGCGAAGGAGGCTAGTAACTATATAGTGTTGATAAACTGCTTTTCAAAGAAAGTACGATAACAAAACATTTAACAATTTTACGATAGTTTCTTGTGGTATGTCCTCTTATTTACCACGGTTGGCGTCATCTAATCGTCTAAATTGTGGATCCACAACAATTTAGACGATGAGATGGCGCCAACCGTGGTGAATAAGAGGACATACCACAAGAAACTATCGTAAATTTGTTTTTTACCACATTAAAATTATTTTTACTGCTCGCGTTTTGCACGTGCGCGAAGAAAGCGAGAAAATTAGAAAATAGCAACCGTGGTATGTACTCTTATTTACCACGGCTCTCGACCAATCAGAAAGCGAGAAAATTATCAAATGTGATAAACTATTATTTTACCTCTTGTGGAGGGATATCAAAAGACACAACCCTCAGGTCCACTTGTCTGAATGTGTCAATAAAAGGAAGGACAAAGAATATACCTATTAAGAGAAGTATCAAGAAAGCAAACATCATTAAGCAATGGCTGTTATTACAGTTATATGCAAATGATTTTGAACAACAGGTTGAAGTCGAGGCTTTCGGGTGAAAACAATAGGTTTGCCCGAAAGCCTCGATTTGAATCCATTGTTTGAAATCATTTGCATATAACTGTAATAACAGCTATTAAAGGACTTATTATTATTATCATTTTTATAATAATGTTTAATTGGCCACACCTAGTTGGAGCCAATAGTCCCCTTCACAGTTTCCTGCGCCATCTTGAAAGGTAGCCGGGCCTTTGCATCAAAGCTAGACGAACATTGAGCTTGCACTGATAGAGACACGTGGATAATTGTCCCGTGTTAAAAGGTCTCTATCATTGCAAGCTCAACGTTCGTCTTGCAAAGGCCCGGCTACCTTTTAAAATGACGCATGGAACGGTGCAGGGGACTATTGCTTTGTTGAAGAGTGCTCAAGCACGTTTCTTTTGGTGGTTGAAGCCTTATAATTAAATGGATAAATCCTTTTGAGACAACTGATTATTATTTAATAAACATATCCACATTACAAAACTTGACAATCAACAATAGATTAAGAGAAGGAACACTTGTGTTACCTGGGCCTTTAGCTCCTCCTACGAGTAATCGACCAGCCCTGAAGATGACAGCCCTTTCATATTCCTGTACAATCTGAAAAAAGTACAGGTATCTTTATTATTCAGGTATTGTTTTATTTTCACAATAAAATAATTATTATTATTACTCGAAACCCAGGCCTTTAGCCGGCACGAGTCTTAAAATGTACGTCTGTCCAACTTTCATTAAGTACTAGGAAGGAAGTAACTAATAAATAAATGAATGAATAAACATGCTGAATAATCGAGGCGGTCATTTTTCGAAGAGATCAGCAAATATATGGTCGCTTTGCTCATCACCTAGCATCCAAGACACGAGTGCACGCTCCTGTCCATCAGAGCGTCTAGTTTTGATTGTTTCAAGCCTAGTATACGCAACTCACTACACTGATGCACACCTAATTAGCATCATTAGCATGTTATTTCACACATATTCTCATTTCATGTCATTTGCTTTTTAAAAGTGGGTTATACGAAAACGTTCTATTATATGGTAACTTTAGTAGTTTTAAATAATTAACTCAAAGACTGTATACATGCAACAACTCAAAGACTAAATACATGCATTGGAGCAAGACAATCTTTGCCGCTTTACGGATAAGTACATATAACTACCAACAATAAAACCATTTGAACCATTGACAACAAAAGTTATTCCTTTAACTAATTACCTTGATACAGAAACACAAGGAAAACGGGAAAGTGAAAATCAAGACAAAAATAGAAAGTCCAGTCAGGACATGGTAGCAAGCTCTACTGCCTTCATCAGAACCTTCATGGTGAGTACCTGAGCAATTAAAACAAAATCTTTTGAGCATGATTATTGATAGATATTATTGAAAACCCAGCTTTTTCAAAAACACACAAATAAGGACACATCGTAAAAACGAATTGTAAAATAATTGATAATAAGGGAGGATTTGGTGTAAGGGAGTAGTATTGATTTATTTTGATGGGCGGGGGGAGGGAGGAGGGAGGGGGAGTGGGCTCATGAAGGTGTTACCTGCTATTGTCATGCCCTGGGCTTTCTTCAAATAATGATTAGTCCCTAAACAAAATGATTTGAGAACAAACACACTGCTATCGGTCGAAATACTGTCCAAAACATTCTTCAAAACAGTTTTAAATGTACTTTAGTTTAGAATACTTTGGTTATGCGAGATTTTTTTCTTGATCTATTTTGGTTGTGTGTACACAGGCTGGCCGAAGCTGGCCATCAAAGAGTTTATAAAACTACCAGCAAAGTGAAAAAAATCCAGGATTATTTCATTTGTATTTGTATTAAATAAAATTTTGAACAAACAGATAGTATGTTTTAGGTATTTTATTCTATTTTCCAAAAACTTTATTGATCACTCAAAATTCAAAAGCAGCTTTACATAGTTTTTGAGTCTGTCACGAAGCTGCTTTAATCCTTTATGTTACATTCGCCATATTGAAATTCAGTCGTACAACTGAAACATTGTGCAAATTTGCTTTGCAAACTTTCACTGCACTTTTCACACAATATAAACTTATTGAATTTGAATTATTAATGTGACCTATAACTGATTTGGATGTCCATGCAGCAAAATCCGATGACATTTTGTTGTGATTTGCAAGCATTTTTCTCTATTGCTAATTCTTTAAAATGGTGTGTTGATATGTTTTTTTCTTTCTGTGTAACGTATCACGCATCTCGTTTCAATTGTTCAGTTCGTTACGATTTTGATCCTCAGGCTAAATCTCTGTACAAGAATGGTGCTTTCGAATCAATAGCTACTTTTTTGAAAGCTAGGGTTTGTTTAATTTTAAATATAGCCCATATTGTAACTTGACATGACAAAAAACACATCGAAAAACCACGATTTTGAGGTCGCCTTGTTTCTACCTGTTTGTATGGACGCGTGAAAGTATAGCTGACCAAATGTTAAAATGTGTTTTCCGATGCTGCCATAATGGGAGAATGAATCCGATAGGTGTTTTATTATACTGAACAAATACTTTTTTCAAAATGTCTCAAGTAAACAATTAAATTGTTACAGTCTAATATGTTGATGTCTATAAATATTGCAAAATATTGGACCGCCACGTGACTTACATACAACAAAGTTACAGACTGTGAATATGACAAATGTCTGTCATCGACATGAATAGCGTACCGGTCGAACAACATGTGTCACGCCAACATTAGCGAATGCCGATAATTGAAGGGGGAGGGGATAAAGTGAATCAAGTAAGTTATAATGTAAAAGTTTAACTAAGCAATCACTTCTTAATAACCTATAAATCCACTAATATTTCTTTCTGAAATTGTAACTCCCATGATATATTTTAATCAGTTTTCAACATTCTCAGGATAAAAACTTGAGACAGAACTTCAAATTATTCAGTAATATAACAAGACATTCATACCCGATAAATCCGATTACTAAGCGATAAATTGATAAAACGTTAATTGGCACAGTTTCCATTTTTTGTAAACATTGATTAACCAATTTAAGCTACCACTGAATTTTTTATCGTGTTTAGAAATAAGTTTTTGTATCAGCACTGTAACTCGAACTCGAAGTCCAACTCGGCGAGGCCGGAATCCCCTTGTGCAGGGTGGGGAAGAGAGTGAGGTTATCCGTGACCCGTGATTTACCCTAAATAAAGCATTCAGTTGATTCGTGAACAGCAACTAATTCCTATGATCCTTGAAATCATCCACTTTCACGTTTCACGAATAGCTGATTCTGTAATCACGATATTGAAAATAAGCTTACTATTTAATGAGCCTAAACCTTGATAAAAACATTTATTTTACCTGTATCCTCATTCATCTTTATTTCTGCATGTATAGCCTCCATAAGAAACAAGATTAGATCTGTTGCTGGGGGGTGCCCCTCATGTTTATATAGGGTTTGTGACGTAATGGGCTTATTTTAGAGACATGACGTAATAGCCACGTAAATATATCTTGGAAGTTTTACTGAATTTGAGTACTTTTAACTAGTGATTTTCTGCTTTCCGTGACAAAAATAAGGTACGCATAATATACGGTATTAGAGTGATTTCCCGTCGTCTGTGAAATGAAAATGACTTCCTGAAACTGACTTCCATTCAGACAAGTATGAAAACGATGTAAAAACTGACAATTACTAACTTAATTTTACTCACCAACGAAGGCCGTATTTTCTTTCGAGGCGTTCTCTCTCGTGGCCATGAAATAATGAAAAGCTGGAATTATTGGTTATAGTAAATAAAATTACGAGATTCTGCTGAAAGTGATAAAATTTAATGATTTGACGCCTGGTTGTTTTGATCATTAGGCAAAGGAAACCCGCGATCTGAACAAATAATAAACGTGGAAATGTGCATGACTCGCAAATACATAGTATTACCTGGTGGTAGTTAGAACTACTAACTACACTATATATACTAAACTAGAGTGGCCTTCATATTAATCAATTGTACAATTTAGAATGCAAACGCAGACTCCAATGGCGATTACTGAATTGTTTATAACAGGTTGTAAAAGTCACTGCAGTTTCTTGTGTTTGTATCACATAATCTTGACTCTTCTAGTCTCTTTGTATCTATTACGCAACTATTAAGTACTACTTTATACTATAGAAGGAAATAAGTTATTCATTGTGGAATGTGAAATTAAAAGGATACTTAATCAATTGTCTCACGATTGAGGTCATTGGTAGAAATACCGCGACGTTTCGACTGCAATCTGCTAGTCTTCATCAGGCGATGGTGTAGACTGGATGATGGTTGTCTTATATACTTTTCGTCGGATTATCGGCGCTGTGATTGGCTGACGCTTGATGTCCCAGCATGCTTCTTGATTGTTGGCATCCACGCTTCCGGTAGATCGATGCCGCAATCCCTATTGATATTGTTAGGGTGTAGTCGGATCTGAATGGCTTCTCTGTCGTATAAACATTTATTAATGTTTATTAATGTTTATACGACAGAGCGTCTCGCGTCGTTACTAAACCAAACGGCATGGTAAGTGAAAAACAACATCTCGCTTCAGCTCTTAATTCTAATGGTTATCCTACACCTTTCTTGCAGAGAGTTACCAAGACCCGTCCAGCCCGCCAGAAAGAACAACAGACTCACAGATCCTTAGCTGTACTACCTTTCGTAGATGGAGTATCTCAGAGTCTGAGCCGTTGCCTTCAACATCATGGCATTCGCACAGTCTTTAGATCTGATACGACTCTACGCAAACACTTGGTAAGACCGAAAGACCCAATACCATTTGAAAGGAAAGACAGCGTAGTCTACAGGATTCCATGCAGTGAATGCGACAAAGTTTACATCGGAGAAACCGGAAGACCCGTGAATGAAAGACTGAAAGAACACCAAAGAGATGTAAGACTGGCCCGTACCGAGACCTCAGCCGTAGCCGAACATGCCCACAAGACCGGACACAATCTGAGCTGGAAAGACGTCAAATACATCGACCAAGACGTACATTGGCACACACGCAGAGTCAAGGAAGCCATTCAGATCCGACTACACCCTAACAACATCAATAGGGATTGCGGCATCGATCTACCGGAAGCGTGGATGCCAACAATCAAGAAGCATGCTGGGACATCAAGCGTCAGCCAATCACAGCGCCGATAATCCGACGAAAAGTATATAAGACAACCATCATCCAGTCTACACCATCGCCTGATGAAGACTAGCAGATTGCAGTCGAAACGTCGCGGTATTTCTACCAATGACCTCAATCGTGAGACAATTGATTAAGTATCCTTTTAATTACTTTATACTAGTTAGTCATTTGATTGGACGTAATACTAGTTCCAGTCCTACAAATCACGTCATTTTCGTACGACAAGTCGTAGGGTTTTGATCCTTGGTTCAAATTCCTAGCTACTACAAGTTGTAGGTCGCGTGCGTCACTCGTAGGCAGGTCGTAGGGGCATTTACATGGCACGACTTGGAGCTCATTTGAGTCGTATACTACAAGTCGCACACGACAATCGTGCCATGTAAATCACATTAGCATGCTAATCTCGTTCCGATTAACATACTCAAATCAATCAAATCAAATCAAATTTCATTGCTCATTAAATTAAATTAAATATAACATTTTACAGTAAAAAATACAATAAATTAATTATAATGTATATATCAATAATTTTTTGTATGTATGTATAGGTTGAGCCTGAGGGCTAAATTAACTGATAGGTTTTCTAGTTAGCCCCCAGTCTTTATGTTGCTAATTTATTATATAAGCTAAGGAATTATACAAGAAAGTTAATTATTAATAATAAAAAAGAAAAAATACAAAAATATCAGGTAGTATTAATTTATGTTTTTTTTAGGGAGTAAATAATTAGCATTTACTCAGAATGCTGTTTTAGGAGTAGAAACATTTTAAGATGTTTTGGAAATGAGAACTTACTAAGTGATTTAAGCTGTGAGGGAAGATTTGACCAAAGGTCGATTGCAGTGAACGAGATTGCCTGTTTGCCAATGTTGGTTCTTACTTTTGTCGTCTTATGAAGATTTTGCCTGCTTGCATACCTTGTATTATATTTGTGCACATTTCTCGCATGTTTAAACATATCATTAAAAATACTAGGTAGTAAGCCAAGCTAAGCCATTATGCCAGGAGTGCACAAATTTCAAGACGTGCAAGCGGTAGATTTTTTCTACTGACAGGATATCTAATAAATTTAGTAGAGGTTTGGCACTTGCTGCATCTTTGCCGTAGAGTGTGGCATAGAATAATAAACGAATTATATGATTTTGTTTTACTTGAACCTTTTGAAGGTTTGCTTTGTAGGTGCTACCCCATGCAATAATTGCATAAGATATATAGGGGTAAATTAAATTATAGTAAATTTGCTTCAATTGTTCTAAAGAAAGGTAGTGTCTTAATTTAGAGATAATTCCATTGTTACGGGATATTCGTGAACATATATAAGAGATATGGTACTTCCAAGACATTGATTCGTCAATTATAATACCTAGATATTTTATATGATTTTTTCTTTCTAGTGAATAGAAAGTACCATATCTCTGTTGGTGAATTTTATATTGACTTGAGCGTCTTTTTTCCTGAATGATTTCGCAATCATGAAATTTGTTTTTGTCATATTGATAGAAAGCTTATTTACGTCACACCATTCTTTAACTTTGGCTAATTCAGAATTCATCGTTTGTTCCAAAGACTTGAGATTATTTGCAGAAGCAAACAAGTTCGTGTCATCAGCAAAATTTTAAATTTCAACTTTTCTGAGCTGTTTGGGAGATCATTTATGTACAAAAGGAACAACAATGGTCCTAATGAACTCCCTTGGGGAATTCCACAAGTTATAGTTTGCATTTCCGATTTCACATTTCGAAATAAAACATATTGTTTTCTGTCTTTGAGATGACTACAAAACCATTTTAAGGGCATTCCACGTATTCCATATTTTTCTAATTTTTTAATTAGTATCGTATGATTTACTGAATCAAATGCTTTAGAAAAAGCGTTATGTGAAATCGCTCTAATATCAGCTCGAGTAGAAGATCATTTTAAGTTAAAACTTGTCTTTCGTCATTTTAGTTCAGTAGTAAAATAATATTGGTGTGATCTCAATTTATTTGCGTCTTGTGTCGTTATATTAGTTAACTGGCGTGGTCTCAATTTATTTGCGACTTATGTCGTTATTTTTGTTTAGTAAAACTGGTGTGGTATCAATTTATTTGCGTCTTGTGTCGTTTTATTAGCGGAGCTCCCGCGCGAGCGGAGCACCATACTTAAGATCAACAAAGCAAAGTTGTTCTTTTAATTTATCGACAAAAAAGTCAAACAAACAACAACAAAATAGCAGAGCTTACATTAATACAAAATAACAACGGAGAAAGATGAACTTCGAAGAAGAAAGATAGTTTTGACCGAAGAAGAACATAAACTCGAAGGACACAAAAACGAAGAAATTATACTAAAGAAAAGCAGAAAAGACTGATTCCAAAAGATCAAGAAAACCTATTTGTAGATACCTTCGTGGAAGAATATTAAAAGACTACAGCAATTCAAAAAAAAAAATTGATAAAGAAGCGACCTTGTTTGTTATGAAAACTGTCTTCAAATCTTCCCTCGGCACAGTTTATTGAAGGATTTTCAAGCTTGGCAGTTGAACTATGAACAATGTTTAAACCATCAAAATTCAAGTACATACATTTATTCGTCAAAATATGATCAATGTCATTGAAGAGAAGAAAACCTCAGGAAAGTAATCACCGATAAAGTAAGTTCAAGATTATTATTTGTTTCAAGTTTTTGAGAGAAAAAAAAAACTGCTTAAGTCTTAATTTGATATACCGAGCGTGAAAAAAAAAAAACACCTCAAAACTTGCAATAATTAAGCCTCAAAAAGGAAAAATCCGTTCTCTGTTTTATTATAGAAAGAAAAGAGAAAAGGTTTATCTCCATTTTATTTACTTTTTGAGATAAAAACCGTACATGAAACGATGTTTGTGCATGTGTAAATTGTACTTTGGTCGATTGAAAGGTGTTTATTTATGTACTTTTTAAACCTCATAAACAGAAAATATCAAAGATAAATTGAAATACAAACACAATTTAAATTGGTTAAATAACTTCTGTTTATTTAGCAATATTGACTATTTTATGCTTACTAAACGAGCTTTTTTAGTAGTTTTTACTTCAAAGTCGAAAATTATGTTTTACACAAAGTTTTTCATAATAAAATACCTTGTTTTAAAATCCTTGTCTTTTCAAATCGATCTTGTGTTGGTAGAACTTATTCTTGAGGCTTTTAATTCCACTTGAAAATAATTTTTTGTTTTGTTTTGAAGATTTGCCATGTCTACTTTTTAGTAAATCCAATACGATAAAAATGTTTTTTTTTTTTTTACAAAGAAATGCTTTAAAATTTCCTTTTTTCCTTTTAATACATAGTTACCATTCTATTAAGGTCTAGTTCAAATAATTTTTTTGTCAATTTGAAGCTCAAAATCTTGATTTGTCTCAGCGTTTTGTCTTGCTTTTGAAGCAAAAAGGTGCCTTGGCATTGCTGAAACGCGTCAAAAATAGAACTTGTCACGTTAATTGATTTGAAAAGACTGAAAAAACGCATAAAATTAAAACGACACCAACTCCATGGCCATTACAGCATAGTTACATTTACTACAATTTTCTACTTACAGAAAAGTAATATCCATTGATAGTTTATCTATAAACTTGTTTTTAAAATCCTTTTTTGATGAAAAAACTTTGTGTCGATGATATGAATGACAACTTTCCTCGCTATCGCTAGCTAGCCGTGGATATTCTTCTACTTTTCTACTTTACTTTTTTGTTTTTGTAATTTCAGTCTTGAGGAGAATTGAATTTTCGGCGAAGATCGTCCTTTTACTATAAATATTTTGATCGGACGTTTACGGAAATGTTCGGAAGTTACAAAATCCAACGCACGGGAGTATAGCTGGGGAAGCCAATTTTTACGCTCAGGAGAAGGGTAAGGTGTTTTGGTGTTACTCAAAATACGCTCTCTTATTTATCCTCTCATCCTCTCTTGATATATCCCAGAATGATATTTCTCGTTTTTTTTCTTAAGTAATCTTGAACAGTAAGAAATAGTATTTCTTTCAAATACGAACAAATACGTCTACATCATGTACAGTTTTTATGACCCATGCACAAAAAATATTTACATGCGCATATTGATGTTGTAAGAAAACTGAAAAACTGAGAGCTCCGCTATTAGGTATTACCTAATTTGTATATTAGTTAACTGGCGTGGTCTCAATTTATTTGCGACTTATGTCGTTATTTTTGTTTAGCAAAACTGATGAGGTATCAATTTATTTGCGTCTTGTGTCGTTATATTAGTTAACTGGTGTGGTATCAATTTATTTGCGTCTTATGTCGTTATTTTTGTTTAGCAAAACTGATGTGGTCTGATCAATTTATTTGCGTCTTTTTCATCATTTTAGTATAGAAAAATTGATGTGAAAAAAATACAAAATTCTTAATCAAATAAGACATATTTAATTAAACAATAGCGTATAGTTGAATCGAGGGCATTATGCTGTGATAGTTGCCAGCGGAAACTGGATGTTCAGAAAAACAAATAGTCGCCCCAGAACGCAGTTCTAAAACTATTATCTAATTGCTGTTAATATTTCTTACTTGAAGCAACTCAACTAGGTTGTTCTGCATGGTAAATAGCTGGTCAAATATTAAGAAGTATCAAGGTAGAAAACTACCGTTTACCGCAAGGGACCATATATCGATTCCTCGCTATATATTTATTTTAGGCAAGAAATAACAACATTACGTTAATTGAAAACTTTATAAGAAGAAACAGTAAGGAAAATATAATTAAAAACAATAAAAGAAGCAAGACAGAAAACAAAATAAAGGGGATTCCTCAGAAACATTTTATGAAGCTGGTTCATCGAATCGTCTTACGTAAAGAATGAAAAAGTCGATGGATCGGTAAAGGGTTTGGCCTCATCTGATGGAGAGAGGGAAACTAAGCTTCCTGAAAGTTTTACTTCTATAGCTGAAGGAAGTATGGACGTTTTATTTCACACTTGACACGGTTTTCTTTGTTATTCATAGGGATGTATCTCCGATATAAACCCCTCATTATACCAATTCAAGGGTTATATCTAGATTTAAAAAAAAACTCATTAATAAAAAAACTCATTAATAATTCATGAGCTATTAGTCCAATCGGGGCATTCCAATTTGTTCACATGCATGACCTTTATACCCCATAAAACACTGCCATAGGTACATTATATAAAAACACATGTCTTTATGATAAAGGTACGTGTGTCTTTATGTACCTATGACACTTGTAAAGGTCTCAGTTTTCATCATTGACCTTTACTAGAGGCATCACCCGAAACAATGCTATCAATCTCCTACTATATTATACACGACCTTTCTCAAATGTGGGATGCCAAATGTGGTGCTTAATGGTGCATGGTGTGATATGAGCATGCGCAGTGTACCTTGCAAATAAAGTTTGTCTCCAAATTGGACTTTTCTTCAAGAAACTTTTATAATTTAGTTTTGAATAAGTGTTGGAGTTTTTTAAGCTATATAAAAAACTCGCAGCACGTGTTTTATCAAGGATCAAAAACCCTCGCTGCGCTCTGGTTTTTATCCTTGATAAAACACTGCTGCTCGTTTTTTATATACTACTTAAAAAATTCATGAATAATTAATGAGACATTTTCAAAAGAAATCATGACCATGACGAGTGTTGTAAATCTGATACAACACTAGTGTTGTATATCCTAATTTGCATAAGTTTTAACTGGTAATTTTACGGCAAAATTTATTTTAATCTTGAAAATTTTGGTAAAATATGAAAGAGCTAACCTAGACATTTTTTAAGTAGTTTACAACATTCGCGTCCGTGTTGTATCGGCGATACAATCGCGCGCCTTCGGCTTGCGATTGTATCTGCCGATACAACACGGCCGCTCATGTTGTAAACACTACATAAACCCAGGTCTATATCTTGTTATAACCTTTGCATTTATTATTTATTGCAACATTAGACTTAGAAATTTTTACTAGATAGCGATTTTTGGAGAAAAAAAGTCTTTGAGTACCAATGTCAGGACTCGAACCGAGAACCTCTGCATTGCTGTATCCGCGCTTTAAGCCATTATACTACATAGTCATCCGATGGAAAGTTAACAACAAAAACTCGTTTAATGTCATATCAAGTTCATTAGCATTCAAGTTCGTTAGTGTTCTTCTGAATAGAATTGAAAGTGATTGTTTAATATTTCCTTATGGGAATTCATTGACAATGAACATTAAATTATGAACAGATTATTGATATATTTTTGGATTGGTTTTATTTTTTTGAATACGATCAGTGATAATCATACATTGTTTTCTTTTCAGAAAGCTTATAGTTATCATTGAAAAATGTCGAGTCAGATCTCAGCCAAATGGTTTAGGCCCCGTTTACACGAATCCGGATACTTTTGAAACCGCATACTTTTTGATGCGAATCGGCCTATCGCCCATACGAATCCATTGAATCCGGTCACCGAAACCGCATACTTTTACTTGAATCCTCCGGATACGCGGATTCGTGTGGACGCAAATATTTCTATGCGGTTTCAGCCGGATCGGATTCGTGTAGACGAGGCCTTAGATTGTGGCAGTATTATTTTGTTATGAAAACTTTCAATAAACTTCAATCACGGGAAAACTGCCAGTTGTATTCTAGTGAGAAAAACCATTAACAGCATTCCACCTTATTGATTAGTTTCAATGGTTTGACTATTTTAGTCTTTGTATTAAGGAATGAAAACTAAGATAGCATAACCTCCTTCAATTGTGTTCTATCAATAAGATTTTGATTTAAAAATGCACTGAGCCGGTTCCCTGCACATTTTCTATTCATATCATTCATTTTATCAAATACGACTCCCCAGTAGATACTAATTAGAGAGATTTGAAAAGCCATTCTTTTATTTCTTAACTCAAATCATGTGCCTTTGTTAGAATAGGATTAATAATCATTTTTTTTTGTGAGAAAACCTTCTCAAGTGTGAAATAAATGAGTTACATACCTCGAATGTTCGGCTATAAGCCTATATATCCCTTGGGCCTGCGGCCCGCGGGATATATATGGCTTATAGCCTCCATTCTCGGTATGTAACTCTAACTAATATGTTTTGCTTTTTTTAGTATAATACACCAGAAAAATTATTAAAGGTTCAAAGATTTTTATTTACCACATACACACAAGAAAAATTTACAATGAAAAATGGAAAAGAATAGGTGGAGGGTGCAAGAGAGACAACCCATTGTGATATAAACGCCTTCAATACAACTACACAATATCTACCATAACAAATACTGATGTGTATTTTCAACCTGATAGTGCATTGCTTTTGTAACAGGTGCAATTAGCATTTTCAACCATTTTTCATGGCAAAAGAAGTTCGACCATTATTAATGTCAATAAGACGTGACAACTAGAGATATAAAAGCTTCCTGGTAATCATGGACTTATTCAAAACCTGGAAACAAAGACCACCACCCACCTACCCCTAGAGATTATGGAAATATACCTCGCTTTTCCTGTTTAATTTATATTTTCAGTATTTCTATGCTGAATTAGTTTTAATTCTCTTCTTCTTTCAGATGCCCCAAATGATGAACATGGAAACTAGCGAGTAAACTAGTATTGGCTGCGTCGGTGTTTGATATAAACGATAATGAAATCTGTAACAGGCCGTAAAAAATATTGACTTAACGTTACTGACGTTTCGCAGCTTTAACCCTTCGTCGGAGTAAAAGAGTTAGACTAAGAGAGATACTAATTATAAATGAGAAGCGGGAAAAGTGATTAACTAATCAAAAAGCGATAGAAAATGTAGGAGGAGTTAATTTAAAAGAAAAATGGAAAAATTAAAAAAGAAATACCTTATCGCATTAAAAGAAAGTGTTTCTCACTGACGTTTTGGACGTTATTTATACGTTTTTACTCCATGAAGCGATCTTCAGTGTCACTTTTTAATGGTGTTGATGAGAATTACTTTCCTAAAATGGATAAATAAATAAATAATGAATGAACGAATGAATGAATGAATGAATGAATAAATGAATGTATTTTTGTGCAAAGACATTGATGAACGAGTGGATGTATGTATGAATGAATAGAGAAATACATCGATCCATGGATGTAATAGATACTAAATAAATGAATGAATTAATGAGTTTGCATATGACTTAATGAAATAAAAAAAATCAAATCAACGTCTTATATAAAGATGTCTATATCATTGACTATTAACTATTTACAAAACTGAACACATTAAATGCAGAGAGACGAAAACACACTATATATGTTAGTGAATTGTTTGGTCTAGAACGAAAAGGGAAATACGAGTTCGTGCATGCTTCCTTCCTTGTTTTAATGGTTCCCTTCAAATTGATTAAAAACATCCTAGTAATATTAAACGCAAATTGAAAATTAAAAAAACTTTAATATTGAAGCATGATTGCTAAATAATTGATTTGATTTAAAACAGCAATTAAACTCACTGAAAAAATTAATTTAAGAAAACATTCAATACGGCGGTTACTTAATAACAAAAACATATGAAAATACTAAAATATATTAAACAAACACTGACTTTAATTATTTTCAAACAATTCAAAAATATTTGCGTTGAAATGATTGATAGATTTTGTTAAAGAAATATAACTTATGTTTAATTATAGTGAGTTGTGTTTTCGTAACTGTTTTGCTCTGGAACATCTGTCGAAATTGTCAAAATTATGCAGCGTATTTGAATTTGAGTATAATTTAATGAGGGAAGTTTACTGAAGGAAACAGGATTTTCTCTCACTAATTGGAAGTGAAAATGAATCGAAAAAGTTTAAGTATTTTCAATTTTGGTATTATTATGTAAAAGTCTACGTTATTTACATTTAATATTATGTATAAAACATTAGTCAATACGTTTTTGCAATGATTTTTTCACAAACTATAGATTTCGTGCCAAAAATTTGACATTACTTGACGTATAAAACTATTGTACATGTAATATTGCTATAAATTTTACATAATAACATACATTTATTCCGGAATATTATATATATGTGATTTTAGTGAAAATATATATTGTATTAAAATTTTACTCAAATTAAGTTGTATTTTATTTTATTTTTGGTATTATTTTTGGTATTAAATTTTTGGTATTAAATATATTTTTAAAAGGCAGATGTTTAATAACTTTTTTTCGTTGTTTTTGCAACCAGAATACTTCCCCCAAGGTTTGTTTTGTGTTTATTAAGTACAGCCAAAAAACAACCAATCAGCGAGCGCGAATTCAACATTGCGACAATAATGAGACTCGTTCAGTTAATATATTCACTTTTAAGGAGGCGAATCGAACAAAGAGAGGAAAAAAAAAAGAATTATTCATTTTAGATTGTTTTGGTGTAAGCTGTACGAACTTGTAACTCGGTGGTTGTGGTTCGGTAAGAAAAAAATTACTAATATTTCATTGAAGTTTTACGTTATCTGAATTTACTCATTTGTGTATGTCTGAATTCTACCTGTTAGATTGTAAAATCCTCGATTCAATCGAGTACTAGTTCAATTTACTGGCAAATTTCAGCTGTATTTGTATATTCACCCTTCTAGGAATACCCAAGAAGTGTATCTCGGCTGGCTTTCAAGTCAAACAGGGCATAATGATTGCGAAGAAAAATAGCGTTTCTTCAAAACCTAAACTGAATCCCTGGCCATTGCCCAGCTTACGACTAGTTCTTGTGTGTGTATCGTTAGCTATTACAATGGTCACTTGTGCGTTGATTATTTTTGTCGATGTCAGTGCTCCAAGCCTTGAAAATATCTTTCTTTCTACAATGTACTTTCCACTCGGCCAAGAGATTCAACCTAAAGTGAGAAGATGGTCCACTAATAAGACAGAATGTGTGTATTTTATCAAAGGAAGAGACGAGAGCTTTCTTCGATTCAATGGAATACAATGTGGGCAAGCAGTGTGGCCGAGTACTGCCAATCTCGAGCAAAAGGACCGATATGTCAAGCGAATATCCACAAACTATCGCTTATTTGAAAATGACAAAAGCGCTCATGGTTATTTTCATTCATATTGGAACGATAAAATAAAAGATCCTTTACCAAGGAGTTTTTACACAGACGAAACAGACGGAGCACCGAAAGCTGGAGACGAATTCAGAGCATTTCGCTGGGATCCTTCTTTAGTTTCCCAGCTAAACTCTGAGACGAAGAACTCACCCTGGTTTCACAGGGCTACGGCTACTTCGAAGCATATAATTTACATTTTCAGGTAAGTAAATGGTTTTAAATTAATCTTTATGATAATTATATTGCTCACTACAGAACTCTTTTAATCGACGAATCGAAAAATTTATATTTTAGTAGACTTGAAATTTTAATGTTGCAAGAAAAACATTTATTTTTTGAGCCGGGAAAATTCAACTTTTAGCTGCCCAAAACAGTTTCGCGTAATCGTAAAATTCTTAAATGATATTCATGTGGAACCGGTGTTAATGTGTTTTTGCATGCATTACAAGGTCATTTGAAAACCCGAGGCAAGAATCAATTTATTTTCACTAAAACATTATGAATTTTAATCACAAATTGAACTCCTTTTTCACAACCCTTTATACTATAGTAACAACAGGTGTAGGTGTAAACGACTTTAGTCATTCATACTCATTCGATTTTCAACAATAATCATTCTAATGTTTACTTCTGATACACGTTTGCATTGGTCGTGTTCATTAGAGCATTTGTGAATATTTTACGCCGTATATTCAACTGTTGTGGTGGCTTCAATTGGTTGGTTTAGCCAGAGCTCGTCCTCATAAAGTGTGGGCAATATCTACTCGTATTCATTCTACATCTATCAAGGGAATATATTCAGCTGTCGAAATTTTCTTTTCCGGTAGACTACTGCAGTAAACTGAACAATAACGAACGAAGCTAACTGAAATAAAATGGCTTGAAAAGAGTAAAAACAATTACGATAAATTAATAAAAAGATCGCTGAAGAGATAACTGCTCATTAGTGATGCGATAATAAAAGGGAAATATAATTGTGGGAGGGAACGACATTATAGTAATAAAAATGATTATTCTCCCTTTCAAATGAAAAAGAAATTCAGAACAGCTGCTTATGAAATTATCGAAATTTTATAGAGGAGTGAAATAAACGAAAATATAATAACAATAAGAAAATTATAGACAAAAATATACTATGACAAGATCAAAAGTGATAATCGTTCATTTTAAAAATGTATATGTAAGAAGAATAAAGAAATTATTATTAAGATGGAAAAATGAAGAGGAATTGAATGGATGATATTAATTAAAATGAAAAAATTGGTGCTTCGTTTTTTAGAAAAAAATCGCCAACTGCTGTTAAATGAAAACAATGCGAGTAAAGAGATGAAATAAAATGGAAGTGAATTTTGTTTGTGACGAAATCAAGTATAAAGGAAATGAAAGGAAATGAAATAAAAGAAATGGGATGAATAGAAAATTGAAAGATGGAAAAATAATAAAATAATGAAAGAAAAAAGACAAATTAAAAAGTAACAACAATAAAAAAATAATAAAAATGACGAAAAAATGACGAAAAAATTAAACCCGCGAATAAAAATAAAGTCTCTTATTTCATCTTTCAAGATCTAGTATAGTGCATTATTCAATCTGTGCAAGTCTGTAGTGTTTCCTGTAATGTGTGACATTCCATGTGAAATATTCTTATCGATTCGCTCTTGTTCGTTTACTACAATAACATCCATGGAAAGCCGGTATTATTTTGTCTGATAAAACCTCAAACGAACAATAACAATTTAATGAAGAGATGCAAAAATTAAACACAATTCTGGCTCATTGATGAACCGTGTGTCAAGAGATCTTTTCCAGGCTTCCAACAATCAAATTCATTCACTTTTTCAGTCCTTCATTCATTCATTTATATATATGGATTTACTACTGCGTTCATTTTAATAATTCTCTTTGGACAAAGCATACAAATTCATAAACAAATTACAAAATAACCTGCGGTACAGACAGACACAATATGTCAACAAACAACTGAACAAACAGATATTACAAACAACTGAACAAACAAATATACAAAACAAATACACCGAAACAACTGAACAAACAAATACACAAACAAACAAACAAAAGAACAAAAAAACAAACAAAGGAGCAAACAAACAAGCGAAAGAAAGAAAAAACAAACGAACAAACAAACAAACAAGCAAACGAACATACAAACGAACGAACGAATAAATCAGTCCGACTATACACGAGCAAACAAATTGAGATTTAAATGACAAAAATTGGATTATATAAAGCCACTTTATAGTTATAATTAAGCCGTTTTCGTTTACACAACTAAGATAACAAAATGACTACAAAACCCCTAGTGATGCACAAAGATATAAACCGTTTCCTATGATAATTTATTTCATATTAATTCGGTTTTTTATCCAGACACATTAAATCAACAATATTGTTGACCATTTTTCTTTTTGATACGGCCTTTCAATAACTCCCACGTGGATTGTCAATATTTGCCTAAAGCAAAGTCACATTTACAATGTTGTTAAATTGCACTTTAGAAGATAGTCTTGCATTTCCTTACAAAACACTTTAAAAGTTATTTCTGAGATAATTGAATACGGACGTTTACTGACTGTCTGGATATTTCTGGATATTATAAAGGACTAGATATTTCTTTCGTGAAAACAGGTCTTACTCGCATATTTAATATATCGCTTTCTGGTTTTTTTCTCCTGTAAATTTCAGAGCAAGAAATAATTATCAAGAATAACAACGTTGTGAAAAATGGACCTTAACTCTGTAAGGTGGTTTTGGGAATGCTAATGTTACGCGAGTAATTAGTGTTTTTTTTCTATGATTATCTTTATCTTTCACGGAACAAATCTAATGAAAATAAACCCATCAAAACCATAAATGATGGTTCCATTCAGTGACCGCCCAATGATGGTTAATACAAGTCAAGGTTGGAGTTGCTGCGCATGGTAAATAACAGTTTTGTGTGGCAACTCCACTTGAAATTTAGAACTAATATTCTTAGTCACTGAACGGAACTATAAAAAGGCTTTTTGTAATGACTTAGTGATATGGGTAAGTTGAGTCTAGGTCCAGCAACTGAGAATGCCAGATTTCCATAGCTGACAGCTATGATTTTTCAGTTAGATTTTCACGACAGAACCAAAAACCAAATGACAGGATTGCTATTAATTTGCGTGTCAGTGTTATGTGTGTTCGCGCGATGTTCATGCAAGACGCGCGAGAATTTTGTGTAGAGGAACTTTTCGTGTTACTTACAATATCTTTATTTGCAGACAGGGTAAGATCTTTGCAAGACTACTTGTTCAAGGGTTTAATAACAGTAAAGATCCAAGGCTTGGTGTGGAGTTCGCAGGAAGGTAGTGTTTATATCTATTACTGGTCCTTTTTACAATATAGGACGGACAAATCTTCTCGAAGGACAGATCGTCCGTAACTTTGTAACGTCGTTAACGTTAATGTCAACTCAACAAAACCAGATTGTGTGTGTCGCATTTTCATATCAGACGACTTGTCCGTCATAAGAAGATTTGTCCGTCATAAGAAGATTTGTCCGTCATAAGACGATTTGTCCGTCATAAGACGATTTGTCCGTCATAAGACGATTAGTCCGTCATAAGACGATTTGTCCGTCATAAGACGATTTGTCCGCCATAAGACAATTTGTCCGTCCAGACAATTGTCCGGCATCTTCTAGTGTAAAACGGCTTATAGTCAATATACTCCATGCATTTAAGCCGTCGCTTGAAATGTTTTCAAAGATGCGCGCCTTTATTTGGTCAGTAATTTTCTAGAAGCTAGAAATGAATATTTTTTTAATTTAATTCCGGCCCAATTAGCAAATACGCAAAAAAACCCGCATACATTTAGTGCCAACCCTTTTAAATGGTAAACACTTAACACTTACTTAAAAATAAGCTCTATTTTATCTACTTAACAATTTTTTTTTAGCGTCGTTTCCTCAAGCTAAATGTTATTCAAGATATCGTGAGCTGAATTGTGATAAAAATTGTATTGTGAATCAGATATCGATGCGGCTCTATATATTGTATTCAAAACGGTATGTTTTTGAAATCGGTGGAAATACTGAAGTTCTAATTATATTCGATCGGTAAATGCAAGGGTAAAAGCATCGGATAACTCCACTAAAGGATATACCGAAAGTGTTTTAATAAGGGCGTGGACGATTTTTTACCCCTAAGAGATACGACAAGCATACTGTATTTACCCGAATAAGCGCCGCCCTCGAATAAGCGCCGCACTTTAACCATTTAATGTTACTCTAGAACAGCATTGGAAATACATTTTTACCAAAAGCTATATTCTTCAATGCAAACTAGTTATCTTTCACCGGTCGCCCATTGAGTTATCTCCCCAATATTCGTAGTTCTGGTCAAAAAGGGGACAGTGAGATCGAGAAAAACGTATTATTAAGTGAATACCATGCCTAAAAGCACTTTACACATTGAATTAAAAAAATGTTCTTTATTATTCTCACATCCGTGCCATCAATATTTAAAGAGATAAGTAGCCACTTAAGTCATATACAATGATGTTAAGCACTTTGGTCAAGAGCAATTCTAAAGCCGTACTATTCACAAGCCAACTTTATGATTTGTAGCGATGCCTGACTCAAGTGCTTAATGAGTTAAAAAGAAGACATTTGTCATTCTAAAGTTAATAATGTAGTTGATTGTAATGATGATAATAATGTTGTTGGTACGTAGTGTTAATAATGATAATAACGATAATGATAATGATGATGATAATGATAACGATAATGATAACGATAATGATAACGATAATGATAACGATAATAATGACGGTAAAGATAATGATAACGATAATAATGACGGTAAAGATAATAATAACGATAATGATAATGATAATGATAACGATAATGATAACGATAATGATAACGATAATGATAACGATAATGATAACGACAATGATAACGATAATGATAACGATAACGATAAAGATTATGAAAATTATAATAATTATAATAACGATAATAATACTGATAATAATAAAGATAAAGATAATGATAGCGATAATATTAATGATAATGATAATGTCGGTCAAAGCGACGAGTAAAAGAAAAACAACAAATCTAGTCGTAAATTTAATTTAAAATAATAATAATGATGATAATCATAATGGTGAAGACAGTCGTAGTGTAAATAAAAATGATTCAAAACAATATATTTGAACATGTTATGAGTAAAATAACAAGCTAATCAGATAGCAATGTCAGCTTAGTATTAGTCGAATACATTACTTTTTATAACTTTATATAACTTTTTATTATTAAAAGCTTACCATTCAAACTTCTTGATCAAATTTACCCCAATAATTGCCTTCTTAGAATGACCTATCTTGTTAGAAAACCTACCTTAAATCATATGTACATTCATCATTGAATGTAATCATCTTTGCTTACAATAGCTGTGTTAATTTTGTTTCAGATTGGCGGGTGTCATGGCGGAGTTGATTAATCAGAATGAGCCAACGCCAGTGCGCAAGTTCCTACTCAACGTCCAGTGGGGGGTGCGGTATTTTATACGTGCCACGCCACTACTGTGTGCGCAGAAGTGTAAGTACCTAGTCGCTAATAGACCATTTCACGGTTTTTATTGATCAACCCCCGTCTCAATATCGTGTACGTATCAGAGATATGCCTATTGTTCTGTTGCAATCTCAACCTGTTAAAAAAAAGAAAAACATCTCGCTCGCTAATCAAAATCTTTTGTTACTTCTCACCTACAATACCATATATGGTATGGCATTGTTTTCAAGATTGCATACGGTCTCTTTGATACGAATACATTCTCTAGAATTCGACTACAGTCCGTGGTAATGTACACATTATCAAACAATTAAAGCACATACAAATTCCACGGATATATTCAATTCCTAAAGAATGTATCACACGGTATCGAGGCTGAGGATTATTGGACGAGAACCGTGGTTTATTGCAAAACGAGTGGGGGATTGGTACGAGTTGTAACCGCAAAGCATGTATGGATTGTTCCCCCCCCCCCCCCCCCCCCATAAAAGGGCAAACAACTATATTAGATAAATGTTTGTCAACATAAATGAATTTTGTGTTTGTTGTTGACAGTATCAACGGCATTAACCATCCTTTCTCATTGGACAACTAAACTCCTTAACTGTACGTGGTCGTCTCTGCGTATTTCCATGGCAACACAGATTTACGCGTTCTGGAGACATCTCATGTGTAAGTCAGTCAGTTAGAAGCTCAGTCAATCAATCTGTTTGTCAGTCAGGCAGACAGTCAGACAGTCAGGAACTCAGTCAATCAATCTGTTTGTCAGTCAGGCAGACAGTCAGTCATTCAGATAGACAGACAGTCAGTACATTAGTCAGTTAGTCAGCTTGACAGTGATTGAGTAAGTCAGACGTCAGTTAGTCAGTAAATTAGTCAGTCAGACAATCAGACAATCCTCAATCAGCCAGGTAGTCAGTCAGTCAGTCAGTCAGTCAGTCAGTGATTGAGTGAGTCAGTTAGTTAGACAGTCAGGTAATTAATAAACAGTCAATCAACCAGTCAGACAGTCAGTCACTTAGACAGCCACTCTATTTCACATTAAAATTCCGCCATTAATCTATTCTCGTTATAGGTTCTGGTCTGAACGACCTTCATTTTGTTGGTGTTGCGATGTTGCTGTTGTCTCTGCATAAGCTCCACACCGTACTTTCTGTAAGTCATTGTCTGTATGTTAATCAAACATTTCCATTTTTGGAACAAATACGGTGGAATCAAACCCGCTTTCTATATATATGTGCAGGAACCCTCATAAAACCGGAAATATCTTTTAACTGGACATAATTTTCTCTCAACCGGTTCCACATTTAAATTCCCCAAAACAACCTCAATTTACCGAACCCCCGCTAAGCCGAAACATTGGTCACACGAGGCCAGTGTCACAACAACAACAACAAAAAATGTCACGTGACACCACATTCGCTTTAAATCCTCGATACCAGCATTAACATTATAGATAGTTATTAGGGGGCGGATCCAGAAATTTGTTAGGGCCGGGTTGTATCAATTGCAAAGGTGTTAGGGAGTGTCCAGTCCCTAAATGTCTTAAATAGAATAGGGGTAATTGTAGCGCTAGGGGGTGTCCGGTACCACTAGGGACAGCCCCTAGATCTGCCCTGGTTAAATTGAGATTCTTATGATATTGTTTTGTTTTGTTAGCCCTACGACCAGATGGATCTATCTCAAGTACGCTGTCAAAGTATGCTAATGTCAGCCATTGAGAGAGCTCGTCGTCAGAATCTTCTTAACCAAGATTTGTTTCTGCAAGCAAACTAATGTAAGATACTAGTATTGCTAATAACTCGTCATGAACATGATCACAGATGATGATGATATCATGACGGGGATATGATGATATATTATAACAATTTTGATACATGATATATGATGATATGATTATGGTGGTGATATGACAGTGATGCATGATATATGATGATATGATTATGATGGTGATATGACAGTGATGCATGATATATGATGATATGATTATGGTGGTGATATGACAGTGATACATGATATATGATGATATGATTATGGTGGTGATATGACAGTGATACATGATATATGATGATATGATTATGATGGTGATATGATGGTGATGCATGATATATGATATGATTATGATGGTGATATGACGGTGATGCATGATATATGATGATATGATTATGATGGTGATATGACAGTGATGCATGATATATGATGATATGATTATGGTGGTGATATGACAGTGATACATGATATATGATGATATGATTATGGTGGTGATATGACGGTGATGCATGATATATGATGATATGATTATGGTGGTGATATGACGGTGATGCATGATATATGATGATATGATTATGGTGGTGATATGACAGTGATGCATGATATATGATGATATGATTATGGTGGTGATATGACAGTGATGCATGATATGATATTCTTAGCGTGTTACAACCCTCTACAAGTGTTTTGTTTGATCTCAAAAAATATCTATTTTGAAATTTAATTTGGTATCCCCGGTCTCAGATGTCGCACTGTAATTATAATGTTGTTAAAAATAAAATAACAACTAATAATCCCAATCTTTATGTTTTTCAGATTTTAAGTCTTATCTACTTCTCTATTGATCCAAGACAGAGAACAAATCATTAAATTATAATTGTTACAGACAAAATCCCGAATCAAATATATAGACAAACTCGAAGGATTTCAAAATTTTATCAAGATAGATATAATATATATTGATATATTATTGTCGTATAAATTATTGACAAAGATATTATTTATGCCCATAAAGGGCTAAAACCTGACTTATTGTTGTTGGTAGTATTTTCTGCGCATGTGCAATTCTTTATTTGTCTGATATAAAATATAGCACCATGACGTACCCATCGCGCGGTCACGCCATGGGTTTTGTTATTAACAAGGCAAGCTATGTACAGCAAAGTGGGATTATCAGTATACTCATCAATCCATCATGACATGCTACTCATTTTATTTCTATGAATCAATCAATCAGTCCATTGATCAGTCCATCGATCAATCAATTAGTCCATCGGTCAGTTAGTCAATTAATCAGCTAGTCAGTCAGTCCATAGGTCAATCAATCAGTCCATCGATCAGTCCATCGATTAATCAATCAGTCCATCGGTCAATCAATCAGTTCATCGATCAATCAATCAGTCTATCGGTCAATCAATCAATCCATCGATCAGTCCATCGATCAATCCAACGATCAATGAACTAGTCCATATATCGGTCAGTTAGTCAATTAATTAATCAATCAGCTAGTCAATCAGTCCATAGGTCAATCAATCAGTCCATCGATCAATCAATCAGTCCATCGATCAATCAATCAGTCCATCGATGAATCAATCAGTCCATCGGTCAGTCAATCAAGCAGTCAATAAGTCAATCAGCCAGGCAATCAATTAATCAATCAATTAATCAATCAAACAAACAAACACTCATAAATTTATCATTACAATCAATCAGTACAAGAGCAAATGTTTAATTTATTCGTACAAATAGGAATTACATCAGATAACATTATCAAAACCAAGTTTAAATGTAGCAAAAATGTAAAATATCATAGAGAAATGCTTAGAATGTATAAATTATTTCATATACATATATCTGTATCTAAATATATCTAATAATCTATATATGAATCCGTGTGATTCTTAAAAATATTTTAAGTTGTTTGACAACCGCGTCATGGCAGAGCTCGATTGGGCTCCCTGTGTTATGATAGATCATTATAAGAAACTGTACAATGTGGATATATAGTGATTGTGATTGGCTTTTAGTGAGAAAGTTTAAAAATATTATTGTATAAATAAAGATGCGGTTGCCATTATCTGTGGACTGGGACGACTTGAAATAGTGATCTTGACGCTGAAACAAACAAATGACGTCATTAATAATGCTATACTTTAAAAATACGATTAAGAATGCTTGATAATAATAACAACAAAACAACAAATAAATAAACAAAGCATCAACAAAACAAAAATAAAAAAAAGTATACAAACATTTTACAACAACAACAACAAAAACAACAACAAAACAAAATGGAATGCATCTCAATGCACCGGCTTTAAAATTATTATATGTACGGACCGCTATTCAGAGTGGCTTACAATCACGATTAGTGTGTATTAGTATGAGCGAGTAAACTAGGAATATAAAACAGTACTACGATGCTAACGGATATCAATAAAAAGATAAAGACATTTTTGTTCTAACTAATTCGCTTTTTTCTTAAGTTTTTATATTGAAATGCACTTATAAACTTGTTTCAAAAATCGTTGTCGCCGTCAAAGCAACAAGCATTAATCGAATACCGAAATGAATGCTGGTTTTGTGCTAGTAATATATTGAAATTAAACTTGTTATCAAACAATTGATAGTAATATAATAACAAGTACATGAACTGATGCTCACATTTTGTTATTAGTTCGAATTCTTTAGGGAACAAGACTGATTTCAATACATTAGCAGCACAAAACCAGCATTCATTTCGGTCTTGGCTTGATGCTTGTTGCATGCTTTTAAAAGCTGCGAGAACGTTTTTTGACATAGGTGTAACACAGTCCCCCATTGTCATAAGGGGTACATCGGTTAGTGATTGGTCAATGATACTTACTGCTATAAGAAAGAATATCCATCACAGGAGTAGACGGACGATTATCGTCAAGTCGAGACCGTGACCCTGTACGATTGCGTGACTTTGATCTATCACTACGTGGAGTGTCATACCCTGAACCTCCTGACGCAGACGACTTGCGTGGCTGTCGGTCACGATTCGGCGATGTACCGCGTGACGTTCTTCCGTTCGTTATAGATCCATTTCGTGACTTCCCTCTTGATGGTGAAGGATTGCGTGACCTTCCCCTTGATGGTGAAGGGTTGTGTGACCGTACAGGTGATGAGGACCGTGATGCCTGTCGGGAAGACGGTCTCGACCTAGAATCGTGAAGAGTGCACGAGGTAGCTGGGTGTGACCGGCTCAAGCTTGGCGTAACAGGTCGCGGGTGAATACCTCGACGCTTTTTCGCTGACGCAGTTGACGTCAGACTTAACGACGACGCTGATAGGTTAGTTCCATAGTGTTTGACCAGGTTACCAGTCCTCCCCGGTGAACGATCTCTAGGGCTTAGGGATCCTCCACGGCTAGATCGGCTTGTCATTCTCGACCGAGGTCGACTTCTTCCGCCTGTCACGTCACGTAAGTCTTTATCCTGGCGTGACAAACGACGTGCAATTTCTTGGAATTCTTGTGGTAAGTGACTGTAAGCCTCGACACCATGTGTGTCCGTTCGCGGTTCGATGTGTTTGTAGTGGTTCAATCGTCCATTGGTGATCTATCGAGATAAGAGTTTATCGTCAGCGGTCTCCATATACAAGTGCAATAGAAATGCGAGACGGAGAACGGAAATACTTTGTTATGTAGTTGTACCCTAGTTGATTGTGGATGTTAGTCCTAGTTCAAACATCGCAAACATCGCATTTCATATGTACCGACTATAATCTAAAGGAATTCAAACAATTGGTTTGCTCATTTGCATATAGATTAGGCACATGTGAGATGCGACGTTTGAGTTAAACATTAGACGCAGTTATCATGATTCGTTGAAAACGGACTGGTTTACACTCAACACATAGAGTGAAATTGTCTTTCTACTACAGCAATACGATTATCGTATCAAAGATATGCCTATTGTTCTGTTGCAATCTCAACCTGTTAAAAAAAAATTTCGCGCGCTAATCAAAGTCTTTTGTTACTTCTCATCTACAATACCATATACGGTAATGGCAATATTTTTGATACGTTTTCTCTTCTTTTCCATCAGCTGGATTAATTTGGTTATATACATGCATTTGGTTTATATACCTGATAAAACACTGTTGCTCGTTTTTACATAAAAAAATGAAAAGTATTGTATACCTTTTTGCTGCCTCCACCCGGTACGTGGTTAATGTTACGGAACGAGTTGACCTTGGATTTAGCAGTCTTGGAATAGTCAACTTTCTTGTTGGTTATCTTTCCTTTCCCACCACCTTGAAGAGAAGAAAACAGTTACAATAGTTTCTCAGTTACAGCAATAGGTGAGCGTAGTGTTTAGGGACGGACCATTAGATTTTTGAGGGGGGGGGGGGGGGGGGGGGGGGGGGGGCAAATACCAAAAAACAATTCGAGCACAGCCTAAAAGTGGAAAAAAAAATTCGAGCACATCAAATATTCTGAAAAAAAGGATCGTGCAAGGTGAAAAAAAATTCGTGCACATACTTAGAGTGGGAAAAAAATATCGTGCAAAAACAAATTTCCCACCCCCCCCCCCCCCCTCAAAAATCTAATGGTCCGTCTCTTACAAGTGTTGGTATTGTGATGCTTATTTTTGCAGTTTTTTAATTTTCTTTGTTCTAATAACAATGGTTGTTGGCAAAACCATAACAAAATACGTCACTGTATATCCACCTATTACAAAGAATAACAGCAAGGCAACAAAACCGCGCAATTTCATTGTAATTGTCACTTCAACACGTTTCATGGATCAGAATATATAATACAGTTGACTCTGTCTCTCTCTCTCCGACCACCCTAGGACCAGGAGAAATTGAAGTGGTCGCTTATTTATTAGAGATTTATTAGAAAGTTTATATGGGAAGCAAATCAGGAAATTAAAAGAGTGGTCGCTTATATTATGGGAGATGGTCGCTTTAGAGAGTGGTCGTTCAAAGAAAGTCAACTGAATATAATAGTATTCCATATTGTTACAAAATACGTTTTTGGAATTCATTCCATATCCGTGGTTACAAAATGTCTTTTTGTTAAAACCCACCTGGTTTGGAGGTCTTGTTATTGGTCGGTCCTACTTTTGCCTTTACATACTTTACATCATTTGTCTTTAGACCGTTTTGAATCTTGGGCTGTTGATAAGCCATCAAATGTTAAGATATAAAAGTTTGCGCAAATAATTTTTTTTGTGTAAGTTCTTACCTTTCCGTTATGCATGGTCGGTGTTTTGGATTTCGGTGTCGTCTTAGCGTGACCGTTGGTTAGTCCATTAGTATGACCGTTATGACCATTCGAGGGGACGAGAGCTGTATCGGGAAACAAGAAAAATATTAGTATTTAACTGAAAAGCTAGAGATGATGATACAATGTACGTTGTAATAGGTGATGATGGTGGTGATGACGGCAATGATGATGATGACAATGATGATTATAATGATGATAATGATAGTAAAAATGATGATGATGATGATGACCGGTGGTGGTTCAGTGTTAGATAAAAATCAGTCAAAGAAAAAGTGAAGACAATGGTTGTTGTGGTGCTGGATGATGATGATATAATGATGATGATGATGATGATGATGATGATGATGATGATGATAATGATGATAATGATGACCGGTGGTGGTGATGGTGGTGCTTCAGTGTTAGATATAAATCAGTCAAAGAAAAAGTGAAGACAATGGTCGTTGTGGTGCTGGATGGTGATGATATGGTGGTGATGATGATCATGATGATGACGATGATGATGATGATGATGATAATGTCGACGGCAATGGCAGTTATAGCGAGAAACGTTTGATGATTATTAATGATGCTGATAGTAACTTCAAGTAATCGTCCTAATATTAAGATGATGTAGTATCATCAATCATCAGCCCATTATTACTTACATCTTGTAATAGGTGCCTGTATATTCCCTCTAACATCTGTCTCCATATCCGTCAAACTTTCATCAGACATCAACGAATCGTAACTATTCTTCCTGGAGCTGCATGGCGTCTTAAAGTACGCGCACTCAGACACAGGTGAATCTGGATAAAAATCTTTATCTGGTCTATCTCTCGTCCATTCGTTTGATTCAGCCGTTGTAAACTGTAATTCACTATCAGTGAAAACATCCGAGCTAAGATCAGATAAAGCTATATCCAAATCGTTGTAGTCGCCATTTTGTAATGTTCTATTTTGTTGGTTAACGTAGTGTAGAGTGAGGTCATAACGACTTAAACTTTCCAATGCGTTAATATCTCCGCCTTTATGTATTGACGGGTTAGTTTTAGTACCCGCATGCTCGTTTGGTTTAGCACCGCTGTGCGCATTTACCGCAGGCTCGTGGTTATCCTTCTTTGCAGCGAGTGTAGATTTAGCTTTGTAATATTGATTAGTTTCTAGTTGTATTTTCTCCGTGCTTTGAATAGGCGAATAATCTCTATCTGTCCCACGTTTGGATTCAGTTGTACTTAAATCTTCCTGTCGATCCAGGCCTCTGGCGGTGGTTCGTATCGGAGAGTAATCCCTTTCCCTGGTATCAACTCGTTTTCTAATTTCAATATCATCATCACTACCAGTACTCCTATTTGGATTCCTTGATTTCCTGACATGATCAGAAATATCTAAATTCTCTAGACTTGTATTCAAATTCGACCCAAAATCTAAATCATCGCCATGTTTTTTAAACAGTCCTTCGTTAGAAGAAAGCGCTTCTTTTTGGTCCATATCTTTAAATGTACTAATTTTCTTGTCGAATGTTGACCGTTCGTTTCCCTTTTCGTTTTCTATAGGTTTCTGAGGTTTCTTTTTAGGACTTGATAGAGCGAAAAGGTTTTCGTACATTTTGACGTTTCCGCCCATGGAGTATTGAAACTCGGCATATTTACTGTATTCGTCGGGCGATGAATGGTCGTAGTAGAATGGCAATTCCTCTTGGACCTTGACTTCCTCGAAGGTTGGCAAGTAGCTCGATTCGTCAGAGTAGAATAGATTATTTGGGATAATAACTTGTTGTTCTTTGTGCTTTCTATCGATACAAGAAAAGAGAAAAATAAGCATTTAGTCATTTTGCATTTAGCGTTTTAAATATTAAAGTCTAGTTCAGACGTTGCATCTCACATGTGCCGAATCTAATACAAATGAATTCAAACAATAGGTTTTGCTCGTTTTCATTAGATTCGGCACATGTGAGATGCCACGTTTGAACAAGGCCTAATAATATTATTAGTGTTTTTAGTTTCTGTCTTGAGTTCTTGAGATACGAAATAGTTTCATCATATATTAAGAGATGAAATACCTGAATTAAAAATGCACTGAAATGATTATAAAAAATATATTAACTAAGTTTTTACAATGAATATTAATATAAGTGCGAGTCGACGTTTCGACGCATCAAGCGTCATTTTCAAGACATTGTTGACTGTCTTAATTTATATTCATACTCACTCTGTTATAATATTTTCATTTTCAGTCTTGAAAATGATGCGTCGAAACGTCGACTCGCACTTATATTAATATTTTTTATTAATTATCGGAATATTATTTATTTATTTATTATGTACAAAATAACTTACTTTTATCATAAGGAGATATAGAAAACTTGCGTAGATTTTTGCGGAAATATTGTATACTAATGCTCAAGTGGCCATGGATGCCATTACAGTTTCGAGAATAAATGAATAAAAATTAAAAATTAAAACAAAAGCTCAGTAAATTTGAAATAAATTGTTGTAGCATTCTAGAACGTTGATGCTCATTTTATGCCATAGAAGAATAGGCTAAATATCATTAACTACGCGAAAGGATGAAAAAAAACTAAAATTTCTAGCCTCATTTTCATATATATTCTGCTTATTAATTACATATCATCAACACCGAAAACAGCGGCTATTCTATTTGAATTCAACTGACAAGCAATAATAAAGAATGAATAATTTTGCTCGAAATAATTCAAACATGTTTAGCCACTAATTGTCAAATTTCGACGACTCTTTCTGAAAAGGCTCCGCGCGTTACTAGTAAATACTTTAAAGTTGACATACGCAGTACAAAATTAAAATTGAATTTGCCAACACAGTGCCAGTTCGAATCGACTAGAATAGATATAATTTTGCATACATTTATTCATATTAGAAATTGAAACTCTTTCTAAATTAACTCTACTATTTTTCAGTAAAATTCTTACTAATTGTCCTGTCTAAAAATTCGTTCAAATAATATGGTCGATATTGGCTATTTTATGCGTTTAATCCCAATTAGCATAGACCAGAGAATAAAACATTTTTTTACGAAAATTCAAATGAGCTATATGTTTCAGTTCGTCCCTTTAAAACAATAATAATATTTCGATCAGGTTTTTTTGCTCCGATTGTTTTCTAATTGAGCTGCTACAGCGAATTGTTTAAATTAATTTTGCGTGTGTTTAGTTAAAATTAAAAGAAGAATAAACGAGACTTTTTTTGTGTATATAGGAATAAACTATACCTATTACAATTCTAACTCCGACTGTTCCACAACTATATATAACTGCTATACTTCGTATAGTCAGTTGAAATTAAAGGACCAATATAGCTTGCTTTTTTCTTTTATATTAGTTACCAGTTATTGTAATAATAGATGGGAAATAAGACCGTCAAAATGACAATGTTGCATGTATTGAATAGATATATACCTTTGCTTTCCTCTTAGTACAATTCTAACTGTTCAATTGTAGCTCCAACGAGTTCAGTTAAAATTATTGGTCCATAAATATCCTTCTTTAGTAAGTAATGAATTAACGGTACTGTTTTTAGAATATGAATGTCGGAACCATGGAGTTTGTGGCAACGAGTCATGGACGCAAAAGCTGAACACACAGGTGGAATAGATGTTGAGGTAAATATGCGGTTACATAGCCATGCAGTTGCTAAGCAACATGGTGAGTAGGGCTCTCAAATGACCTACTGATGTAATCTATTTTTGGCAGATTACATATAGACGAAATGAAATTGTAATGATGAAAACAATTACATCAATGCCAACTACCCAAGGGAACTTGGGTAAATGATTAGTTCCTATAGAATACTGCAGTTTTACGTTACATCTAGTACCGCTGTACTATTTGACAAAAGGCGCATTTGCACAGGCTAAGCTCTCGGATATTCACAAATTCCACAAATACTACCGCTAATCAATAGAATACTATTTTGAATTTACTCCGATTCGAGATTATCCCTGTGCAAATGCGCCTGTTGTCAAATTGTATAGATTATAATACGAAACTGGAGTTACTTTAATTTCAGGGTACATACGACTGATCATTTTAGGGGCTGCGCATGCGTCGGTGTTTCTAAGGAAACATTTGGAGTAAATTAAAATGTACCATAACTAGCAGTTAAACTGGTGTGGAATGTGTAGATGTTTTAAAGAAAACAAATTGAGTAAAAATGTACGATAACTAGTGGTTCAACTTGTGTGGACTATGTAGATGTTTCTAAGGGAATATTTGGAGTAAAATTGTACGATAACTGCGTCGAGGAAACTTTCAGCTGCAATTTAAATAGGATATATTTGTACATAAAAATGTTTCCTTAGAAACACTGACACAGCATACTAGTTTAACGCTTAAATTGTACATATTTTTTTGCAGAAACATCGACGCATGTCAGTTTGAAATCCAGTTGTTTCGCCAGCAATAGTTTAACCCGGCGCTGTAGTTATTACACATTTTACTCCCTTGTTTCCTTAGAAATAGTTACATTGCTAGTTATCGTACATTTTACACCAAATGTTTCCTTAGAAACACTGACACAGCCCACACTAGTTTAATTTAGCAGCTAGCTATCGTAAATTTTACACAAATTGTTTCCTTAAAAACACCGATCACACTCCACACTATAGTTTAACCGCTAGTTATCGTACATTTTACTCCTATTGTTTCCTTATAATAAACACTAACCCACTCCACACTAGTTTAACTGCTAGTTATCGTACATTTTACTCGAATTGTTTCCTTAGAAGCACAGACACACTCCACATTAGATTAACTACTTTAGTTATATAGTCAGCTTAGTCAAATAGAGCAACCAGTAAGCTGGACTATACGCACGTGTTACTATTGTTAACCCGCTCAGCTTATAGTATCTATTGTTTACAATGGGATATTGATATATTAGTTAATACGTGAATTGATACTCGGTACTTTTAATTCGTTTCTTGTATCTCATCTCCGAACAATCGGTTCTCGTCTTATTGTTAAAAGTATTAAAATACTAACTTAACAAAAGGTTGAATGAAATTGTACGAGTTTTGCACACACGTGAAAACAATCTTTATTCCTAAGGGGCTGTTTATATGAAGTCGAGTTGTCCCTGCTAGCCGGGATAACTCTTTTGTTTTATATTCCCCTAGGGACACAAAACAATAGAGTTATCCAGGCTAGCAGGAACAACTCGTCTTCATATATATAGCCCCTAAGTAGAAAGTTGTTAGTTTGTCAGTCTACCATTCGCCTGATAAAGACTATAGCAGTATAGCAGTCGCAACGTCGCGGTTCAAACATTAACCTTCGACATTTGTGAGACAAACGTTTAACATTCTACTTACCTCATATCCACGATGAATAAAGTTTATAATTCTACTTTATTACTTATTGTTAAATTAAAAAGGGCAGATGTCTTACAAAATGTTCATAAGTTTGCCATTCAATTCTACCGCAAAAGATCAACAATTGTCTTACTAATCCGAGGGATTGTTAACATGGAAATTCAAAGAAACGTTTTTATTGCACACGATAAACTTTTTATTATTTGAATTGAAATTGTGTTGTAAATATATTCAATAAAAATCGCTACATAGCTAGTAAATGTCCAAAATGTATGCATGCATTTGATAGCTGTTTGCATTTCAAATTAAAGTTGATTTTTCCGAGGAAGTTTCTGCTAAAGCAAAAGACCGTATCAATCAATAAACATATATGTTTCAAAGTTGCAAATACTTTTGAAATGTTTCATTTCACAAAAAATTGCAGAAACGTTTTGAGTCATATTATTTTAAAGAAAATTGAAATAAAAAATCATTGACTAGGTCGGTTGAGCTAGTGCATTCTTTAGTAAATACGTAAGATAAAAACAATATATTTATAGTAAACATTATCATTGCGTTTTCAAAAAACCGCAAATTCGAACCTTTTGGATTAATTAATCCCTTTAGAAGTCTTGAATTAAGTGATTTTTGCACGATCGTTAACTTTTTCATTGACTAGAATTCACTACAATGAATGAGAAACTCCTCGCTTCAATGAAACGCGAGCAACTCATGCATACACTTGGTCACAAACGTCCAAAATTTGTCCAACCTTTAAACTCATTTACCTTCGCATTTTCCGGAGTTTTTTCTTTTCCCTCCAGGTTTCTCTTAGAGCGTACATCCTAAAGTTAACAAAAGAATGGCTTGTATCAAGCTACTTCTATTCAAAGACAAAATCAAACAATCTTTAAATTACTAAACTTGAATTTGAATTAAGTTCATGCTTCAGATATTTACCCTAAAGCGCTCCACATTTTCAAATCCCGGTTAATTCAGCGTGCTCTTTAGCAAAACAACAGCCAAACTCTACATTCAGCGTTAAAAATGGCGGCAAAATTGAGGCAAAATGGCCTCCCTTCAATAGACTACGTGGCGAGTAGAAATCGCTAAAGTCAAACTCGAGAAAACAAAAGTCAAGCGAACAGGTACAGACTGGTATGTTACAAATCCACCAGTATTGTTTTCCTTCATTCGCGAGGGAACTATCTCGATCAAAATAATGCTTGCTTGCTTGCCTGGTTTTTAGCCGGCTCCATTATTTTTTCTTTTAGTGTATTTCTGGCTAAGGAAAAGAGCTGTTGTTTCGTGAATGCCTTGTCATTAACTGATTAAATGATAGATATGATGTTGTTATTTATCCGCCCCATTTACAGTGAATTAGTGATTTCATCCGTTCATTATAAAACCGATCAAGTCACTTTCACATGAATACATCACAAAAATTCAATCAAATATTTTCAACAGAATTCTTATTGTTCAACCCATGTTTAAAATACTCTGGTATATTGACAGATCCAGTGTTTGTGTAGGTAGAAAATAAGGTTTTTCTTCTTACAAAAGACCATTCGGCCACCTGTTCGGCACCAGAAATGTTCATTTAATTGTTTCAGTTTTTTAATACACGCCAGTGGAGCAAAGTATGCTGGGTAATGGGCATTATATCGAGGCTGGCCTTTGATTAACAAGTCATGATGATGATACTGATGGCGATATTGCTAAATTCGAGAGAAAACTAATGGCTGTCACGTGACCACTGAAGTATATATTGCAGCTCATGAACAGAAAAGAGTTTTATCGTGTATTTTAAGAATATATTAGATACATTGTTTTTTTTCTGATGGAAATAGCACTCTAGAACAGTTTGAATCTTAAGGAGATAATTAAATTGCAGATATTTTTCTTTTATCGAAAAATTTTCGTTCAATATTAAATGCAACTCAAAGCAAAATTGCAATTGTTTAGAATGCAAATTTACCTCGTTGCATCGCTAAAACATGGTTTAAATTTATAGCTGCATTTTACTGATGTTAACGTAACTATAACGGTTACTTTTCTACGTATAAAATCCGTTGAAACTCAAGAAAAGGTATATAAAACTTACCAATAAAAGTTCGCTTTCCAAGCCTTCAAGTAATTTAAACCTCGCGCCAAATGTAAGAATGAGCACTAGTACTTAGTCTCCGCGCGACTTACTTCTTGTCCAAATGCCCGGATAAAGTTAAAATGGCGGACGATTTGTACTTAGCAACTAAGATTTTCAATTAGACTTGCTATTTCTCGTATTCACTGACACTTCTGAGCTTCATTTTAAGTTCAAGCGATGGGAAGTGCTTAGTTCTTTCCAAATATGCCTGCTGGCAAGGTATGGTTTCATTTCTCTTGTGATTTTTGACCGATTTGTTCGGCGTCTATTTTAGTTATTGGTTGTCAAGTTCAACATTTGTGATAGAAAAGGAAATGTATTGTATATTTTTCCAAATGGAACTCTAAGATTTTGGTTTTCACGAAAATATATATTAATTAACAATGCCTTTATTTTGGAAAAGAGTTTTAGTCGAGAAAGCTGTATGTATTTTTAATATTAAACATAGGATAAATTAATATTCAACTTTATTTAATTTATATTTTGTACATTATGTAAGATTACGATTGTTTCATTATAAAATTACAGGTATGCCTTAGAAAAAAACTCAACATGTTATCTCTATTTTATCTCAAATACTATATTAGTTCCTAAAATTTGAAAGCTGTTCATTTCATAGGTTTTGTGTTGACTTCACTTTAAGTTCAAAAATATATAATTTGAATACGGAGCCAAATTGTTAGATTCGTTTATTATAAAAATACAATACTGCAGTTTGCCGTTAATGTTTTCAGAGTCGTACTAAAGATGACACATGGAAAGAAGCTGACTTAAAGAAAGCAATCCAGGTACTAAATTATAAACCATATCATATGAAGTATTTTTTTATTAAAGCTCATATATATTTATCATTGGATGAATGTATCGTCAAAGACGTGTTCGTATTTTACATGCTTTTGATGAATAAATAAATAAATCTCTATACGTGTAAATCAGTTGTGTAAAAATTATGGTCAGTTTAAATAGCTTTGAATTCATGATAAATAAACTCTTTAATATATAACAAAAAGTTTTGTATACAAGTTTTGATACCTTGACTACACATATAACTTATTTATTAATGTATTTATTTATAACAGGTTCCCATTTAAATCTGTACTTTCCCATTTAAATCTGTACTTATGCAAATTTTGTTGATGTGTGCTAAACACACAGATCAACCAATCAGACTCAAGTACATTAAGGCCTGGGACAGGCCTAATTTCAGATAAGACGAAATATTTTCGATTTTTTCGTGAAAACAATCCAAAAGGCAACAAAACTTTCAGATAACCTTGATTCCATTTAGTGGGATCTTTTTGTGTTGCATTTGGGCAGAACCACTGATTACATGGTGGATCACGTGACTTTTTGATATTCAAATTTTCAAATATTCCTCCGGTAGTGAGTTCAAAACGTATTGGAGAAGTAATTTAAATACTTAAAGTTATTTCTCTTCTGGATTGCTTTTCAAATGTGTCTTGGCTCGTTGAAAAAGTAAACTACTTTAAGGGGTTGTTATGCAAAAAATGTCACGTGACTTCACATATGCCCATTTATCTTGTTACCTAAAAGTTAAAGGTCGTCAGCTAAGACAGTATCATATATTTATTAGTGAGAACTATCCTTTGTTGCCGAAATTTTGTTTCAGCAGCTTTCTCCACCACCAGAGAGAGCTTTTTATGTTTAGTCATGTGACCCTGCCTGTGACGTCACTAATTATCAAAAAAGGCCATAGAAAAGTTAAGGTTGTTGAGTTCCATCATATTACCAAAAATAAAATTTATCGAGAAACATTAAGGCAGTTAAAGGTTATTTTTTAGTTTTTAGTGAGTCCTCTTGTTATCCCAGGCCTTAATGTACTTGAGGAGTATATTATTTCTGAAGTGACATTCTCTGATTGGTTGATCTGTGTGTTTAGCACACATCAACAAAATTTGCATAAGTACTGATTTAAATGGGAAAGTACAGATTTAAATGGGAACCTGTTTTATATATTTCTTGATTTCTTGATAGGGCGCCAAAAAGAAAGAAAGAAGTGATGGCAAGTCAAAGGAGAGTACAAGTGACAGAAGAGAAAGACGAGTAAGTAAAGACTGATATAACCTCATGTGTACAAATTATATAGACTATTATCACATACACATAGCATAATAAAAAATACACTTCACTGTTTAAATTATTGTAACAAAAAATAAGTATAAACAGTCACACATTGATAATGGTCTTTTTTTGAAAAATTTGATCGAAATCTAGCTCTCACAACTGGTAGGCTACTATAATAATTTTTAAAATTTACAAATTACATTTAACACTCCCATAAAAGAACAAGAGGATAAGAACCTTCATGCTGAAATGTGGTCAATAAAGCACCCTATATATAAAAAAAGCATTGGTCTGTTCAAACCCAAAATCACGAGTTTGTTCTTTTTTGCATTTTTTTACTGTATTTCTAAATATCAATGCCATTTCAACTAATAAAATTTTCTTTTATAAGTCTGATCATGATGACGATAGAAAAAAAAGAAGAGAAACAAGAGATGATATAGCCAACGGAGAGCATAAAGATAGGGAACATCGCAGAAGAGACAAAGATGGTGACCAAGAAAAAAGAAGAGAAAGAGATATAGGAGAAAAAGGGGAACGAAGTAGAGAAAAGGGTGAACGAGACAGGGAACGAGGAGAACGATCTAGCAGAGATAAGGAGCATCGCAGGGACAGAGACAAACGAAGGGAAGTGGAGGGAGAAAATAGCGGTATAGGGAGAGAAGATGACAGGGAACGCAGAAGAACTCGAGAGAAAGAAGGTGGTGAGAAAGACAGAGAAAGAAGACACAGGTCTAGAAGAGAACATGAGGATTCTGGACGAGATGAAGAAAAGTCTAAAGACACTGAAAGAACAAGTGAAAAGGACAGGGAAAGAAGAAAAAGAAGGGAAGAGGTAAAGAAAAATTACTCATGATAAATATTTATGGTATTTGTAATAACATTTGGCCAAAAATTGATTCATGCAATGTTTTAAAGACTAGTGATACTGACAGTCATTCTATTAAAAAAAAAAAAAACTTTTCTGATTTATTTGGTTAAATGATTAAATTAGCTTAGCACTGAATCGGATAAGCGCTATATAAATATCTTTATTACTTATTACCAGTATTATTAAATTCTGAAGTCATATTATTTTCAATTGTTCTATATAGAGAGATTCAAGTGGCCATAAAAGCAGTGATAGAAAAAGGTATCAAGAAATGTTATTTATTGTATTAATGTATTAATTTTTGTTATTATAATGTACCATTTATTGCGCCCATATAAGGAAGTGACCCATGTTCAAACTGCTACTAAAAGTAACTGACTTGTAATAACTTTGGCCTAAGAAATCATTTAAACACACATATATAATAGTGACTCCATCACAGTTCCCTGTGCCATCTTGGATAGTAGCTGTGCCTTTGCATTGAAGCGAGATGCAATGATATAGACCTTTTAGCACCTTGCGGGACAATTGCTTATTTTTTAAAAAATATTTTACAACCATCACTCCCCGTCGGGGCTCTTCCATGAGGTTCACTCACACTGTCTACCACTACATTCCATATTTACAACACACAACTTTGCTCACATGTTGATTTTGACTATAGAACACTTAACTGAAGAAGCCACTGACATTGAGGCAACCAATACATGACTGATTACTGGATAGTTATTTAATAACATAAGATAATCTATACTTTGTCTAACAGTTATTATGGTTTTTCCAGAGAAACATCCAAAGAACATAGAGACAGAAGAAAAGAAAGGGACCATGTATGTAAATCTACTAATGTTTGTGGTATCAACCAATTGACTGACTGAATGATGACAGACCAACCAACTGACTGACTGACTGATTGGCTGTCCTATAATACCAACCAACTAACCAACTGACTGACTGACTGATTGGCTGTCCTATAATACCAACCAACTAAACGAACTAAACACATTGACTTATGGATTGATTGATTGAATGATTGATTGATTGACCGACTGACACATTGACTTATGGATTGATTGATTGAATGATTGATTGATTGATTGTTGGACATGGCATCAGTTCTCATTAAGGAAGAATATTGATAGAGAAATTGCTTTTTTTTTTAGAATGAATCCTCAAAACGTAGAGATGAACACAGTGAAAAAACAAGGTAAAAAACATATAAGACTTATAATATCCATGTATTTAAGATCCTTAAGAAATATGAATAGTGAGCTAAATACATTTTGTTTTACATGTTACAGAGAAAGGTCCAGAGATAAGGATGGAAGAGAGAGAAGAAAAGAACATGTAAGCATTCATTCATTTTCTCATTCATTCATTCATTCATTTACTCATTTATTCATTCATTTACTCATTCATTCATCCGTCCATTCATTCATTCATTCATTCATTCTATTTATTGATTAAATCAATCATGAATTAATTTGACTCATTGGTTCATTGATTGATTAATTGTTTGTTTGTTTGTTTGTTTGATTAATTGATTCCAAGATTGATTGATTTATTTATTCATTTATTGATGTTTTGAATCACAATTGATAGATGGATTGATCAATTGATTGATTCACTGATTTGTTCTAACTTTCATTCCTTCATTTTTTTCATCAAGACATTGATGGATTCGTTTATCTACAATTGAGACATTTATTATTTTACTAATTCTCTCATCTCCAACTTATTTGTTGATTCATCAATAGCTGTTATTACAGTTATATGCAAATGATTTTGAACAATGGGTTGAAGTCGAGGCTTTCGGGCGAAAACAATAGGTTTGCCCGAAAGCCTCGATTTGAATCCATTGTTTGAAATCATTTGCATATAACTGTAATAACAGCTATTCATTTATCAGTTTATTTATTTGTTACGCAAATATCCTTCCATATTATTTTCTTCTATAATTATTGAACTATAACTTTGTTTATCACATAACAAATGACTTTGAAATTCTAAAAATCTTAAAGTTAACATAATATTTTGTGTTTAACCCTAAAATTATAATTGCTATTTTATCTATTTATTTTATTTATTTATATAATAATTCTGGACGTGGTTACAAAGTCCACGGAGAGACGCTATTAAAAAACATTGATTTATTTATATTTCAGAGTGATTCAAGAGAAAGAAGGTCAGTACATGTTATATGCAATAGTATTATTACATTTATTTTGTTTACACCTTATTGTATTTCATTTTACTGGATTTCATTTCATTTGATTTTATTTCAGACTAAGTTGGGTTTTATTCTATTCCATTTGATAGTATTTTCCCTTATTTTACTTCATTCTAGATCCATGTTATAATTGATTAATTCAAAACATGATATTATGTATTTATCTGGGGTGTTCTATTTTCAGGGAAAAATCCAGAGATGACAGAGAAAAGAGAAGTGACAGAGAGAGAAGAAAAGAACATGTAAGTATCACAGAACCATACAATTCATTGTTTTGGTTATTTGTTCATTCTTTTGTTCATTCTTTTGTTCATTACATCATGTTTTCATATTATTCATACACCGAATCGAAATATGGCGGCCAATTTGAATAACAATTCTTCTTGACTGCCCAGCCTCGCATATATGTAAAAACTCTATTGTTTTCCAATGTGAACACGAGGCTAGACAGTCAAGAACAATAAGAGTACGCCATATTTTGATTCGGTCTATTGCTTCAATCATTCATTTATTCATTCATTCATTTAATTAATTTTTTGTCATTCATTCCATCATGTCTTAATTCATACACATACTAATTGCAAAAACATTGTCCTGACTTTTGTAATTTCAGACAAGAAGATCACTCAAGCTGAACTCTTTCTTTAAGTCTTTTAATTAATTCTTTAATTTCCTTTAAATTACAAAAGTCAGGACAACATTCTTGCAACTATGTGTACAGACTATATCTATCTATTCATTCATTCATTCATAAATTCATTCATTCTTTCACTCTTTCCTTTCTTCCCTCCTTTCTTCCTTCCCTCCTTCCTTCATTACTTCCTTCATAATTATTCCTATATTATTTGTTTCATGAATCAATCAGCTATCATTTATAATAATAATAATAATAATAATAATAATAATAATAATAATAATAATAATAATAATAATAATAAAAATAATAATAATAATAATAATAATAATAATAATAATAATAATAATAATAATAATAATAATAATAATAATAATAATAATAATACTAATAATAATAATAATAATAATAGTATTTATTTATACATGATATATATTTTACAGCATAGCTGATGTGGTCGTGTTTTGCATTCACTCTCTCACTTTACATTTTACACTTTACATTTTAATTTATTTAATAATGTATTTATTTCAATAAATTTATCCATTTACTTTTTAATTCATTTCTTATTTGCTTATTCACTGCTTTCTTTTATAATAATTGTTTTTTTATTTATTTTGAAGGATGACTCAGGGGAAAGAAGAAGGTAAAGCATAAGTTTACTAGCAACAAATGTCAGATATAGTTATATAGGGCATTCTTAAAGAGAGAGCATTCAATTGGATTATGCTCTTTTCCACACTCATTAGTTAATTTGATGAAAGCTCTGTCTCCAAACTGATTGAAGGATTGGAAAAACCAAGCATCAAGAATTCACAATTTACTACATTTTTCATTTATGATAATGATTGTAAATTGTTAAAAATATTTGATTTTTCTGTTTTTAGAGAAAGAACAAAGGATGATGATGAAAAAAGTAGAAGAAAGCAAAAAGATAAGGTACAAAACTAAAATAAACTAAAAAACGTTTTATTTGATTTTTAAGTGATTTTAATTCGTAATATTTTTTAGTAAAATTTTAAATTTAATAGTATTTATTTTAAGGATCTGCTTATTAATTCATTTATTTATCTACAGCTAATTGCAAGAACGTTGTCCTGACTTTTGTAATTTAGTGGGAAAGGAATTACTTAAAAAAAACAAATTTAAAAAGATCACTAGCTCAAGGAAAACAAAAGAAAGAGTTGACATCTTGAGTGATTTTCTTTTGTCTTTTAATTAATTCCTTTCCAATTAGGTGTATCTAGTATTTAGATTTTTAGTAATACTTTTGTTTTTTAAAAACAAGGTTGTCATGAATTTGGTATTTGATGTTTAGTTGCAATATTTTGTTAATCTGCTTGTAATGCTTTGCATGTTATTGCTGCAGGACACAAGATCCAAAGAGCAACATTCCAAAGGAGAAAGATTTAGGGCTGATACTCTAGAAAGTGCTGTAAGTGTTGCTATTTTAAAATGTTCCTACTTATGTTAACTTTATGGAGCTGTATAATGTAGCTATCATGTGTTATTTTTTTGTTTGCTTTGATGATGATTTTCTTGGCCATTACATCCTTTGTTGTTTTTTTTGTCAACTAATATAAATGCGTGTTGCTGTAATTAACAGCAATTATTATTCATCTTATGAATTATTATCATCATCATAATTATGTTGTTGATCATGATAATAATGATGATGATGTTTTTGATCATCATAATATTTAAGGCCATCAGCGCGGTGTCATCATCATTTGCCACATTTTTTTTAATTTGTCTGATACCAAAGTTATTTTTCATCCAAGCCCCATCAAATATCAAATGATACTTTGTTGTTAAAGTAAATGTGTATGATATAATGGTATGATATTATTTATATATATTAAACTATATATAGGAAACAGACAATTAAATAATTAAAATATAAACATTTTTTTTAATTCACTTAAATTTGTTTACATGTACATATTCCTATAACATATGCATATGTATATTTTTCTTTAAAAAAAATATAAGCAAACTGTATCAAAAATACTCTTTCAATTAATGTCCATTTCATACATTCTCTGTATAAAAACCTCAATTTCATGAATAACTTGCCATCATGATGTATATATTATGTAACATCGTGGAAACCTTCCTCAGCATTCTTGTCTAGACAGAGGAACTGTAAAATGTTTCTTAAGAACATTGTAAGCATCTATATTAATGTCTTTAAGAGAATGAGCAAATTGTAAAACTGTGACAGCTTGGTCATTCTCTGCCATTATTTTCTCACACAGTGACTTCCCCGCGCTGCCATTTGGAACTTGATTTTCTTTTCTTAAAGCTATCAAGTCTTCCCTTTCAATGTTCCATTCACGTCCAACTCTTTCAAAGTCCCATGTTCCTAATTTCCTATCTTCAAGAAACTTGTAAACTTTCTCAGCTTCCGTTAGACTATTGTGAATGAAGTCTTTCAAGAGTACTAGTTGCTCTATAAAAAAGAAAGAGGGCATGAGGACATGAAGATATTTGTGGTTGTCCAATAAACATAAACTTACTGTAATAATAATAATAATAATAATAATAATTTAATGAATACATTAAATAGAGACTCTAAATGAAGGTTAACAAATAAATGAATGAATGATTTTGTAAGTGAATGAATGAACAAAAGAATAAAGAAATGCATGAATTAATAAATGTATAATATACTGTACAAAATTATTTGATTCTGATTGGGTGAGAGGAGTGCAGATAAATCATAAATTGTACTCTGCAGAGTACCAATTAATTTTTCAGTATATTATAATTAAAAAATTGCACGATCTTCTCATACAATTTGTGATTAATAGATACTGGTGATGTTTTGAAAATTTACAAATTGGACTCACCTAAAAGGCTTGTCCAATTTTAAAAACTTTCAAAACATCATTAACAAATCGAAGTCAGTTTTCTATGGGTCTCTACTGTAATTGACAATCAAAATTACGTCACAAATGATCAAAACTCAAGTGGAACCGCAAGCAGCGAGGGGTTTCACTGCAAAGTTTTGATCATTTGTGACATAATTTTGATTGTCAATTACAGTACAGACCCATAGAAAACTGACTTCAATTTTTTTTTTTTTTACCATCAATAAGCTAAACACAACTAAAAAAAGTTTGAAGAAAACTGTTTTATCCGCTCGCGCACGGATGTCGTGAGCACAAGCAGGTCTGGACTGTAATCGACAATGGCTCTCAGCCAATCAGCGCGTGAGAAATTTACAAGTTATGGTAAAAATATTATATAAAATATTTTACTGTAATAAATACCTTGAGGATCATCAATCATCGGTTGAATAGCTGCTTCTTCATTTGGTGAATATCTAACACATCGAGAGCTCCTTTTGTGTCTTTTACACCAGTTATAGTTTCTGCATATTTTGCTTACTACAACTGTCAGGATCATTAACACCAGGCAAATTAATACAAAACTAATTATAAACCATGTATTTGAGCTGCTGTCATTGCCTTGGGATGTCCCTCTGTTTGGAAGATCTAGAATATTTTGAAAAAGTAAATTTAGTTCTCTATAAATCCTTAGGATACAATTTGTATAAAAAAAGATGATTATTATTTAAGGAATATAAAATATAAATATAATTTAACAGGCTCAAGAGAGAAGTCATAAAGAAATGTAGCTAATTAAGTGTTTCTTTGACTTCTCAAGAGTGTTTTATTATAATTTCTGGATGTTTTATATTGCTTTTATAAAATATCCCATCATCATATTACTTTCATTATGTTTATCATAATTACCACTACCACCATCACTAGTCAAACTTGTTATCAATATCATCACCAGCTTCATCATCATCACTGCCATCATCATTATATCACTGTTATCATCACCAACACCAGCACCATCATCATCATTATCATCACCGTTATCCTCATCAGCATCTGCATCCTCATCATCTCCATCATCATCATCATCAACATCATCATCATCACCATCACTCTCATCACCATCATCATCATCACCATCATCATCATCACCATCATTCTCATCATCACCATCATCACCATCATCATCATCATTATCATCATCACCATCATCACCATCATCCTCATCATCACCATCATTATCACCAACACCATCACCATCACCATCATCACCATCATCATCATCACCATCATCATCATCACCATCATCATCACCATCATCATCATCACCATCATCCTCATCATCACCATCATCATTACCAACACCATCACCATCACCATCATCACCATCATTCTCATCACCATCATCATCATTATCATCATCATGATTATCCTCATTACCTGTTTTTGCCAATGTACTACCGGTAATTGGTTTTGTACTGTGTGTTGTTACATTCCTCTTGTCTGATGTCTCATGAGATTGTGTTGTTCCAACCTTTTCTGTTGCATTAGGTTTTGTAGGCACTGGAGTGAAGTGTGGACTAGGTTGAATTGTTAAAGGTTTTTCAACAGGAATGCAACTAAAGATATCAGGGTTATATTTATAACCCTCAACACATGGCCCACAGATTGCATTTTGAGATGTTGTACAGTTTTGCTTGTACATTCTGTTTGTACATTTAGTACAATGATGACATTGTGTTGTGTCAAAACTGTCAGAATATTTATCGTAAGGACAGGATCGACATCTACCATCCGTCCCTATATCCACTGTATCACCACATGCAATGGAGTATTCTTCAGATGGTATGCATGGCGGACAGCTTGTACATGCTACTATAACTCCTGTTGATTTGTTTCTCCATGATATGGAGTTTGATGGACATGTGACTGGTTTTCCATCAATGGGTGTGATCTAGGATAAAAAAGTATTGTTTGTGTGAGAAATGTCTATACCTTAGTTAGAAGTTATTATAATCACCATTAATACCATTTGTTAAATTTGTTGATATCATTAATACTAATGTTATCACTTAATTACTATATTTAAAGAGGATACACCTACTTGCAGTAAGGTTGTCATACAAAAATATACATTTGTTATAAAGAAAATAGAACATTAGAATTTAGTACCATAGGAATTGATTAAAAGACAAAAGAAGATCACTCAAGCTGAACTCTCTCTTTTGTCTTTTAATTAATTCCTTTCGCACTAAATCACAAATGTTCTATTTTCTTTGTGACAAATGTTCTATTTTGTATGACAACCTTACTGCAAGTAGGTGTATATTTACATGGATTTTCAAACTTGGTCCTTGTTATTATTATCATTATTCGAAATGATAATATCATTAAAATCATCATTTGTTTATCAGTAATTATGATTATCATCATTCTAGTTATCGTCATCATAATGACTGTTAATTATCATCATCATTCTCATCAACATTATTCTCATCAACATCATTCTCATCAACATCAATGTAATTATAATGATAATTACCATAACTGTATTTGGGATTATCGTCATTAACATTATCATCATTATAATCATAATTGTCGTAAGGATCGTCATCATCTTAATTATAGTGAGGATACTTGAACCGTGAACATGTTTATATAATTATTTTCTGAACATTCTACTTCTTCAAAACCTCTTCAAAATGAAGCATTGAGTTTAAATACACTGAGTGTTCATTATAAATTTGATTTTTTAATCTATTCCTTCATGGGATTTGGGTTAAAAAAAGGAACAACAAAACTCAAAGTGTTCACGGTCGAGTGTCCTCACTGTTATACTATCTTCAATGTATGATATTGTCATTGTCTACAATTCATACCTGTGTAAAAAGGGGCACAAGTAGAGCACAGATAAGAAAACACTTGACTGCATTGCATTTTTTCTCCATTTTCTTGTTAGACTAAAACAGACAAACCGTACTATTAAGAAAGTAACTTAAATAATACCAGTATATTAATAAATCAAGAATATACTTAAAGGATCAATAATTAATATGAAAACGGATAAAAAGATAAATATATGAATATATGAATAAATGAATATATAACTATAATGAATGAATGAAATAAATATTAATGAATAAATGAATATATAACTATATGAATGAATGAATATATAAATATATGAATAAATGAATATATAACTATATGAATGAATGAATAAATAAATATATGAATGAATGAATAAATAAATATATGAATAAATGAATATATAACTATATGAATGAATGAATATATAACTATATGAATGAATAAATAAATAAATAAATGAATAAATGAATATATAACTATATGAATGAATGAATAAATAAATATATGAATAAATGAATATATAACTATATGAATAAATGAATAAATAACTATATGAATGAATGAATATATAACTATATGAATAAATGAATATATAACTATGAATGAATGAATAAATAAATATATGAATAAATGAATATATAACTATATGAATGAATGAATAAATAAATAGATGAATGAATGAATAAATAAATATATGAATGAATGAATATATAACTATATGAATAAATGAATATATAACTATGAATGAATGAATAAATAAATAGATGAATGAATGAATATATAAATATGAATGAATGAATATATAACTATATGAATGAATGAATATATAACTATATGAATAAATGAATATATAACTATATGAATGAATGAATAAATAAATATATGAATAAATGAATATATAACTATATGAATGAATGAATAAATAAATATATGAATAAATGAATATATAACTATATGAATGAATGAATAAATAAATATATGAATAAATGAATATATAACTATATGAATGAATGAATAAATAAATATATGAATAAATGAATATATAACTATATGAATGAATGAATAAATAAATATATGAATGAATGAATAAATAAATATATGAATAAATGAATATATAAATATATGAATGAATGAATATATAACTATATGAATGAATGAATAAATAAATATATGAATAAATAAATCAATAAATCAATATATGAATAAATCAATCAATGCCATAAATTTATGAATGAATCAATGTTAACAGGAATAAATGAATTAATACTATTATTAATAATTAACAAAGTTTTTTTTTAATAACTTTTAATGATATTGCGATAATTTATTAAAATAAATCAAAAATTGATTTAATTTTTTTAATTTCAATTTATTTACGCAATTTACTATTATAAAATACTACGATATGATGATTATATAAAACTAGACGCATAACTGCGTGAACTCGGGATTCTCTTTGATGCTCTAGCTACGCGTTTAAGGTAGTACCGGATACTTGGATTTCTTCAATGAATTTTTTTATAAATCCTGTCATTTATAGATCATTGTTAGGCAAGTCAAAAAACGTGAAAAAAAATTGGGGTCACCGTATTGGTTATAGAGTTATAGGATATAGTAAAAGTAGGTTTTTGCAATAATTTGCGGTGATTTGCTCAAAAGTACCTATTCAAAGCAGTCAAGAGAATGCGAATGTATTCTGCTAGGAAAAGCATAATATTATATCAAACGATAGATCTAAGGGTTATCTAACACTTCCTGTCATAAAAATCATTGAATCATTTCCAAATACGGGTATAAGTGAGCCATAGAAGCACAATTATACGCCGATTATGCACACTACATGTGTAGAGTTGTACCATTTGTAAAATTTCAGAAAATCCAATCAATGAATATTTTATTTTTTATTCTAAATCATAAGAGTAGTAAATGCAGTCTTGAATAAAAAGAAAAAAAATGGGGGTCCCCGTACTAATAGGCGAGTTATAAGCGACCGAATCCATTTTTTTGTTAAAAAAAACACGGCAATGGTCCGCGCGGGACTGGGTTCTAGTACTTTAAACATCTGCTTGAAACTTGTCAAATTATCCTTGTCATCTCCAGAAACCCTAAAACCTATTTTGTATTAGTTTTACGACTAAAGACGTCAAAATCATATTTTGTCTATTCATTTTTACAAAGTTGTAAATTTGTTGTTTTGAGACAAAACAGCGACCTTGTCAGGTAGTGAAAATCTGAGCATGTTTCGAAAAATGTCCCATTTTACCTCCAAAGTTGCATGAAATGACATAATACTTTATTAAGTTATAGATAAGGATTCAAATTAAAATATTATTTAGATAAATTTTCAAAAAAACGCAAATAAATGATGGAAAACGAGATGCGCGAAATGGATGCGCAGTAGCAAGTATCCGGTACTACCTTAATTATAAGTACAATTTATGAAAATAGACGCCTGCGTGAACGCGCACTTGTTTATCTACCTATATCTGATATGAATAATTTGCAGTTTCTTTTTGTAGATTACCTGTAAAACTGTCACTAAATTGAAGTACATAATCAGTATTAAACACATTTAAACTTGTGGGTAGTTCTGATTTCATGAGAAATGACTGTACCGTCTAAGCTTCCTACTTTTGGTGTTTAAACGCCTGTATTAATCGTGTTGATATTCTACATTTTGTACTTGTCTCACAACTATGATGACAGCGAAAATGTCTATAATTATAATAAACCAACCTTGGATAACGAGATCTGGTATTATTTGTAATCTTTATTGTGACTTCTGCATCATTATATACATTCATACCTGTACAGTCAAACAACTAGTTTTATCTAATATATCACAATCACTGAACGATGAAATGACAATAGTTTGAGTGTAGCAGTCGAAGAACTTGACTGTTTTGTACCCTTATAAAGAATAATAAATATCAAATAGGAAAAACAGAAAATACTTCCTTCAATTAAAAATAATAAAAGAAGCAAGGTACTTAGCATTATTAATATGAAAGAAGTCATCATTTTTGAGAAGCTAGGCGGCCTTACTTTGAGTCTGGTTGACTGTAAACACAAGTCGCTAGTCTTGAATCTTCTTCGCTTAAAATGCCGCTTGCAATCCTCGTTTTTCTTCGGTAGACCTTTGTTTACATTCTGTAGTTGAGCTTTGTTGTTTTAGAGTTTGTATAAGTTTGATTATATAAATTCGCTTTTGAATACATAGTTTAAGTTTCACGATAGGCATTTTCATAGTCTGACAGTTTGACGATAGATTCGCGGCGTCTCTCTAAATCTCCTTTCCGAAAACGCTTGACATCTTTTAGTGTGGATATACCGCGAATGGTGTGTGGATTTGCAAGCGATTTGAGCGTATTTAAAGACATTGATTACTAAAACACTGTACTGTCAAAGTTAGAAACAAATGGCTGCCGAAATTGAAGTAACTCATTCTCGTACCCAGGCTAACTCGGTCGTTCATCTCTCCCGTCATTACCTCTGGTAACAACGGATTTGAGACCCTCTCAGCCCGATGCTGATTGGCCAGTAAAATCGCGCATGCGCGAGTTTCGACGTACATTGACCCTAGGGTTCTCGTTCGTGATTGGTGGAATTTCTACGATGCTCGGAGCTTTTTGAAATGTGTTTTCTGCGCATAAAGTAAAGTACACAAAGCTGACTCATTTTGTAACGGGCTCAGGAAGAATTCAAAATGGCGGGTAAACGAAGTAGATATGAAAACATCCAAAAAACGTTAGGAAATTGTGTTCTAACTCCACCTTGAACTGCTATAACTTATTTTATGCATATTTAGGACTATGAGGAATGTATGAAGGTATGTTTTGGTTTTCGTGAAGCGCATTTTGAGACGATTACAGGCATTGTTTGTTATCGATAAATTCAGTACCAGAATCGAATTGCTGTATTAAAGCTTTCTTCTCGAATTCTGTACTTCTTTCCTGCTGTTGAGGCAAGTAAAACTTTACTGACGTTGAAATTTTAATGAAGTGTATCTGATCTGTTGTTTGAAGCAAGGAATCTCAACATATGATTGAAACTAAGGTTTATAACTTATTGTAAATCATTCCCACATTTATATCATGAATATATGATTGTAAAACATTCATATAGCCTTATCAGTAATAAAAATGATTTCAATGCATTCTGTAGTGGATATTATGAACTTTTACACTGTAATTTGACTCTATTATAAAGCTATTGTATTTGCCTTGGCTTTTCAAAATAATCTAATTATTATTAAATGTGAGGTGTTTATAATTTCACAGGCTATAATGTACATGATGAACAAGGGGTCAATTAGTATTTTTGTATTGGTGTGTTAGATTTTGAAATGAATAATTTAGCCAATTTACTGATATAAAATTACAATTCCAAATGCTATTATTGCAACCAGTGAACTGTCACTTCATATTTATAGTAGATACATGTAGTACTTATTTATATATTTTGTCATTGATATATTGATTTGTATTATTCTTGATATAAACAGAGTTAACTCTATTAACTCTGATATAAAACATGACTATACAGAAACACTATTTGTAGATATGCCAACATGTTGTGATAATAATAACAATGGCAATCAGATAACTACACTTACAATAGTTGAAGTGGTCTTATTTCACTTGTAATATCATTGTAAATGTGTATACCAGTAGTTTCCTTTTTTGGTACAAATCTTTATATATAAGTTTATATACTTTTTGTTCTATACTCAATAGAGTGCAAATAGTATATTCATGAAATACAAATTACTAAATACTAATAAATACTGCCAGAAGTTCCATAAAATATTCAAATATCTCACAGACATACTATATGCACTTAACTTTATATTTCACAGTCAAAATATCTTTTTAGGTAAGCATATCACATCAGAATATACATGAAATGGAGCTCTGCAGTATTCAAATAAAAAAATAGGATGAAAGGAACGCAGTAAAAGTCTATTCAACGTCTCATTTCCATTCCTCATTTCATGTGTATTTAACTAAACTATTATCACAAACCCACAGCATCTTTCTAATTAGCAGTACTGTTGATATATTTGCTGTGTTGAATAAAATTATTGCACTCTAGATGAGCATATGTCGTTGAAGAGAGAAGACGTACTTTCGCGCTCTCAAATCGACCGACGCTATGGTCACTCTTGAACAGGTTAAAGAGCTTATCTCTCTAGCAGTAACTCCCTTAAAACTAAAAGTTGACGAATTAGAAGTGAAGTTAAATAATATAGAGCAAACAGCCAGTTATCTATCTGAAAAATACGATAGCTTGCTCGATGAATACAAAACAACCAACAAGAAGTTACATAATCAAGCCAAAGAAGTGAGTCTTATTAAACAAGACATCAAAATTACAGACCAAAGATCAGTCGAAGCCCAATATGAGATAGAGGAACTCGCACAATACATACGACGGGACTGTGTTGAGATTACAGGCATATACGCCAAAGATGAAGCTTCGTCGGAAGCCATTGTGAAAGCGATTGGTAATCACATTGGATCTCCGATCTCTGCTGAAGATATTTCAGTAGCGCACCCGCTGCCGACAAAAAACACCAAAGCACCTCCAAAAATTATAGTAAAGTTCATATCTCGTAAAAAGAGAAATATATTCTACAACAAGAGAAAAATGCTACAAAAGACCAAAGTGAACGACATAGCTGACCTCGGTTCGCCATCAAACTCCAGGATATATATTTCCGAGTCATTAACACCCAAACGAAAGAAACTCTTTGGTGAAGTCAACAGGATCAAAAAGCGAAGAAACTGGAAATTCATCTGGACACAGAACGGGAGAATCTTCTTGAAGGAGGATGAAAACTCAGTGACATATTCATTTAATACAGAGGAAGACCTCGAGCAAATCGATGGCTAAGTAAAACCACTACTACTGATGAAGAACAAAAACCTAAAATACCAGTATAAAGGACTTCTGAAAGTAAGATCAGACTATAATGTTAAAATCTCTTTACAATATCTTACAGCTATAAATTTACAAATTCAATATTCTTAATTAACTACCTTACATAATACAAGTATAGATAGCAATAACTTAAATACGCTTTCAGAACTACCTTTCTATGAGCTAAACCATCAGGAGCTCTTAAGAACAATAGGGAGCTGGGTTTTCTCATCCTCCGATAATATACTCCATTCAAAAGATCTCTTTCAAGATTATATAGTAAGTCCAGATAATGAGAATGACTTGCAGGAGTACACGCATAATTTCTCTGATCAATCAAAATACTATAACATTAAGCAAACAGGAAATTTTTTCCAAAAGTCAAAAAATCAAAAAGGTTTCTCTATAATTCACTTCAATATCCGAAGCCTTCAAAAAAACTTATCATTACTAGAGGATTTACTTGAAACTTTTAATTCTGCACCAGAAATAATCGCGATTTCGGAAACCAAATTAAAAGATCAAAATATCTATAATATTAACATACCAAATTATTCATTCATAAACACCAACTCAAAAACCTCCTCTGGGGGAGTTGGTATGTACATTTCAAAAGATCTTGATTACATTAGAAGGCATGATCTCGAATGCTCCACTGCAGCTTTTGAATCGTGCTGGATCGAAATTTCACGGCAAAAACAAAAGAATATTGTTGTAGGGTGTATCTACCGGCACCCCTCCTCAGATTGCGTTGAATTCAATGAAAAGCTAAAAGAACAATTAAATGACCTTGATAATAGTAGTAAAGAAGTATTTATACTAGGAGACATAAATGTTAATCTTTTCAACTATAATACCGATAATAAGACTTCAGACTATCTTGACATGCTACTTAGTGCTAATTATATGCCTATGATAACCAAAGCAACTCGTATAACCGACCATACATCAACTTTAATAGATCATATATATACTAACGTACCTCAAAAAATTTCTAAAACTGGGATATGTTTGGCAGACATAACGGATCATCTACCTATATTCTGTTCAATAACAAATACTGTTATAAGAAATGATAACATTAAATACTATCGAGACTTTACCAAATTTAATAATGAAGCATACCTTCGAGACATTGAAGAAGCGGATTTCGATAGTCTCATTAGCATGAACGTCAATGAAAGCATGACAAAATTTAATGACGCTATTCAAATAATAACTGATAAACATGCTCCTATACGTCGAATGTCAAATAAAAGACGTAAACAAACAAAAAAACCGTGGGTCACAAAAGCTATTCTTACTTCAATTGTAAATAGGCATAAGTTGTTTAGTAGCCACTTTTTAAGTAAAGATCCCCGAAAAGCTAAATTTTACAAAGCATACAGCAACAAACTTAACAAAATCAAAGAAGCCTCCAAAAAGAAATATTTTCAAGATAAGTTTGAACTTAATAGCCAAAATCTTAAAATGACCTGGAAGTTAATTGGACTGCTTTTCAATCGAAAACAGAGTGCTACACAACAACAAAAAATTACAAAGCTTATATATAATAATAAGTCTTACACAGATAAAAATAGCATTGCAAATCAATTGAATTCTTACTTTGTTAATGTCGGAAGAAAATTAACAGAAAAACTACCGAAAGTTACTACAGATCCAACAACTTACATCAATAGAAACTTTCAAAACAGTTTCATGTTTCGAAGCATACTCCCACACGAAGTAGAAGATATCATCATGAACTTAAATCAAAACAAATCCACGATAGGCGTACCACGAAGATGTATCAAAATAGCATGCAACAACATAGCTGAACCTTTAGCTTCGATTTTTAACATATCCTTACATCAGGGAATTGTCCCTGATGCCTTTAAAATAGCAAAAGTCACTCCTATTGACAAAGGAGGAGATTCAACTGACCCATCAAATTTCAGACCAATCTCTACTCTACCAACATTTGCTCAAATATTTGAAAAACTTGTCTATAATCAGATAATCAATTATATTGACAAACACAACATTTTATATGAATATCAATTTGGTTTTCGGAAAGGTCATTCAACCATGCAAGCTATAACTGAAATCACCGACAACTTAAAAAAGGCAATTGATAGCAATCTTTATACCTGTGGAGTATTTTTAGACCTATCAAAAGCATTCGACACCGTTAATCACTCAATATTGCTTAACAAATTAAGAACTTACGGAATACGTGGTCTACCGCTAAATTGGTTCTCTAGCTATCTTAAAAATCGAAAGCAATACGTCTCATTAGGTGATACATACTCTGATTCCCAGACAATTACCTGTGGAGTACCACAAGGCAGTACATTGGGACCTCTATTGTTTTTGTTATACATTAATGATTTACCAAACTGTTCTGACAAACTAAATTTTAAAATTTTTGCAGACGACACAAATATCTTTACGTCTGATAGCAATATCAACTCCCTTGAGAATAAAATGAACATAGAACTATCAAAAGTCAAAGTATGGCTAGATGTCAACAAGCTCTCTTTAAACTTTACAAAAACAAATTTTATGATAGTTAAATCTAAAAGGAAAAAGGATGTTTCGATCAATATAAAAATCCCTGATAAAGACGGTTCTTTCTTTTGTCTTGAAAGGAGAAATTATGTCAAGTACCTTGGAGTTATACTTGATGATTCCCTGTCGTGGAAACATCAAATATCTTACATATGTTCACGAATTTCACGTAATTCAGGTGTAATTTTAAGGTTAAGGCACTATCTGTCACTAAAACAACTAAGGCAAATTTATTATAATTTGATTTATCCTTATATCTCTTATGCTATTGAGGCATGGGGTAGTACTTATAAAACAAACATCCAAAAAGTCCAGTGCAAACAAAACCATATTATACGAATAATATTTTTTGCTACTCTCTATGGGAAATACACTGACAGTGCCAAACCGCTCATCAACCTGCTAAATATACATACAGTTCAAAATGTATATCGATTACACATTTTGAAATTCGTCCATAAGTGGCACAAAGGACTACTGCCAAATACATTCAATAATATATTTACACAAGCAAAAAATGTTCACGCCTATAATACACGATATGCAACCAAAGGAAATTTATATAAACCTAGAGTTAGAACAAACATTGGCAAACAATCACTCTCTTATACTGGCTCTAATATATGGGCTGACCTCCCATATGAACTTAAAATATTAAGTGTACTTTCATTTGATAAAAAAGTGAAAGCATACTTAATGAGTACTCAAAACTCACAATGATACATAGTATATATATACCTTTATGAAGAAACATAATCTATATTTATATTACTTACTTCACAAAAACTATATTTAATATTATTTTGTATATATTAGTGTTTTCCTGTTCTATTCTCTTTTTTCTTTTCTGAACGTTTTTTCTCTCTTTGTTAAATTGTTTATAATCTTACCGCTCTTTATACCTGAATATTATGTATTAAACAAAAACCTAAATGGAGGCTAACTCGATAACTTCCCAGTTTACTTAGCCTCCATGCTCAATTTCTATATTCTATAAAACATACATAATAGAAACACTCATACAAACATATACAAACGAATATAGAAAGAAAAAATGTAAAATGTATAATATAATGTACAATATATTGTAATTAGTATATAAGAGCAAATAAAGATTCTATTCTATTCTATTCTATTCTATTCTATTCTATAGTGATGATATCAATAAGGGTAAAATATTACATCATGTTCCATGACATCTTGTTTTTACAGTACAGTTACAATGTTGGGTTTTAATCTGAACTGAATATTTGAGTTCTTAATTGCACTGGCTTCATGCAGCCACAATAGAATGTGAAGTAATAGTTTGTATAATTTTAGTAGTACCAAACCAATAAGGAATGCGCATTTCAAAAAACAATAAGAATACCACAGGTGTTTTCCCTCTTCTTTTTACCTACTGATCAAGGTCTAAGTCTGAGAATTACAAACTTGACATTTAATTATAATCATAATAACAATAAAGCACTTTATTTTAATAGGATAACTAGAATTACAGATGTTATTTTCATCTAGTCCCTAAATGATAATAATTAAATAGCATACATACATAACTATGCTGGTACTTGGATAGGCAAAACTGATTAGATGGCAGATAATGAGATTGTTCAATTGCTTGAAATAACAATAAATATTTAGATTATATCATTGTTTTGCAAAAATAACAATTTTAATTAAAAGGACATAACTAGGTACTACTAGCTGACAACAGGTTACAGTCGGGTATTCACACAAACACATAGTCTTATATATGAGAGGAACATAAAGAAGATTGCAAATTTCTTTTATACTACTATCACAATCAACTGTCACAGTACAAACCTCATTAACTCTTTACTTGACAATTGAACCCTATTTTATAGACCATAAACTTAGACTTATTAATATATATATATTTTTAATTTATAGGGGAAGTTTATCAATAGGGACGAAAGTCCTGTAGCTTCTACCTGTCACAAAATTAGTTTTAGAAATTTTATCATTAACTTCTCGTTTCATTTTATTCATTTAGTGTACAAACATTATACCCATGAAACAAGTAGTAATAATTAATACTAAGTAGTGCTAATTAAACAATTGAAAACAATAGAATTAGCATAAAATATCACTATTTAGTACTATTTATTTTTCATGCTTTTAATGTTTGTACTCTATTGTGACAAATAGATAAATAAAAAAAATAGAAAACAAAATTTAAGTTATTGACAATTGGTCTGCATTGCAATAATTATCATGAATATTTCGATAAAATATGATTTTTATGATGCAGAAATGATATTTTGAACATTTTTTATATCCCTAAAATTGACTTAAATCATCTAAAACAGGTCAATATGAGAAAAGTGAGATGACAAATGAATTGCAGAATTGATTTTTGATATCTAACCAGAATAAAATTTACTTGATATACAAGTGAAATAAGACCACTTCAACTATTGTAAGTGTAGTTATCTGATTGCCATTGTTATTATTATCACAACATGTTGGCATATCTACAAATAGTGTTTCTGTATAGTCATGTTTTATATCAGAGTTAATAGAGTTAACTCTGTTTATATCAAGAATAATACAAATCAATATATCAATGACAAAATATATAAATAAGTACTACATGTATCTACTATAAATATGAAGTGACAGTTCACTGGTTGCAATAATAGCATTTGGAATTGTAATTTTATATCAGTAAATTGGCTAAATTATTCATTTCAAAATCTAACACACCAATACAAAAATACTAATTGACCCCTTGTTCATCATGTACATTATAGCCTGTGAAATTATAAACACCTCACATTTAATAATAATTAGATTATTTTGAAAAGCCAAGGCAAATACAATAGCTTTATAATAGAGTCAAATTACAGTGTAAAAGTTCATAATATCCACTACAGAATGCATTGAAATCATTTTTATTACTGATAAGGCTATATGAATGTTTTACAATCATATATTCATGATATAAATGTGGGAATGATTTACAATAAGTTATAAACCTTAGTTTCAATCATATGTTGAGATTCCTTGCTTCAAACAACAGATCAGATACACTTCATTAAAATTTCAACGTCAGTAAAGTTTTACTTGCCTCAACAGCAGGAAAGAAGTACAGAATTCGAGAAGAAAGCTTTAATACAGCAATTCGATTCTGGTACTGAATTTATCGATAACAAACAATGCCTGTAATCGTCTCAAAATGCGCTTCACGAAAACCAAAACATACCTTCATACATTCCTCATAGTCCTAAATATGCATAAAATAAGTTATAGCAGTTCAAGGTGGAGTTAGAACACAATTTCCTAACGTTTTTTGGATGTTTTCATATCTACTTCGTTTACCCGCCATTTTGAATTCTTCCTGAGCCCGTTACAAAATGAGTCAGCTTTGTGTACTTTACTTTATGCGCAGAAAACACATTTCAAAAAGCTCCGAGCATCGTAGAAATTCCACCAATCACGAACGAGAACCCTAGGGTCAATGTACGTCGAAACTCGCGCATGCGCGATTTTACTGGCCAATCAGCATCGGGCTGAGAGGGTCTCAAATCCGTTGTTACCAGAGGTAATGACGGGAGAGATGAACGACCGAGTTAGCCTGGGTACGAGAATGGAAGTAACTCAGAGCTTTGACGATACTGCGCGTGCGCGTCTTTTTGGCAACGACGCAATCTCGTCCCCATTCGCCGCTAGCTCTTACTGCACATTCTCGACGAGCTATCTTGGCTCTGGCTTACCCAACTGAATCCGGCCACATGATTGGTCCTTAGAGAAAACACAGCGATTGGCCGGAAGTTCAAAAATAACGGTCGATTCTCAACGAAATCGAAAATATATCAGAAAATTGCTAATACAAACCACCTGAATACGGGGTAAGGAAAGTTTATCATCAAGAACTGTTGTCATAGCAAGATTTCTCAGAATTCTTCGCGTGAGCTCTGCTGTTATTATTCTTGACCCGTAAACAACGACTGCTTTTACTTCAGCTTGCAGCCACTGACTCGCTATATTCTCATCAAAATCCTTTCTAATCCTTTATGCCTATATGAAAGCATTTTCTACCAGTGGATCGATCAAGATATTATATAATTAAATGTATATTTGAACAGATAGCATTTCTGATTAAACATGAAATAATTTCCAGGTTAAAATTTGATTGCATTCTGTTATCAATAACGTCTGTGAAGACGAATATTCCCACGGAAATTCTATTTTTAGTCTAATTAACCTCCTATTGCAACGTAGCAACGCCAATCAGGTTGAAGGATTTTAATCAAACATGCGCAGTGCAAAAATGCCCAGATTCTGGGCATCCGGTTTGGAGTTTGCCAGAGCCCAATCTCGAACCCCGAGCCTTCGTTCCTCTTGGCCAGCCGAGTAACGTAAGACTCTGGGGGACCGGAATTCTATGCTTATGCTGATTGGCCCTTGAAAATACAATGGTCAGACCGGAAACAGACGAAGTAAAAGCTCTGATTGGTCCATCATGTAAACAAATGTACATTCAAAACGTAAATTTTACGACGTCAACGGTGATAGAATATTAAATATCGTCGTTTATGGAATATATACGAGTCGCGAAGCGAAGAGATGTTGTATCGCCGCTAAGCGATGATTATCGAGTCGCGAAGCAAATTAGAATACACACAAAATACTCCTTTAAACTATTCTAAACCTTGACAATCCTCATACCTCTGGCATCCAGTTATTAACTAAAGGTCAATCGTACCACGAAAGCAAACTAATAACCGTTGAAAAACTATAAATAAATCAACGGTTAAAGCGATCTGAATTGAAGGAGATTTAGACGCGTTTTTATATCATTATATAAATCCTGATGGCCGTTAAAAAACCTTCCTAAACTTTAAATGTTTCATTAGTGAGGAAAATGTTTATATTTTGGCTTAGAAAATATTTAAAATGCTACTAGGTCAATAATATTTTGAATGTCATTAACGTACTAAGTAACACAGGATGCCCAAACCCACAGATCATTATAATATTAACTAAGCATGCGCATTCCAAACCGGAACTCCAAAATTGGAGCTGAAAATTCCGTTCCCCCAGAGTCTAATGTCGGGCGCCATAAGACCGCTGACAAAAAGCCAGACGTGACTCTGGGCTCGAGATTGGCCAGAGCCAAGACATTCTCGTACCCAGGCTAACTCGGTCGTTCATCTCTCCCGTCATTACCTCTGGTAACAACGGATTTGAGACCCTCTCAGCCCGATGCTGAAAACACATTTCAAAAAGCTCCGAGCATCGTAGAAATTCCACCAATCACGAACGAGAACCCTAGGGTCAATGTACGTCGAAACTCGCGCATGCGCGATTTTACTGGCCAATCAGCATCGGGCTGAGAGGGTCTCAAATCCGTTGTTACTAGAGGTAATGACGGGAGAGATGAACGACCGAGTTAGCCTGGGTACGAGAATGGAGCCAAGATAGCTCGTCGAGAATGCGCAGTAAGAGCTAGCGGCGAATGGGGACAAGATTGGCAACGACGAAGAAAGAAAAAAAATAATGCCGAATCCTAAACTCGGTGATTCCACAGGAATCCCGAGTAATAAGATTGGGGAAAACAGGAATTTCGTAGTTCTCTGTGTCTCTCTTCGATTGAAAGGCACTGCTTCAAGAACTGTGAAAAGGACTTCTGCAATATCAAAATTTCGTAATTTTGCAAGTTTAATACTCTTGATTACATTGGTAAATTCGAATAATTCTAAAGTTTAAAAATATTTTTGACGAACTTTTATATGTTCAAAGGCCTTCAAATCTAGGTAAACTTGCGTGCAGACTGAATAGGCTTATTCACGGTTCTCTTCGAACAATCTCAGAGCTGTAGTGAAATAGTATAGAATATATTAATAAAAGGTCTATTACGAGAGTTAATTATTCAGGTTGCATGCAGGCTAGGTATACCGTTGTTTGGAACAAAATGAAATCAGTAGTTAAGTTTTTACTCACGCTTTTTCCTTGGTTTTGATGTTTGCTCAACATGATGATGTGCTTTCTCTTTGTACTTATCTATGATTTGAGCTTTATCAATCGTGACCTCAAAACAAACGACATTCGTACGTGGTAGTCAAAGCCGTGGCCTACTATAACGGGGATTCCCCCAAGAATCACGATCTGCATCAACTATTTAATAATGAAAGGGTTTCTCCGAACTCTTGGGTAAAATAGAATTCCAAGTGTTATGCTGGTCATCGTGATAAACTCGGTTGTAATTCTTGTTCGGTAATAATGCACGAAAGCTACAAATAAATTCATTATGTTGGTGTGTATAGTTGTAAGCGATTCGTATTCAGACCCATTTTTGCTGAGTCACTGAGCATGATGTAATTTTTTTGCAAACAATTTTAATGCATGATGTCACATGCGTCACATGCCTTGACGTCAATCGGCTAGTTGTAAAATACGTTTTTAGCTGCCGTCAATCAAGGATTTAAAAGGTACCGACTAATTAGTTTTGATTGACGGCAGCTAAAATCGTATTTCACAACAAGCCGTGGAAATGTCTGAGTTCGCAGAAAGTCGAAAACCGCAGTAAACTAATTCATTAATGTAAACAGGAATAAATGAATTATAATACTATTATTAATGATTAACAAAGTTTTTTTAAGTAGTGTTTACAACATGAGCGACCGTGTTGTATCGCAAGGTATATAAGGTAACTTATATAAATAGCACGTGTGTTGACGTCATTTAAATTTCAGTTAATGTAAGAACTATTTTAAATTTCAGTTAATATAAGAACTATTTTAAATTTCAGTTAGAATCTCATACTTCATTATTTGAAAGCGCGCTGATTGGCGTGGAATACCCTCTCATCCGGTTTCTGAATTCATCGGAACACGCGCGTCTGTTTTTTTTTTGGCGGGAACCCAGCTTAAATTGAAGTAAAAAAAAATTGAAGTAAAAAATTAACTCTTGTCTTGAATTAAACAATTTTACTTTTCTGCTAAAGTTTAATTCAAGACAAGAGTTAATTTTTGTTCATGCGAAGACGGCTCTAGAGAACGCGTGATGATATTGTGTGACAAGGTTGCTTCCGGGTGGCTGCGTTCAATGTTATGAAAAGAAAACACACCGGATATCCATTAATGATTCGCTGACGACACATGGAAAATACTAGAAATACAGCTTTCTGTGATTTATATTTTTATTTGTTTGTGAAGTCATGGAAACTCGGCTGTGGTTTGGTTAGCCTCCTACGCAGATACAAAGCCCATCGACAAGTTTTTGCTGAGTCACAAAAATGCATCTGCATTGGAGAACCAAAATGTCAGGCAAATTGTGACAATAATTTTGACACCTTGAGCAGAATGTGTCGCTAGTGCGGATATGCCCATCGGCTGCCGCTTCAACATAACATACATTGCCTCATACATTGACCTTTTTTGCTTTACCACTATTTTCGACTTCTTGCGCTTTAAAAACATTAGGTGAGATGAAAGATTGTACGGAATGTGAACATCTTTAGAAGTTGAACAAAAGATGCATCTATTTCATTGTTATAATTAACAACGAGTCGGGCCGAACTAAGACCCCGGCTACACGGATCCGGATACTTTTGAAACCGCATACTTTTTGATGCGAATCGGCCTATCGTTCACACGAATCAAGTGAATCCGGTCACCGAAACCGCATACTTTTGAATAGGAAACGATCAACAGGATTCGTGTGGACGCAAATATTTCTATGCGGTTTCAGCAGGATCGGATTCGTGTAGACGAGGCCTAATGCGCAACACTTGCGTATGTTCAACTATTGTTCAACAACAATGAAATACAAGCATCTTTTGTTCAAAATCTAAAGATGTTTACATTCCGTACAATCTTTCATCTCACCTATTGTTTTAAAAGTGCAAGAAGTCGAAAATGCCTCATGCCTCATCTACATTAAATGACACACATTAGTTTTCAAGTGGGACGCACAGTAAAAACGCGTTGTGGCAAATCATACTGAGTTTCCCTGCTCATTTTATTTTCACTGATTTTTTTTAAAACTGTATATGTTTTATTATTGTTACCTATTTTCTGATTAAGTAAATAAAAAGCTTGATTTTTAGGTCAAAGATTTGCGGTCTGGTGTTAGGGCCGGACCACTAGATATTTAATGGGGGGGGGGGGGGGGGGGGGCTGGAGGGGGATTTTGGACAATTTCTCGTTGCACGTGAGGCTAAACGACTTCGTTAATTATGCAAATTCACACCATACTACATTCAAATTCACCAGCGAAATTTCTCACGAAAAAGTTGTTTTCTTAGACACTGAAGTATACAAAGGTAATCGTTTTAATAAACGAAATATACTCCCGACGTAACCAATCGAACGAAATAGAACGTTCGATTCAATCGAATTCAATCGAATTCAATCGAATGATTGGATTCGAGTGTATTCGGTAATCGAATGAAATAGAATTCACAACTTTTTTTGAGCCAATCGAACATAATCGAACATTTGATTGTTAAATGATTCGATTTTCTTCGATTTTGATTTTCTAGCGCGGCAATCACTTTGTTTTCCGTAATAAAAGAAACGAAGTTAATATTTATAGAAATATTTTCCTTTTATTAGAGCCAGAGCCCGTGTATCTTGCTGCTGTAGCGGGGTATGAGGATCGAGCTGAGACTGAGGCTGAAAGTAATTTTGATCAGCCGATGCTAATGGTCAGTCTTGCGATGCCTGAACTAGAGAACGTTTGTACATAAAGAAACAAATAAGTTGCAGTTAAATGTAGATTATGTAATTAGTTCAGATTTAATTTAGTAAAGGCCGCTGGTAATTTTACTCTGCTCCGTGCTACACACAAGTGACTGTCAGTCTTGTGATGAGTTCACAGAACGTACGTTGTACACAGAGAATGAGATAAGAGATTTATATAGAGAAAGAAGATTTATTTGCCCTGATTGGTTCAAATAAAAAATGTTATGTTTGTAGCAAAGTCTGGCAACAAATACTTTGGGTTTAGAATTGCCGGAAATTGAGTTTATTTCATACTTTTGCATTTATTTTAGCATTCGACTTTATTTGATTACCGTTCGGAAATCGAACACAATCAAGCATTCGATTGCGTTCGGAAATCGAATTTAATCGAATTCACAACTTTTTTTAGCATTCGATTTCATTCGATTACCAAACGCAATCGAATCCAATCATTTGATTGGATTCGATTGCGTTCGATTACCGAATCGTTCGATTGGTTACGTCGGGTATACTTGACATCCGTACGCATTTTAAACCCACTGAAACTTTTCAGTACACGCATTTCTCTTCTTGTCATCCTTTTAGTGTCAAAAAAGGATTTATCAAGTGCGAGGTTTTACGCAAACTCTGACAAAAAATCTTTCGAAACACACAAACGTAACTTCAAAACAAAGTATTGCCGTTTGTAACCACCTTCAACCCATGTCTACAAAATCTAAAAAGTATTTTAACAAAACACTGGCATCTCATTTCCAACAACGAAAATCTGTCACGGATTTTTCCAGACCAACCTATCGTGTCCATCCAAACCATACATTTCTTTGTAATTCTTTGGACATTTAAAATGCTCTCATTTTGTCGCTATTTAACCTAATGTGTCCAAACTTTGAAACCTTGTATATTTTAATGTGCTCTTTCCTATGATATGCTTAATTTTGTAATTAGATTAATTTATAAAACTAGTACCCAGTCCTCTGCTCGTTTAGGTAAAGGCCAATTAGATTTAGGTGTATCTAGTATTTAGATTTTTAGTAATATTTTTGTTTTTTAAAACAAGGTTGTCATTTATTTGGTATTTGATGTTTAGTTGCAATATTTTGTTAATCTGCTTGTAATGCTTTGCATGTTATTGCTGCAGGACACAAGATCCAAAGAGCAACATTCCAAAGGAGAAAGATTTAGGGCTGATACTCTAGAAAGTGCTGTAAGTGTTGCTATTTTAAAATGTTCCTACTTATGTTAACTTTATGGAGCTGTATAATGTAGCTATCATGTGTTATTTTTTTGTTTGCTTTGATGATGATTTTCTTGGCCATTACATCCTTTGTTGTTTTTTTGTCAACTAATATAAATGCGTGTTGCTGTAATTAACAACAATTATTATTCATCTTATGAATTATTATCATCATAATTATGTTGTTGATCATGATAATAATGATGATGATGTTTTTGATCATCATAATATTTAAGGCCATCAGCGCGGTGTCATCATCATTTGCCACATTTTTTTTAATTTGTCTGATACCAAAGTTATTTTTCATCCAAGCCCCATCAAATATCAAATGATACTTTGTTGTTAAAGTAAATGTGTATGATATAATGGTATGATATTATTTATATATATTAAACTATATATAGGAAACAGACAATTAAATAATTAAAATATAAACATTTTTTTTAATTCACTTAAATTTGTTTACATGTACATATTCCTATAACATATGCATATGTATATTTTTCTTTAAAAAAAATATAAGCAAACTGTATCAAAAATACTCTTTCAATTAATGTCCATTTCATACATTCTCTGTATAAAAACCTCAATTTCATGAATAACTCGCTATCATGACGTATATAATATATGTAACATCGTAGAAACCTTCCTCAGCATTCTTGTCTAGCCAGAGGAACTGTAAAATGTTTCTTAAGAACATTGTAAGCGTCTATATTAATGTCTTTAAGAGAATGAGCAAATTGTAAAACTGTGATAGCTTGGTCATTCTCTGCCATTATTTTCTCACACAGTGACTTCCCAGCACTGCCATTTGGAACTTGATTTTCTCTTTTTAAAGCTAACAAGTCTTCCCTTTCAATTTTCCATCTACGTCCAACTCTTTCAAAGTCCCATGTGCCATTTTTCCTAACTTCAAGAAACTTGTAAACTTTCTCAGCTTCCGTTAGACTATTGTGAATGAAGTCTTTCAAGAGTACTAGATGCTCTATAAAAAAAGAAAGATGGCATGAGGACATGGGGACATGAAGATATTTGTGGTTGTCCAATAAACATATACTTACTATAATAACAATAATTTAATGAATACATTAAATAGAGACTCTGAATGAAAGTTAACAAACAAATAAATGAATGAATGATTTTGTGAATGAATGAACAAAAGAAAAAATAAATGAATGAGTAAATAAATGAATGAACAAAATAATAAATTAACACATAAATGGAAAAATGAATGAATGAGTAGATAAGTAAAGAACGGATGGATAGATGAATGAATAAATAATTGAATGGGTGGACCAATGATTAAATAAATGGGGAATTGACCCCATGAACATTGAATATAATATATTATATTAAATATTTTACTGTAATAAATACCTTGTGGATTATGATCAATCATCAGTTTAGCTGCTGGTTCTTCATTTGGTGAATATCCACAGCTCCTTTTGTGTCTTTTATACCAGTTATAGTCTCTGCATATTTTGCTTACTACAACTGACAGGATCATTAACACCAGGCAAATTAATACAAAACTAATTATAAACCATGTATTTGAGCTGCTGTCGTTGCCTTGGGATGTCCCTCTGCTTGGAAGATCTAGTATATTTTGAAAAAGTAAATTTAGTTCTCTATAAATCCTTGGGATACAATTTGTATAAAAAAAGATGATTATTATTTAAGGAATATAGAATATAAATATAATTTAACAGGCTCAAGAGAGAAGTCATAAAGAAATGTAGCAAATTAAGTGTTTCTTTGACTTCTCAAGAGTGTTTTATTATAATTTCTGGATGTTTTATATTGCTTTTATAAAATATCCCATCATCATCATCAGTACTATCATTATGTTTATCATTATTACCACTACCACCATCATTAGCATCATAATTACCACTACCACCATCATTAGCATCATAATTACCACTACCACCATCATTAGCATCATAATTACCACTACCACCATCATTAGCATCCAACTTGTTATCAATATCATCACCAGCTTCATCATCATCACTATCATCATCATTATCACTGTTATCATCACCAACACCAGCACCATCATCATCATTATCATCACCGTTATCCTCATCAGCATCAGCATCATCATCATTATCATCACCATCATCCTCATCACCATCATCCTCATCATCTCCATCATCATCATCATCAACATCATCATCATCATCATTACCATCATTCTCATCACCATCATCATCATCATCATCATCATGATTATCCTCATTACCTGTTTTTGCCAATGTACTACCGGTAATTGGTTTTGTACTGTGTGTTGTTACATTCCTCTCGTCTGATGTCCAATGAGATTGTGTTGTTGCAACCTTTTCTGTTGCAATAGGTTTTGTAGGCACTGGAGTCAAGTGTGGACTAGGTTGAATTGTTAAAGGTTTTTCAACAGGAATGCAACTAGAGATATGACGGTTGTAGTAATAACCCTCAACACACGACCCACAGATTGCATTTTGAGATGTTGTACAGTTCTGCTTGTAAATTCTGTTTGTACATTTAGTACAATGATGACATTGTGTTGTGTTGAAACTGTCAGAATAAGTATCGTAAGGACAGGATCGACATCTACCATCAGTCCCTATATCCACTGTATCACCACATGCAATGGAGTATTCTTCCGATGGTATGCATGGCGGACATCTTGTACAAGCTACTATAACTCCCGTTGATTTGTTTCTCCATGATATGGAGTTTGATGGACATGTGACTGGTTTTCCATCAACGGGTGTGATCTAGGATGAAATAGTATTGTTTGTGTGAGAAATGTGCTAAACCTTAGTTAGAAGTTATTATAATCACCATTAATACCATTTGTTAAATTTGTTGATATCATTAATTATTAATGTTATCACTTAATTACTATATTTAAAGAGGATACACCTACTTGCAGTAAGGTTGTCATACAAAAATATACATTTGTTATAAAGAAAATAGAACATTAGAATTTAGTACGATAGGAATTGATTAAAAGACAAAAGAAGATCACTCAAGCTGAACTCTCTCTTTTATCTTTTAATTAATTCCTTTCGCACTAAATCACAAATGTTCTATTTTCTTTGTAAAAATGTTCTATTTTGTATGACAACCTTACTGCAAGTAGTCTATCTTCAATGTATGATATTGTCATTGTCTACAATTCATACCTGTGTAAAAAGGGGCACAAGTAGAGCACAGATAAGAAAGCACTTGACTGCATTGCATTTTTTCTCCATTTTCTTGTTAGACTAAAACAGACAAACCGTACTATTAAGAAAGTAACTTAAATAACACCAGTATATTATTAAATCAAGAATATACTTAAAGGATCCATAATTAATATGAAAACAGATAAAAAGATAAATATATGAATAAATGAATATGTAACTATATGAATGAATGCATAAATATATATATGAATGAATGAAAAAATAAATATATCAATGTTAACAGGAATAAATGAATTATATTATATTATATATTAATAATTAACAAAGTTTTTTTAATAACTTTTAATGATATTGTGATAATTTATTAAAATAAATCAAAAATTGATTTAATTTTTTTAATTTCAATGTACTTACGCAATTTACTATTATAATATACTATGATTTGATGATTATATAAAATAAGATTGGGGAAAACAGGAATTTCGTCACAATAGTTCCTTTCGCAGTTCTCTGCGCCATTTCACAGTCGGCGAATCACAAAACCGTAGGCACCCATAAATATTTTAGAAATCATTTATTGTTCGTTGAACAACTCAAAAACAACTCTAACTACAAAAAGTTTATCATACTACACATCAGTCAAACTTCTTGCGGTGATATAGTTGTTTGTGAGTTGTTCAACGAACAATAAACGATTTCTAAAATATTTCTAGTTGCCCACGGTTTTGTGATTCGCACTGTAAAAGGTCGTCGTGCCTTTGCATTAAAGCGGGAGGTTCACTGTGGGATTGCAATGATACAGACATGAATGATTGTCCTATTTGTTTTAGAGGTTTAAAAATCTCTATCATTGGAGCTCACCGTTTGTCTCTCTTCGATTGAAAGGCACTGCTTCAAGAACTGTGAAAGGGACTTCTGCAATATCAAAATTTCGTAATTTTGCAAGTTACTCTTGATTACATTGGTAAATTCGAATAATTCTAGACAGCAGTCACAGGCGGTTGTCTGGAACGAAATGAAATCAGTAGTTAAGTTGTGACTTACCACGGTTTTTCCTTCGTTTATATGTTTGCTCAACGTCATGATGCTATGATTTGCATTTGGTCTATAAACCAAGGCACTGATTTCAATATATACGTGGGAAGCTAAGATCAGAACTCGGGTATTCCCCAGCCAAATGCCGATGAACTTTCGTCATCGTCTTTTACAACTTTTAAAATTTCCTCCGAGCAGCTTTTGGGTATAATAGAATTCCAAGTGTTAAATTGGTCATCACTATGAACTCAGTTGTAATTCTTTTTCGGTAATAATGTATGAAAGCTACAGATAATTCCATTATTTGGTAGTTTAGAAGCGGTATTTCGTGTCTTGGCTCATTGCTGCGTAATAATTCATGACGTAACTTGGATATAAATAGTACGTGTGTGGACGTCCTTTAAAGTCGTTAAATTTTGGTTAATATTAGAACTATTTTAAATTTCAGTTAATATCATATAAAAGACAGCACAATTCTACTTTTCTTCTAAAGTTTAATTCAAGACAAGAGTTAATTTTTGTTGCGAAGACGGCTCTAGAAAACGCGTAATGATATTGTGTGACAAGGTTGCTTCCGGGTGGCTGCGTTCAATGTTTATATTAAAGAGAAACAAACAAGAAAACACACCGAATATTCATGAATGATTCGCTGACTACACATGGAAAATACTAGAAATACTTTCTGTGATTTATATTTTTATTTGTTTGTGAAGTCATGGTTAAAAACGATCATGCAATTCTTGGAAACTCGGTTGTGGTTTTTGTTAGCCTCCTACGCAGATACAAAGTCCATCGACAAGTTTTTGCTGAGTCACAAAATTCATCTGCATTGGAGAACCAAAATTTCATACAAATTGGGACAATAATTTTGACACCTTGAGCAGAATGTGTCTTAATTATTCTAGCCACTTCAACATAACATACATTGCCTCATGCTACATTAAATAACATACATTGGTTTTCAAGTGGGACGCACAGTAAAAACGCGTTGTGGCAAATCATAAGTTTTCCTGCTCACTTTATTTTCACTGATTTTTTTAAAAACTGTATATGTTTTATTATTGTTACCTATTTTCTGATTAAGTAAATAAAAAGCTAGATTTTTAGGTCAAAGATTTGCGGTCTGGTGTTAGGGACGGACCACTAGTGTATATGAACTCTCGCGGTTTTTTGGCGATTTAAGAAGTTGATATATAGCTAAGTCATGAAATGCAAAAAAAAATGGATTTGAACATTTATTCGCGGAGAAATAGCGCTCTAAACTTTAAAATCGACCGCGCCCCTTCGGGTTGGCCGGGAATTGGGCCTTTGAAGAGACTGGTTCTAGGTCATTGATGACGTAAATTCGGGACCATCTCGCAGCTTGTACAAAGGCTAGTATGCGGACTTTAGTAAACGTATCATCGTTTTACAGGAGTTTTTTAGACACTGTGCCAAGCAGATCCGTTCTGGGAGGTTGTTCTAATAGAGTAGAGGACAAGAGAGGCATTCGACTGCATTAATATATTTGGGCAAAGATCATCCGCTTGCTAAAGCGAGAAGACGTAAAAGCGTCAACTTGGTTTGACAAAGACTCGTTCTGCTACTTTAGCAGTAGTCTTTTCAACGGCAAACCCCAAAATTATTCCCTGAAATATTTTTTAGTGAATTGAAGAAACATCTGGCTCATCTAATAAGAGTTGAAGTTGGAATTATACCTTGTTCAAGCCTAGATTTATAGGCCGAAGAACCAAAACAAATGTCGAGCAGAAACAACGCGTATACGAATGGTAATGAAGCGTTTCAAACTATGGCAAATGTATCATGGCAACTGAAATAGTATAAGTATAACTGAAATCTTTGCTATATTCTACTTTGAAGATATTATATTGAAATATGATTGAACTGTTTATATAACTTCTAAAGAAAGCCGTTCTATAGTGTCACAAGTCAGATTTTTGCGTACGATAATTACTAATGATCGCCGGGTTGAAAAAACTAGCGAGAGGCCGCCGGTCAAGTTAATCATTTAACTCTGATACTAATAATACTAGTAATCAAGTTTCAAAATGGATTTAAAGTAGTTTTAGAATAAAGATTGCTAAAACTAGTCATTGAATCATTGAGTGTAACTTATAAAAACAATTTATGATAACTTATCACAAATTATTATTTTGTTGTTGTTGTTGTATTCTTTATTATGGAGCACTTTTTATGAGTTCAAAATGGCATTTTATTATAAAAATATGTTCCACTACAAATGGATAAAACGGGAATTTTATCAGGGGAAATCATTGAAAATTTGAAGCGTTGAAACGGTAGTAGTTGTAAAACATCACTGTTTGTTTCAAGCAGGATGTTTTGTGTGATTTTTTCACTAACTGTCTTCAGTCAGTCGTTCTGTATTTAGCCGCTGGCGATCGTAATGACCAGCGATTTAAACATATGAATATACACGGGATGAAATCCTGGATGTAAAGTCAGATTGACTTCTATTTCATATAGTTTACAGTACAAGTTTGTTTTGGACGGACTCGAGGCAACCATCAATTTCAACACACAAAACTCCGCTTTTAAGTTGTTTAACTTCGCAATTATCAGTACTTCAACCCCTAGAAAAAGTGCAAAAAGAACTCTGAGCATGAAAACATTTCGGGGAAACATCGTATACCATCATATAACGATTTATGATTGCAATAAATAAATGTTAACTGTTGTAACTATCATCGGTCATCAGGAACACTCTTTGTACGGCGACTTTTTAGCCTGGAATCGAGATTAAAGCTATTTTGAATGCTCCACGATCTTTTGATTTCTCTGTCTGCGTAGTAGCAATTTTGCTAACCAATTTCATCGGCTAAAGGCTCATCTGAAGGCTTTAACAGGCTCAAAACTGTCACTATTTTCTACTCCGCTTTCTTGTACTTCTAAGACAGACTAAGTAAGAAAGTTCTCAGTCTTCGAAAGTACTTTGTAAACCTTCGCTTTTCTTACTACTGTCCTTTGAATCCAGGTATAATTCTTTATCGGTATCTGATAAAGATATTCTGATTGTCTAGTTTAAACTGATGTCAGGGATGATTCAGTCAACGGTAAATACTGTCGATTTATCTAACTTTTCTTACTCAAAACAACAGAAGTAACAGAGAAACACTGAGTGGCACTAGCTTGGGTTTCCCGAATTTACGTCACAAGGTTACCAGTCTCCCAATTCCCGGCCAACCCGAAGGGGCGCGGTCGATTTTAAAGTTTAGGGCGCTATTTCTCTGCGAATAAATGTTCAAATCAATTTTTTTTTTAGATCATGACTGACCTATATATCAACTTCTTAAAACGCCAAAAAACCGCGAGAGTTCATATACACTTTAATGGGGGAGGGGGGGGGGGGGGGGCTGGAGGGGGATTTTGGACAATTTCTCGTTGCACGTGAGGCTGTGCAGGGTATTATTTGCAAGAAAGCAAAGTAAATGTCAGTTTTCCCAAAAAAATCCTATTCCAAACGATAATCATCAATCTATTATTAGGTAGTTCGTGCTTTTCGTAAAATATATATATATATATCTTCTATTCTGTATATATATCTTCTATTCTGCTTAAAAGTTTATTGAAATAGAGGACCAAAGCAGTTTTTTAGAAGATATATATTATTTTTTACGAAAAGCACAATAATGGGATGTGCGCGATAATAGGTACGACCACCTTATACATCTATAATTTTGATGTTGTGGTCAATTTAAATATGAATTTAAAAAGATATGATAATGAAGTGGCGGCCATATTGTCATTCTGTCTATAGATAGAAAACTTTCGTAAAATAATAAAACTATACATATTAATATTGGTTTAATCATAAATATTTTCAGGATATCGTCGACGAGGAAGATGAAGCTCAAGGAGGTAAAAGACAAACCTCTACCGCTAGAAAAGCCTCTGTGAATGCTGAAGAAGTTACAGAAGAGGGGGGTGGAGATGATTATGATGACGACTTTGAGGTAAATCAACTTTCTATTCCTCCTTTGATGTAGTCTCCTTTGCAGCCGTTTTCAGTGTCGTCACGCAACGTTCTCTCCCCACAGGAAACCCGCAAATCCGTAAGAAATCGAAAATTTTAAAGCATCGATTTTACGCATAAAATCAATTGCTCGTATTCAGTTGAGCATATAAAGTGCAATACAATTTTTTTCGCGTTGTCTTTCTGCGATTTTTAACGATTTTCGCCACAGAAGCCCGCACACTTTTGTAAGAAATCGAAAATTTTAAAACATCGATTTTAAGCATAAAATCAATTGCTCGTATTTAATTAAGCATGAAAAAATGCAATACTATTTTTTTGGCCCTTTTTTGCGATTTTTAACGACTTTATGCTCGAATAATCGTATTGTCGCCAAAGGAAGCCCGCAAATTTCTGTAAGAAATCGAAAATTTTAAAAACATCGATTTTAAGCATAAAATCAATTGCTCATATTTAGTTAAGCGAGAAAAAGTGCATTACAATTTTTTCCGCCTTCTTTGTCTGCGATTTTTAACGATTTTTCGCTCGAATAATCGTATTCTCGCCACAGGAAGCCCGCAAATTTCTGTAAGAAATCGAAAATTTTAAAACATCGATTTTAAGCATAAAATCAAATTGCTCGTATTTAATTAAGCATGAAAAAATGCAATGCTATTTTTTGGCCTTCTGTTTTTGCGATTTTTAACGACTTTACGCTCGAATAATCGTATTGTCGCCAAAGGAAGCCCGCAAATTTCTGTAAGAAATCGAAAATTTTAAAACATCGATTTTAAGCATAAAAGCAATTGCTCGTATTTAGTTAAGCGAGAAAAAGTGCATTACAATTTTTTCCGCCTTCTTTGTCTGCGATTTTTAACGATTTTTCGCTCGAATAATCGTATTCTCGCCACAGGAAGCCCGCAAATTTCTGTAAGAAATCGATAATTTTAAAACATCGATTTTAAGCATAAAATCAATTGCTCGTATTTAGTTAAGCATGGAAAAGTGCATTACAATTTTTGTTGCATTATTTTTCTGCGATTTTTAACGATTTTTAACTCGAATAATCGTATTGTCCCCACAGGAAACCCGCAAATTTCAGTAAGAAATCGAAAATATTAAAACATCGATTTTAAGAATAAAATCAATTGCTCGTATTCAGTTAAGCATGGAAAAGTGCAACAAATTTCATTTTATTACCTATCGTTTATATCAAACACTGACCCAGCCTATACTAGTTTCAATTTATAGATAAGTAAAAAAAATGCCTCCAGTGTATGTGTAAAGGCTATATTTGATGCATTCATCTTCCAACAATTCTGCTTTTAAACAGGACTACGAGGATGATTTCGACCAGGATGACGATGATGAAGACAGTTCAAATGTTGAGGTATAAACCAATATAAATGTAGTATAATTTGTACTTATATATATACGAGTCTTCTAAATTGTAAAACGAAATTAAGAAGAGACGGGATGGGGAAAAATGTTTAAACGTGTTTAAGTAAACCTGGAAGCCCAAAGTTGGTACAAATAGAGCTTGTAATTGAATAGCCGTTTTCACATTAGAAGACAGCGAATCGTCTTATGACGGACAAGTCGTCTTATGACAGACAAGTCGTCTTATGACGGACAAGTCGTCTTAATACGGACAAGTCGTCTAATGACTGACCAGTCGTCTTATGACGGACAAGTCGTATTATGACGGACAAGTCGTCTTATGACCGACATGTGGTCTTATGACGGACAAATCGTCTTACGACGGACAAATCGTCTTATGACGGACAAGTCCTATGGGGTTAAAACAGGAGGAACACAAATTGAGACGAAAAAGTTGACTGAATTCATATTAGACGAACAAATTTATGAACGATTTGTCCGTCGAGACGGTCTGTCCTCCTACTAGTGTGTAAAGGGCCAACGAACTTAACCATTGATGCAAATGATGTTACTCAAATCTGTAGTGTTAATTTTTGATCCTTTCTTTTATTTTAGGACAGAAATGCTGGCATGCAAGAGGTAATAACTCATTTGTTCACTTTTTTAATTTAGTACTGCTTGCCTGCTTGCCTGCTTGCCTGCTTGCCTGCTTGCTTGCCTGCTTGCCTGCTTGCCTGCTTGCCTGCTTGCCTGCTTGCCTGCTTGCCTGCTTGCCTGCTTGCCTGCTTGCCTGCTTGCCTGCTTGCCTGCTTGCCTGCTTGCCTGCTTGCCTGCTTGCCTGCTTGCCTGCTTGCCTGCTTGCCTGCTTGCCTGCTTGCCTGCTTGCCTGCTTGCCTGCTTGCCTGCTTGCCTGCTTGCCTGCTTGCCTGCTTGCTTTCTCTAGTTGCCTGCTTGCCTGCTCTAGTTGCTTGCTTGCTCTAGTTGCTTGTTTGCTCAAGTTGCTTGCTTGCTCTAGTTGCTTGCTTGATCTAGTTGCTTGCTTACTTGTTTATCCATGTCGTCTTCTTAACGTTTTGTGTTTTGTTTCGCTGTTGATAGCTACTAAAAGCCATCAACTTAGAGAATGAATCAGCAAGGGCGATGTCTCGAGAAGGCAGTAAACTATCGCGATCAAGTGATGATGAATCTAAACGAGGTACATTGTTGTTAAGGCCTAGCTTAAACGTTGCATCTCACATGTGCCGAATCTAATGCAAATGAATTCAAACGATAGGTTTCCTCATTTGCATTAGATACGGCACATGTGAGATGTGACGTTTGAACTAAGCCTTCGATGCCTTAAAGAACTTTTAATGGATGAATCGTTAGAGGAGATGGATGAAAAAAGGAAATATGTGAATAAATGGATGGATAGATGGATGGGTGGATTGATAAATAAATAAATGGATAAATAAATCAGAGAATGCACTGATGTTTTCTTGATTCAAAAATGAAACAATCGATGCCCGACTGAATAGATTGATGAATTTGTTTTCTTTTCCAGAAACTCCTATTCGAACACAGAAAGGACGCATTAACTTTGTAGTTGCCAAACAAAAACAAATTAATGAAAAAGTAGCATCACGGACAAGAAAGAGGGGGCAGGTAAGTCGTTCATTATTGTCAAACTTGGTTTTAAGGTGGCTCGACTGAGTATTTTTGAAGGGCCACCGTCGCTATTTGATCGCAAAGTACGTCGCGCGTAGAAAAATAATTTCAGATTAATTTCCATAGCGAGTTCAGGCATAGACTGAAGTTTGTTCTGATGTTTCAAATATTACAATCGGAACTAGCAATAATTTTTTATGATAGAAAAGTAGTTTTGACAAATACGACAATTTTAGGCGAAATAGAGTTTCCTATAAAACCGCATTGGTTGTTTCACAAACTTCAGATCAAGGTCTTCGTTGTTGCTGAAAAAACAAGATTTATATGGAGGCATTTTTGAATAAAACGCTTTTAAACATTTACACAACAAATAAATTAAATTAATCAAGCATCCATTTCACTTGATCAAAAACATCACTACAAAAGCTCAGAAAAAGTTGCTTTTGGTCTCATTTGGTCAACAAATGTCTTAGTTATCCGTCTGGCGAACATGAACGAAATCACTTCAGGCTATTAGGACATACATGATTTTTCGTTTGGTGAGATATAACTGCGCTTTTTCTTCTTTTGTCTAACATTGCACACATTTTTACAAAATATTTCAAAACTTAAAATTTCCTTGATGAATTTTTTTCTTACCGCAGCATTGGCTTTTTGAAATAGTTACTCATCGAGCCCTGCAGTTTTATGACCATTGATAGATTGGAAGATATCGAAAAAAATTGTCAAAATAGGTAAACTTTTCGACCGCTTACTCAAGGCTCGCATTGTTTTGGTTGTCCGAGACCGCCATTGTCTATATTTTTTACTCAAGTTGTGAATTCCGATATGCATTGTCACCTCACAAACAACACTTGACTACCGTTCGTTAGCCGAGCAGCTCCGAATGTGATATGCAGTACTTCGAATAACATGCCTCTAACTAAACTTGATAAAAAGCGAAAAATCACTGGGCAAAGATTCGAAGTACAGCATATCAGCCGGAATTGCGTTACCGTCCTTTGTCATTTATAATATAATATTCAAGCGATCACATTCGGAGCTGCTCGGCTAACGAACGGTAGTCAAGTGTTGTTTGTGAGGTGACAGTGCATATCGGAATTCACAACTTGAGTAAAAAAATATAGACAATAGCGGTCTCGGACAACCAAAACAATGCGAGCCTTGAGTAAGCGGTCGAAAAGTTTACCTATTTTGAAAATTATTTTCGATATCTTCCAATTTATCAATGGTCATAAAACTGCAGGGCTCGATGAGAAACTATTTCAAAAAGCCAATGCTGCGGTAAGAAAAAAATTCATCAAGGAAATTTTAAGTTTTGAAATATTTTGTAAAAATGTGTGCAATATTAGACAAAAGAAGAAAAAGCGCAGTTATATCTCACCAAACGAAAAATCATGTATGTCCTAATAGCCTGAAGTGATTTCGTTCATGTTCGCCAGACGGATAACTAAGACATTTGTTGACCAAATGAGACCAAAAGCAACTTTTTCTGAGCTTTTGTAGTGATGTTTTTGATCAAGTGAAATGGATGCTTGATTAATTTAATTTATTTGTTGTGTAAATGTTTAAAAGCGTTTTATTCAAAAATGCCTCCATATAAATCTTGTTTTTTCAGCAACAACGAAGACCTTGATCTGAAGTTTGTGAAACAACCAATGCGGTTTTATAGAAAACTCTATTTCGCCTAAAATTGTCGTATTTGTCAAAACTACTTTTCTATCATAAAAAATATTGCTAGTTCCGATTGCAATATTTGAAACATCAGAACAAACTTCAGTCTATGCCTGAACTCGCTATGGAAATTAATCTGAAATTATTTTTCTACGCACGACGTACTTTGCGATCAAATAGCGACGGTGGCCCTTCAAAAATACTCAGTCGAGCCACCTTAAGGTCTGCTTAAACGGGCCCAACATTGTACCTTGCCATAGAGTTTGTCTATTTTAATTTTCTATTTTATTTCAGTAGTTGCTCAAGCAATAATACTGTACAACGTATTTTGAATTCATAATCGCCTGCAGAATATGCGATCTTGTTTAGTTTTGGAGAAAATAGAGATTTGGGGTTCCTGTGCTATCTGAATACCCGCGACAAACATGGGGCATCGATACAACACAGGAACCCCAAAAACTCCACAAGAAGGCCAGTTTTGCATGCTAAATTCATAATGGTTATTTTAATTCATTTTGTTTGGTAATGTTTGCAGGAGTTGATGCATCTTATCGACCTGGATGTAGCAGTATTTGAAATGTTCGATCTTCCACCAATGAACGAATACGAACTGTACATCAAGAACTTCGGCCGCTCCGACACAAAACAGGTGAACATGAACCACTTTCAATACAACAAAATGCAAAATAGTACAGTTGGAAAAGTCCATCTGGTAGTCGAACCCACCGTACTTTAGTAGGACCATTTTAGGAAAAAATAGTTACCGATTCTTACCATGCAAAATAGTACAGTTGGACAAATCCATCTTGTAGTCGCACCCACATACGACTCTCAATACTTTAGTGGGACGTTCTAACCACTGACTGGAGCCGGCAAGGTTGTTGTGTTAAGATACACGAACCCATGACCTACTGGACTCTATTTAGACCCTCTGATGACTGAGCTTACTGGATGATGAGTGAGGTCGTTGTGTTGAAAACACGAACCCACAACCTACTGGACTATCGTTGGACCACTGAGCTTATTTGAAATTATATTAAGAGGGAGGTTGTCGATATTGGGACGTTATAAAGACCTCTTGATATCCGAACAATATCCTCATTGTTGCAAAAAATATTGATTGTAATCTCCTTGATAATTCGTTACTGTTAGCATATAATGTTTATAATGTTGTGTTAACTGTATATAATAATGCTCTAATGTTGCAGGCTTATGTCCAATGTAACGATGATAATCTTGAGAAAGATGTCCAGACTGAAGACATTGAAACAAGAACAATGTGGACCCAAAACCCTCCAGAGGACTTCAATGGCTGTGGAGGTCAGTGCACGCCTGGATGTATTTGGATTCTTCATGTGTTTTTAAAATCTTTGTTAATATACCATTTCACAGTTCTCGTCAATTAACCTCAAATCTTTGTGTTTTATGGTTTGATAATTTGTATATTCTTTAAATTACCTAAGGAGGCACGTAAAAGTATTTACAGTGGAAATGCCTTTTCAGCTCGAGACTGACTGTATGATAAATTATTCAATGCGCACATCGTATCCTTTAACTTGTAAGTGTTTCAATTGTTTGATAATGTGTACATTGTTGAAATTACCGCGAGCTGTAGTCAAATTCTTAAGAATATATTACACGCTATCGAGGCTAAGGTTGATCGACGAAACTGTGAAAGTAATAGATAAAATATGAGCAGGAGACCTTGATGGGCATTTAAAAAAGGCGAGCCGCAGGCGAATGAATTATTCATGAATTTGATAAGGACTATTAGAATAGTCTGTCGTTCTCAGACTACACAGGAGGCCCAGTTTAGGCAAAAGTAGTGTACAGATGATGTATTTATTTCTGCTGATTTTTCAACAGGAGAAAATGATAATAAAGATGATCTTTCGTTGGTGGAAAACAGAGCGAATATTGATAGTGTTCGTCTGTCACGGTTTTTACAAAGCGCAGGGCAGGTAAGATGGAATGATGATAATTAATTAGTTAGTTGATACTGATGGCTGAAAGATGAAGATAATCAAAACAGTGAGTATGATGCTGTTGACTATGATGATGGTGGTGAAGTATAGTATGATTGTGATGAATATGATAATAATAATGACTGGTAATATTGATTTATTATGATGACTATGATAGTAATTATGATAATAATAATGACTGATGATAATGATAATGATGACTAAGATGATGGTGATAATGACTGATTATAAGATGATGATGATGATGACTAAGATGATGGTGATAATGACTGATTATAAGATGATGATGATGATGACTAAGATGATGCTGATAATGACTGATTATAAGATGATGATAATGATGACTAAGATGATGCTGATAATGACTGATTATAAGATGATGATGATGATGACTAAGATGATGGTGATAATGACTGATTATAAGATGATGATAATGGTGACTAAGATGATGGTGATAATGACTGATTATAAGATGATGATAATGATGACTAAGATGATGGTGATAATGACTGATTATAAGATGATGATGATGATGACTAAGATGATAGTGATAATGACTGATTATAAGATGATGATAATGATGACTAAGATGATGGTGATAATGACTGATTATAAGATGATGATGACTAAGATGATGCTGATAATGACTGATTATAAGATGATGATGACTAAGATGGTGATAATGACTGATTATAAGATGATGATGATGATGACTAAGATGATGGTGATAATGACTGATTATAAGATGATGATGATGATGACTAAGATGCTGCTGATAATGACTGATTATAAGATGATGATGATGATGACTAACATGATGGTGATAATGACTGATTATAAGATGATGATGATGATGACTAAGATGATGGTGATAATGACTGATTATAAGATGATGATGATGATGACTAACATGATGGTGATAATGACTGATTTTAAGATGATGATGATGATGACTAAGATGATGGTGATAATGACTGATTATAAGATGATGATGATGATGACTAAGATGATGGTGATAATGACTGATTATAAGATGATGATGATGATGACTAAGATGCTGCTGATAATGACTGATTATAAGATGATGATGATGATGACTAACATGATGGTGATAATGACTGATTATAAGATGATGATGATGATGACTAAGATGATGGTGATAATGACTGATTATAAGATGATGATGATGATGACTAACATGATGGTGATAATGACTGATTTTAAGATGATGATGATGATGACTAAGATGATGGTGATAATGACTGATTATAAGATGATGATGATGATGACTAAGATGATGGTGATAATGACTGATTATAAGATGATGATGATGATGACTAAGATGATGGTGATAATGACTGATTATAAGATGATGATGATGATGACTAAGATGATAGGGATATTATGACTGATTATAAGATGATGATGATGATGACTAAGATGATAGTGATAATGACTGATTATAAGATGATGATAATGATGACTAAGATGATAGGGATATTATGACTGATGATAATGAAGACGATGATAACTATGATAATAGGGATAATAATGACTGATGATTAGGATGATGATGATAATAATAATAATGGTTGCTATGACATTGATATCGATGATGATGATAATAATAATAATGATGGTTGCTATGACATTGATATCGATGATGATAATAATAATAATAATGGTTGCTATGACAACGATATCGATGATGATGATGATGATGATAATAATAATGGTTGCTATGACAATGATATCGATGATGATGATAATAATAATAATGGTTGCTATGACAATGATATCGATGATGATGATAATAATAATAATGGTTGCTATGACAATGATATCGATGATGATGATGATAATAATAACCACCATGACGATTCATATGGTGATGTTGATAATTACGATGATGATTATTTTGATGTTGATGAGCTAGTCCTTACAAATATTCTAATGTACAGAAGCTGAACTTCATGGAGTTATGCATGTTTTCCCCAAAGCATTAATCCCCATTATCTTTGTTAGGTTTGTCTTGTTCTTCTTGAAGAAGCTGTCGCCGAACAGTCTAGTACGATGGTTAAAGAAAAGAAAGATATGTCTTGTAGTGATGGCTACATACCGCTGACTACAAAACAACCTTATCTCGCAGGCACGTATCATTGATTGATTGATGAATGAATGGATTGATTGATTGGTTGATTGGTTGATTGATTGGTTGGTTAGTTGGTTGGTTAGTTGGTTGGTTGATTGATTGGTTGGTTGATTGATTGATTGATTACTTAATTGATTGGCTGACTGACTGACTGATAGGCTAGCTGATTGACTGATAGGCTGACCGACTGACTGACTGATGCATGCGTGGGCTGGCTGACTGACAGACTGATTGGCTAGCTGATTGACTGACTGGCTGATGCATGCATGCATGAACAGGCTGGTTGACTGACTGGCGACTGACTGACTGACTGGCGACTGACTGATGGGCTAGCTGATTAACTGACAGACTGACTGACACATGCATGAGCTGGCTGATTGACTGACTAAATGGATAATTGAATGACCTTTCAACCGTTGATTGGCTTATTAGGCGTTGGCTCAAATCATTGCTTGGTTAAGTAACAGACTGTTTAATTGACCAATCGATCATTTAGTTGAATGTAATGGTTGCCCTTCTAGGTCGAGTTATTGAGTCAATACACGTGTCTCCTGTCCAATCCCACCTTCTCCTTACAGCATATGGACCTGTAGTCGATCAAACTAAAACCTCTTCAAAGGTCGGTACAACCTCTGTTGGCAGTTAGATATATATGAAATGATACATGAAAAAATCACAATGAAATACACATATGAATAGATGTATATATATTTATATATATTATTATTATTATTATTTATCCCGCATCATATAAAATACAGCCTATCAGAATGCTTGAAAGCCGTTGTATATTCGGCGGTATTCCACTGCCTCTTCCCATGAGACAATGCGGTTTCTCCGTTTATTTTATATGATGTGGGATAAAATAGTTATACAATATTTTATTGTGACATACCGTGAATATCCCACTCGTCACTTGGCTCGAATGGGCTCGCCTAAGGCTCGTGTGTATTCTAGAAAATAGAAGTGACAATATTCCACGGTATGCTACTCGAAACCATTGTATAACTAGCCAATATTTTATATATAAATATTTGTACCTATATTCACAAGAGGGAGTAAAAAAACTGAAAAAGAAAGTCGTCAAGCATTTTGGTACTGGTGGTAAAATGACGCTATAATGCAAATGGCCCTATTTTGTATTCAACGGAAAACAAAGCTCCATGATTTTGAACCCGTGGGGAGAGTATCGCGGGCGCACGAAACCCCAACGGCTGAAATCTGGCCTATCTAACTGTCTATTTTGTATTTGTTTAGATAAATGATGCTATTGGTACCAAGAGTGTTGTTTGTTTTTGGAACGTTAACGAACCTTCTCAGCCCCAAAAGTAAGTACTTGTTATTAATATACACCTATTTTAAAATCGTTGTCTCAGCCAAAACTACAGTCCACACTCTGAAGCCTGCAAAGGATGTCGGTAATATGAACTGAATGTATATATTATACTCGTTTTTTAAAGAAATATTTGTTTCATCATCTACCGCTGCAACAATTTGTTATGGTCATATAACGCAAACACGTACAATAAAAATATATTATGACAAAATCGATAACAAGAGAAGAAATACCGACATACTTTGCAGGCTTCAGTTTATGGACTGCAGCTTTGGTTGCGACAACGATTTTTGAAATAGGTGTATATGTAACAGTGGCCTGGCCATTCTGCATATTGACACTCAGTTATACTATCTTGTCTGATGCGCAGCCGCAGTTTATGTCGTCACACACGATTGGAAGGGTACGTTGCGTGACGAAACAAACTCAGGTTGCATAGTAACCAGAGGGGGGTCATGGGTAAAAGCATCAGGTATGCTTGCCGGGAATTTTCCAAAACGATAAAAGATAACGGCAGCCGAAACGTCGCGGTCCAAACCTTTGACATTCGCGAGATAAACCAACATTCCTATATACTAATACTTTATTTGTTCCCAATTGTTTTAATAGAGTCCTTATATGTGAGTCTGTCCCACGTTGCTGCTGTCTAAGCCCTTCTAAAGCAACTATTGCATTTGCTGGCTTGGTAAGGAATAGTACAACTTTTTGTTTGAAGGTTATCTTAGAGCCATAACACTTTAGGCAGGAAATATAGTTTTTACTGTGTAATAGTTCTTATTAAATGACTATTAGTCACGATCTAAGACAAGTAACGTCGTAATGAGGTATTGTTTTCTTTTGTATTTGATGTTTCTGGATGAGTGTTAGTGACTAAATAGTGACTTAATGAAACTATAAGTTACTAAGTATTTTGTTCTTATTTCATGGTTTTATTGTTTTCGCTCTATTTGATTTGTCGTAAGAAATGTTTTTTAATTGTTTGATTGACCTTTTCACAGTAATATTCAGTGACCACGAATAACTGGAATAGTTCCAAGTCGAGGTTGGAGTTGTCACACAGCAAAACTATAATTTATCATGTGCAGCAACTCCAACCTGGACTTGGAACTATCATTCTTGGTCACTGAATATTACTGTGAAAAGGTCATTTTTCCTCTTCATAATCACAATCATTATGCCAGTACTCATGTCACATGGTTGTATCTTTCAGGAGGATGGTTCCGTTGTATCATGGGATCTAAGAGAGTCCTCCCCTGTTCATTATACATTGGATATTGATAATCGCCCGGTTTCTTTTAGACCACCAACCTTTAGTACAGGTACGAGTATTTGTATAATATCTTTATTATCAGTTAGTTGGATATCCTTATTTTCAGTAGTCTCAAAATGGTTAGTGCGCGGCTTTCCGAGCGAGAGGTCCCGGGCTCGGGCTCGATTCCCATTGGCTTCACATGTTTCGACTTCTTATCATTCGGTGTAGCTTAAAATAAATAATTTAAATACATGTACCCACAAATTGATAGTGAGCTTTGATGGAGAGAAGGGAAAAAATATTGCACCGTCGGCCGGCTTCCTGGGAGACCAGCTTATCTTAGCTGTAGGAACTACCGACGCTAAATAGTGATTTTCCTTCCTTCCTTACAATAGAAAAGAACGTAAACATTTTCTTAACAAAATGTACGGCAATCGAAAAGAAAATAAGTTTAGTGAAAAAAATATTTTCAAGCGGGATAGAAACTATTGAAACTTGCAAGACGCTATCCCGGACACTACGTCATCGATATTGTCACCAGCTCATATCAATAAACTCCGATTTTTTTTACACAGAAGCCCAAATAACACATATTCAAACCGCTATAAAATGCACAGTTTTTATCGCAGTATTTTATTCTTCTGGAAAATTGTTATTTAGGACCAGTACTTTTAATAGAAGTAGCAAACAGCCAGGGTTTTTAGGCACTTTAATGATTAAGTAAATTCATTATCGCGGCATCCTTGAATAACAGAGCAATTGAACTAATGTTTTTCCTGTATATTATCGTTTCCAACAAAAAAAAAATATCTTATTTTAATGGTAGGAAAGCCCTGAAGAAAATATTTTCAGTAAATAGGCACTTTGTACCCAATTTACCTGTTTTTTTATCACAGCTTTTCACGTTTCTCAAAAATACTAGATATTAAAGTAATATTAATACTAATACCTAAATTTGATGTCAATTTTATAAGTTTCTATATTTTATTGGCGACACTAAATGTCCATAAAATAAATACCCAGGTTCAACTAGCATTTAAATGGTTTCATATAAAATTGCTTCCGTTAGACAAGAACTACACTCAAGCTGAGAAATGTTTTCTTGTTATTGTTACCTACTAAACGAACTTCCGTGCGCTTTTTTTGGTAAACCGATTTTACCACAAATTGTCAGATTCTAGAATTTTGCTTAAAGATCATAGTTTTCCTGTTTTTGTGTTTCTTATATAGGGTAATGATATTTTGTAAATAAATTTTTGCAAGAAAGCGCTTCACTATGCGGAAATAGCACTTGTTTGATTTGTCTTGAATAGTAGGATATGAAGAGTTTGTTTTGTATATTTTTTTTTTTACTCTTGAGTGTCTTAATGGGTCAGACTTTCCCTATCCAAAACCAGGTCGAGTATACCAAAGTACCCCCACCTCCTCCCCCCGGGCAATCTACAAGTAAATTGATGCCAGTAAAGTTTATTTTCGAGACAAACTAGTCAAGGTTAAAATCTCGCAAAACATCCTGTTTTCTTGGTTCTATCTCGATCTGAATTTCCCAGCTTAATCAGTTACTTCCTTATTGTGAAAAGGGATTAAGTTTCATTGTTGATACAATAACGTACCTTTTGTTGCTTAGAAACTACTTTTTTTTTAATAAGCCAAGAATTACAAGGCTTAGCATCAATTTGGGGGTCTTTGATTCATTGGGGTTCGCTTCACACACTCTACCACTACACCCAGTATTCACAACCATCACTTCCCTTGGGGCTTGACCATGATGTTCGCTCCACACACTCTACCACTACACCCAGTATTCACAACCATCACTTCCCTTGGGGTTTGACCATGATGTTCGCTTCACACACTCTACCACTACACCCAGTATTCACAACCATCACTTCCCTTGGGGTTTGACCATGATGTTCGCTTCACACACTCTACCACTACACCCAGTATTCACAACCATCACTTCTCTTGGGGTTTGACCATGATGTTCGCTTCACACACACTACCACTACACCCAGTATTCACAACCATCACTTCCCTTGGGGTTTGACCATGATGTTCGCTCCACACACAACTAACACTTCCCTTGGTTCTCGTCCGTGGGGTTCGCTCCACACCACTACCACTACCACTACACTCAGTATTCACAACCATCATCCCCGTTGGAGCTTGGCCATGATGGTCGCTCCACACATAGTATCGCTACGCCCTTCTTTTTTCGAGAAAAAAAATTAGACAAGCCGAGATAAAAACCTTCTGGCAAGCAGAAAACCACTACACCTAACATACATAAAATTCACTTCTCTGTCTGGGCTCAAACCCGTGCAACAGCAATGAAAGATAACCGCTAACACCAATACATAACAACACCTTAATTGAAATAATGATTTAAGAGTCTCCTAAAATTTAATGTCGTTTTTATTAGCAGCGAACGGATGTAATAAACATTTTATGACTACAAACTTAAAGCCGCCCTCAAGTAGATGTTTTCTTGACCCGATGCTTATTCGTTTACCGCTATTATTGTCATTTCGCTGCAATAAAGACTGTTACAGCTTTGAAACTTGGCCAGTTCAATTTCATTTTTTATTTTTTCATTTGTTTTTTTTTTACCAGAAGTTCTGTGGAAATATGGAATTTATATTTGTTTCTTGTTCAAAAAATCTATTGACACAAACGTATCGTACCCTTGTCTAGTTATATTACTCAATTTCTTCATATTATATATAGAAGACAACCATAATTTTCCCTTAAAACTTTTTTCCCGTCTGTATCTATCGTCTTTTATCTCAAATCCTGACTCCTTCAAATCTAATTTCCCTTGGAACTTTTTTCCAGTCCGCAGTTGCTGTCGAATCCTGACTCCTTCAAATACATGTAGAAATCTCAACCGCACAAGGCGTATTTACCTTGGAACTGCACGCTGTTTCGAACGGTTCCGACATCGGTTAGCTATCTAGAACATTCTATTCTCTTTCTTAAACTTACTTGCCATTCTTATCGTAAAGTACATAATCTATTGTGATTAATTATGAAACTAAAAATACGGATATAGGATAAGTACTGTATTGTAGTGTACCAGTTCATTCTCTTTGATCCTAAGCTTAAAATGCTTAAATGTGCCGTTCTTCGCCAGCTTCTTTGCGTAATTGTTAGTTGGCATTTCAATATTGATCGAAATGCTATCGCTAGACACATCTCGCTGGGTTTCCTGTGGTTGGCAATGGATAATAATAATATAAGCTGATTTATCAATGTATTCGCTCATTTAAATATATAGCAATTTTCAGAAATTTTGACCCATTCAACATATCGCGTGTATTGCAGGCCTAATGGTAAATAATTTTTAATTCTGCCTTAAAACACATCAAACGACATGTAGTTGGTATCACTGAAGTATTTTGAATGGTTCTGGTCATGATTTCAAGACCTTAGGAAAGCACTCAAAGGCGTAAATAAACATTAATGGTGAAAAAAAATCAACATGTGATCATGATTCATGAAAAATAGTTCATGTGGAGGTATAGTGAGTGCTGAGTATACATGCTGCTGTGCAAAAAATATTATATTATGTTATTGTTATTATATTATTCACAATGCACCCGATATTTGGTACGGTCAGAATTTCTGCAAATTGCTGTATTCATTCGTTCATTTATTCTTAAGTTTCCTCGTCCATTTATTTATTTATCTATCTATCTATCTATCTATCTATCTATCTATCTATCTATCTATCTATCTATCTATCTATCTATCTATCTATCTATCTATCTATCTATCTATCTATCTATCTATCTATTTATTTATTTATTTATTTTATTTATTTTATTTATTTATTATCATTTTTTTATTTTTTTATTTTATTTATTTTATTTATTTATTATCATTTTTTTATTTTTTTTATTTATTTATTTATTTTTTTTTTTTTTAATTTTATTTATTACATATTACAAGGTCTATAGAGCAGATTTCGTATGGCTATGAAACATTCACGGCACTTACTTAGTCAAGGCACGGCAAAGCACGCTAACAATTCTAGAAACGTCACGGTCGCGGCAAGGCACGCACATGGCACTGAACTTTTCACACTCTTACGAAATCTGCTCTAAACATATATTACACAATATTAAATTATACAAAATCACAACACAATGAAAAAAACAGATAACAACATGGAGAATAAAACATTGCCGCGCAGAGATATGGGATTTATCTTCGAGTGTTTAAAGTCAAATTCGAGTGAGCACAGTGAAAGAGTGCGATACCACGTTTATACACGAAAAGATAAATCCCATATCTCCAAGCCTCCATGTATTATTCTATTTATTACATGACCAATTGTTTGTGTGCAAAACAGATAAAAATGTTATTTTTACATGTAAAATTATCGTATTCAGTATACCATATTTCTCAGTGGAAGAAATCTCTGTAAATCTATATTTATTTATTTGTAAATCTATAGTTATTTATATAATAAATATAGCAAGGAGGCTGGCTCTGGAAACCAACGGGCTTATGTGAAAGTGCTAGCTTGAAAAAGAATAAATGATACAATATTTGCATGGGTCAGTTCAGAAAGAAGATAATTACATATTATTTATATAAATATAAGTCTTTATAAGTATATTATGTGTTCCGAAGCAAGTAGAATGCGTCGGTGTTTGTAAGGAAACAATCTTGAGCAACAAAGGTAGTTTGCGCACCTTACACCTTAATGTTCAACGTACTGATGTTTCGAATTGGATTAAAAAGGGTTTGTATTGTTTAGGTTGTGGTCTTTAAGCTAGATTGAATCTTTTTATATTTGACTATTAACATTTTTTACCATTTACTGAACATCTGCGGGGAACAGGTTGCCGTAGGTGAAATTAGTTTGAAATATAAATATCATACTTTAACGGCCTCAACCGGCCTTTTGTATATCAATTATTGAGCTAAATTTATAATTTTGTTTTTCTCAAGGCATGAACCGAAAAAGCTTTAGACTGTCGGTAGATTATTCCGCTTGGGAATTGCTTAGTTCTCTGATTGAGAGAACTGAAATATAGATATCATACTTTAACGGCCTCAACCGTCCTTTTGTATATCAATTATTGAGCTAAATTTATATCTTTTTTTTTCTCAAGGCATGAACCGAAAAAGCTTTAGACTGTCGGTAGATTATTCCGCTTGAGAATTGCCTATTTCTCTGATTGAGGATATGGTCTTTGTCGGTGCAAATATAGAAGAACCGGCTTTAATAAAGTAAATAGACATCCCTTGCTGTGTTCTTTCTTTACACATTTTAACCCGGTTCCTCATTCATTTATTTATTCATTATCTTATTCTTTCATTTATTTATTCAACCATTCAGTCAGTCAGTCAGTTAGTCAGTAACCATTAATTCATTTATTCATTCATCCATTTATTCATTCATTCATTCATTCATCCATTCATTCATTCATTTTTCTTTAGTTATTTCATTATTGTATTTATTCGTTCGTTCGTTCATCCATTCATTCAAACATTCAATCATTCATCCATCCTTTCATTCAATCATTCAGTCATCCGTTCAATAAATCAATAAATCATCCATTCATTAAATCAATCAATCATCCATTCATTCAATCAATCATTCAATCATTCATTCAATCAATCATTCATATCAATCAATCATTCATTTAAACATTCATTCATTCAGTCCGGCACTCATTTATTAATCCATTCAGTCAGTTAGTTAGTTAGCCAGTAACCATTCATTCATCAATTCATTTATTCTTTCAGTCATTCATCCATTCATTCATTCAATCATTCGTTCATTCAATCATTCATTCAATCAATTAATCATTTATTCAATCAATCATTCATTCAATCATTCATTCAATCATTCAATTAATCATTCAATCAATCATTCATTCAATCAATCAATCATGCAATCATTCAATCAATCAATCATTCATTTAAACATCCATTCATTCAACCGGCACTCATTTTTTAATTCGTTCTATTCGATCGTACAGCTTAATATACTTTCGTTTATCTTTGCCATTGTTCTATTTATTTAGTCTTTGGACTGATTCATTTTACCGCAAATTGTTTATTTGTCTTTATATCAACAAGAGTGCAAAAGAGTAAATCATATCAAACAATTTATTGAGAAAATCATCAGTCAGTCAGTCACGTTATTTTCTTTATAAGGCGTTAAACGTTACACGTGCAAATGTTTAACGTGCGTACGTAAAACGTGTAAATGCTAAACGTGCATTCTTTAGGTATTTTTAGCACAAGCCGCACTAAGGCTTTGTCTCCGTGTAATGGGTTTTATGCGTAGACCCATCAATCTATACTTTGACAGCTCGAGTAGCGTTTTGAGACGTTGCCATTCGTCGAGAGGTCCTTTGAATCTAGGTTCGATTAATGACAAGATTTTGAAAGTTCCTACAAGTTTTTAATGCATTTGTCTACAACTGTTTTATAGTATTTTATGCGTAGACCACCCGTCTACTGTTTCAGCTCGAGTATAGTTTTGAGACGTTGCCATTCGTCGAGAAGTCCTTTAAATCTAGGTTCGATTAGTGACAAATCTTCGTTCCTACAAATAGTGCTCTTTTAGTGCATTTGTCTACAACCGCTTTATAGTGTTTTATGCGTAGACCACCCGTCTACTGTTTCAGCTCGAGTAGCGTTTTGAGACGTTGCCATTCGTCGAGAGGTCCTTTGAATCTAGGTTCGATTAATGACAAGATTTTGAAAGTTCCTACAAGTTTTTAATGCATTTGTCTACAACCGTTTTATAGTATTTTATGCGTAGACCACCCGTCTACTGTTTCAGCTCGAGTATAGTTTTGAGATGTGCCATTCGTTGAGAGGTCCTTTTTAGCTCTGTTCGATTAGTGACAAGTCTTCGATAGTTCCTACAAATAGCCCTCTTTTCAATAAATGCATTCGTCTACATAGTATTTTATGCGTAGACCCACCCGTCGTCTACTGTTTCAGCTCGAGCAACGTTTTGAGACGTTGCCATTCGTCGAGAAGTCCTTTGAATCTAGGTTCGATTAGTGACAAGATTTTGAAAGTTCCTACAAGTTTTTAATGCATTTGTCTACAACCGTTTTATAGTGTTTTATGCGTAGACTACCCGTCTACTGTTTCAGCTCGAGTAACGTTTTGAAACGTTGCCATTCGTCGAGAAGTCCTTTTTAGTCTACAACTGTGTTATAGTATTTTATGCGTAGACCCATCCGTCTACTGTTTCAGCTCGAGTAACGTTTTGAGACGTTGCCATTCGTCGAGAGGTTCTTTTTAGCTCGGTTTGATTAGTTACAGATCTTCGAAAATTCCTACAAATAGCCCTCTTTAAACCTCTTCTGATGTCCTGACTAGTGAATGCGCACAAGAACGGATGCATGGCTGAATTAAAACATACTAGTAGTATAGCTATCTCACGTATAACAACCATTTCTTTGATATTGTTTGAATCGACGCTTTTAAACTGCATGTATATATAAGTGACTCCATCTAGTGTCCAACACAGTGCGAAAAGCAGGGTGATTGCTATTAAGTTGACTGTGATTTTCTTTCGTACTTTTGTGACTGCTAGCTGTCCTATATCAACTATTTGACGCTGTCTTTTGAATAAATAATGTACAGTGAGTGAATACAACACCGTTACTGCAGCTAGTGGACTTATAAAAGTGGTCAATACTAGAATAATCGACCATACTTTTCCCTCTACCGTCGCCTCCCATCCTTCTCGACAGCCGATCGTTAACCCGTCAATCTCCCGTACCTGGCTCGTGTAAAAGTGAGGGACATTGAGCAACACCGCACCAGCCCAGCAAATCACCAACACAGTCTTGAGTCGTTTTGGGTTCAATCTTCGTGTAGTTAGATCATGAGGGTTAACGACAGCGCGATAGCGTTCATACGCTATGACAGCCAAGGAAAACCCCGACGCGAATCCACCAATCCAAAACATAGTTTCACCAGTCACAAACTTGCATAGGTAATTCCCAGCTTGTCCGCTAGGATGGTGATAGAACAAGCTGAATATATACGTGGCTACACTGAAGATAGCCATGATAATATTAGCAACGGATAGATTTACCAGTAGGTAGTACATAGGTATATGGAGTGAACGAGTCCGTTTGACCACAAGGCATGTAAGAGTGTTACCTATAATATTAATGAATGCCAGTATACCGAAGAAAACAGCCAGTAGTATCTTTATGTCATTCTTCATGTTAGCACGGTGGATCAGTTAACTTCAAATACCTTTCACATCCATTCAATTCCATGCAAATCCTTTCTGTTCTAGTTCCACTGAAGACGGAGATGTACTAAGCAACGTTCAGCTTCGAGAATATCAGTGGCTTTTATCTGTAGTGCTAATTCGTAGCCCGAGGTTCCATTCAGTTAATATAACAGGACTGGTGATGAATTTAAATCCTTGTGAAATGAACGCTTTGAACGGATCATCTCGTTTTAATGATGTTTGAAATACTAATTTATCATAGCCAAACGCTAACTTGTTGTCGAACTGATGTTCGTTTAGTAGCTAGTCGTGGTGATTCCGCGGTATCAGAAAAAAAATGGATGAAATCCTAAGAACACGTTACGCCAAGCGTTGTCTATGGACAGTAGAAGAAAATGATATCAACAACCGACTACAAAGTGAAATTACAGTGTGACGTGCGTTGTTTTGCATTAAGAGTGCAGGCTAGCGCTAGAAGCTACAGGGCGGAAAATGTCCAGCCTACGATTTTGGCGATTTCTTCCGTTAAGTGATTTATTACGCCCTATTTTTGTCTTATCATTGCTCCAAACTGCAAAATACTCCCGAACTAGAGTAAAAACCACTTGGAGTTCTGATCGTTCTCAGAAGCGCTTGTAAATTTGTTTTTCAGATGAGAACGTTATACCTCTCTAAAGTACAAGTTTATACGTCTCAAAATCGCAAGCCGTAACTTTTGGATACAATTGATTTTTCATACGTTGCCGTACAGTGATCTTGGTTGTAAATACTGTGTTTGTATATAGGTTTCATTCTATTGAGGAACTAATTATAATATTCATACTGCGCTGTTAGCTAAGTTTATCACTATAAAGTCGAACAGCTGTAAAGATGACGTCGTAAATTAGAGAGTCCTTTAACTACCATATTATTAATACCTACCATCAAATATCCTCTTAGGTGACGTCATAGTGGCTTGTTTTAGCCTGACACACGTGAATCACCACACGATGACTTGAAAACAAGACGTGTTAGCAATCTATCAGTGTAGATATCAAAGATTTGACTTTCATAAAAGTTTTTATAGTCTTTAAATTAAACGTTATTTAGCCTCGGCCGATAAAACAGATCGCGTCCTTTTAACCCCGCGTAAGTAAAAAAAAAGGTTTCTATAGCGGATGAACAAAAGGAAAAATGCTATTTTTTCTAAGCCAAACGTAATTGCATGTGCAGTATATTCTCTTACCGTTGACCCCAATGGAGTTTTAATACACATTGAAACATTAATGGCGAATGATTCATTTTTGACACTTCCGCGCGCGTCTTGTTGTCTCATGGTGTTGCTTTTATTTTTATTACTGTAGTTGCCGCTGGTTATTCTTGTAATTGTAATTTTTATTGATGTTTGTTTTATTACTGTTGTTGCGCCGGAAGTAAGATATGGAGGGAATTGTTGTTTGGTTGTCATCGTCGTCGTTGTGGTGGTATATGTGATTTTTTTGATGTTGCTAGTTTAAATGTTGTTAAAGTTTTTGGTTGTGTTTTTTTTTTTTTTGTAGCATTATAAGTTTCGGCCTGAAAGCTGTTGTTTCTGTTATTATTATTATTATTATTATTATTATTATTATTATTATTATTATTATTATTATTATTATTATTATTATTATTATTATTATTATTATTATTATTATTATTATTATTGTTATCATTATTGTTATTATTGTTGTATTATTATTGTTGTTATTATTGTTGTATTATGATTATTGTTATTATTGTTGTTATTATTATTGTCATTTCTGCTATTACTGTTATTGTTGTCGTTTTTCTTGTCGTTTTACTGTTTTAATAATTGTTGTTGTTGTGGTTGTTGGTATTTGTGGTTGTTGGTATTTGTGGTTGTTGGTATTTGTAGTTATTGTTATGTCAGCGGTTGTTGTTCTGGTACGTAGTCGTTGTTGTTGATGTTGTGGTCATTGTGTTGCTATTTTTCTGGTGGCGATTGTTGTTCAGTTGTTGTTGTTCTATTGGTATTCGCGGGTTTTGCATTGCTTGTTATTTAGAAGCTTCTCTTCGTGAGACATTTCTCCTAATGCTAGTTAACAATAAGCTATATTGTTTCATCTTATCGAGTAACTTGCTTACAGATTGACTTATAGTTCGCTCAGTGTATTATGTATGACTCAGTATGACAGTGAGCGTTCCATTTAGAAACAAACTCCACATATAGTAATGCTTATTCAATTGGCGCGCATTCGAGGTGTATATTTTCACTAAAAAGACGATAAAATTAACATGTTAGCGGATGCATTTTAAAACAATCCCCATCGATGTACATGTAATTCTCGTTCACTCTTGAGGTCGGTGTAAATTGAACTAACACGCCGATTAGTCAGTGCTTCAAAATAAACAAATTGAGTAATAATAATAATAATATTATGAATTGAAATGCGTTCGCTGTATAAGTGAAATACAGATACATGAGAAAGATATCATATGCCCTCAGCTTGCGGGAATTGAACCCCACGGTTTCGGCTTTCTAGTCCAACGTGTTAAACATCGGACTAGAAAGCCGAAACGGTGGGGTTCAATTCCCGCCAAGGGCATATGATACTTTTCTCATGTATCAATAATGATAATAATAATAATGATAAGCAATTTCTTCTATAGCGCACAACATGAAATCTCGGTGCGTAACATAACAAAAATAGCTAGAATCAAATAGAAGTGTTTGAGCTTGTTTTTAAAAGAAGGCAGTTGTTTAGTGTTCCTGAGGTCTAGGAGTAACTCTAAAGCGTATAAAAAGTACTTTAAAATAAGGCACTGGTTTCTCAAAATACTCAGACGAACGACTATCAACGTACGAGTACTTTACCCACTTGTTATACATAACTTTCAAAACATGATAGGTTTTCTCTTGTGCTTTTAGTGAGATTTTTTAACATCATAACAACACAATCCAAATCACACTATTTTTTACGACAGAAACCTATTAAGTCTTATTAAACCTTTAACCTATCTTTAAGTCATCGTAAGTAATCTTTAATTGATCAAGGTCCATTAGAAAGCTTCGATGTAATTAAAATCGCCTTACGCCTTTTTTGTGGAAAGCAAATTGAAAGTTATGTAAGTAAAAGGGCGAAACGTGAGTTCGACTGAATAAAGTCTCGGAAACCTACGCATAGAATTCCACCGAAAACTAAGAACCTTCTATGCAATCCTGTTGTTCCTAGTTCAGTTAATTGTTTACGATTGGAATAAAGATTGTAAAATCCTCGGTTTTTCGTATTTTATTATCTCTTTGAAACTGTATGTGCCCATAATACCTCCCGGTCTTGATATGACGTATTGTTTTGGACAATATTTCTGGAGGAAAAAAGACCATAATTCCTTTCCACTTTCACAAAGAGGTGTATTTCCATTGTGTATTTCAATCTTGAAATCACCTAAAGGTTTGGACAACCTTTTTAAAATAAGTGTATTTCCATAATTCATTTCAATCTTGAAATCACCTAAAGGTTTGGACAACCTTTTTAAAATAGGTGTATTTCCATAATTCATTTCAATCTTGAAATCACCTAAATGTTTGGACAACCTTTTTAAAATAGGTGTATTTCCATAATTCATTTCAATCTTGAAATCACCTAAAGGTTTGGACAACCTTTTTAAAATAGGTGTATTTCCATAATTCATTTCAATCTTGAAATCACCTAAAGGTTTGGACAACCTTTTTAAAATAGGTGTATTTCCATAATTCATTTCAATCTTGAAATCACCTAAAGGTTTGGACAACCTTTTTAAAATAGGTGTATTTCCATAATTCATTTCAATCTTGAAATCACCTAAAGGTTTGGACAACCTTTTTAAAATAGGTGTATGTCATTATCCCATTTCAATCTTGAAATCACCTTAAGGTTTGGACAACCTTTTTAAAATAGGTGTATTTCCATAATTCATTTCAATCTTGAAATCACCTAAAGGTTTGGACAACCTTTTTAAAATAGGTGTATTTCCATAATTCATTTCAATCTTGAAATCACCTAAAGGTTTGGACAACCTTTTTAAAATAGGTGTATTTCCATAATTCATTTCAATCTTGAAATCACCTAAAGGTTTGGACAACCTTTTTAAAATAAGTGTATGTCATTATTGAAATCACCTAAAGGTTTGGACAACCTTTTTAAAATAGGTGTATTTCCATAATTCATTTCAATCTTGAAATCACCTAAAGGTTTGGACAACCTTT